>CM063500.1:51824298-51849298 GCA_032207245.1 Pardosa pseudoannulata
CAAAATATAATTTATGTTTTTAATGAAAGTATTTGTTACATTTATTGTTATGAAATAAAGTTTTTACTATGATGTGTATTGCTAGATACAAATAAGAGAGTATCTTTAAATCTTTCAAAAAGTACATTTTATTTTAAAAAATGTGATTAATTACTACATTCAAATCTTTAACATAAAAGTATTATTAAAATCGAAAGATATTTTAAGTTTTCTTAAAAAGTTTCTAAAATATTTTTTCTACGATCATTTATAAAACGAGTTAGAGTGTATTGCTAAAGTATATAGAAATGTTCACAAACATTACGTAAATAATTTTTATTATATTTGGCTTAAATAATAAATTAGGTACATATGTAATAATTTCAATTTTATCATCGGTTATTTGTTTCTGCAAAATAATTCTCAGCCAAAAAACAAACCATTTTTTTTACCTGCCTCTTACGGCACTTTATAATTCTGAAAATTAAAAATTTTACTGATCCCGTCATATTACGGGCTATATGGTAGTGTTGGATTAAAGGATTTACAAATACAGAAGAACAAAGTTATAAGTCAATAAATGTTGAAATAGGTAGACACTCCGATGGCTTCTAAATCGGCGATTATCAGTAAGAAAATAATCTACGATTGATGTTTTTGAAGGAATAAGAGACTGACTAATCGATACTCGTTAGTCAATTTGAATGCTATGAATTATTTAGCGTAATTTAGATCTAATTGATGAATTTAGTTGAAAGTAAAAGAGGAGAATGTGAAATAAAAGTTTTTCACTTGGGGAATTGGATTTCTGTAAAAGATAAGTTAAAGGTACTCAGGATCTTTAAGCATCCGAAGATGCATATGCTCTTTAACTCGTAGAAATTATATGCTGGTGTTCATATTTCTTTAGTAAGCTCATTGGACGGTTAAATTTTGATTATATGTCTAAAATTATTACCTAAGGTTTGTCTATACACATTCATTGTTTTGGCGAAAGAGAAGATTATATAAAATTGCAGCAAGAAGATACTTCCAAACGGCAAGAGTTAAGAAATATATTGCCATCGACGACATGTCTACAATGACTGGTCACGACTGCGGAATCTGTTGCAAATAAAAGAAAAGAAAGCAAAATGAAAGAAAGTTTTTCACTTCTTGAATTAGGTTACTGTAAAAGGTAAGCAAAAGGTATTTGAGATCGTTAAGAATACAAAGATTGATATGCTTTTCAATTTGTAGCAATTAAACGCCGGTATTCATATTTCTTTAGTAGGCTCATTGTACGGTTAAATTTTGATTGTATATCTAAAATTATTACCTAAAATTTTTCTATACATATTCATTATTTTGATGAAATAGAAGAATAGATAAAATTGCAGTAGGAAGATGTTCCCTAATGACATGAACTAAGAAATATATTTTCATTGAATACATATCTACTCTGACTGGTCAAAACTGCTGAATCTCTTGCAAATAACAAAGAATAATGCAAAATGAAAGAAAGTTTTCTATTTGGGGAATTGGATTTCTGTAAAAGGTAAACTAGAGATATTTATAATCGTTGAAAATCCAAAGATTTATATGCTTTTTAACTTATAGCAATTAAACGCCGGTATTCATATTTATTTAGTAAGCTCATTGGATGGTTAAATGTCGATTATATGTCTAAAATTATGACCTAAGGTCTATACACATTCCTAATATGTATAAGTCTATACACATTCCTTATTTTGGTGAAAAAGAAGAATAGATACAATTGCAGTAGGAAGATGTTTCCTAAAGACATGAACTAAGAAATATATTTTCATTGAAGACATATCTACTATGACTGATCAAGACTGCTGAATCTGTTGCAAATAACAGAGAAGAATGCAAAATAAAAGATAGTTTTCCATTTGGGGAATTGGATTTCTGTAAAAGGTAAGCTAAAAATATTTAGGATCGTTAAAAGTCCAAAGATTTATATGCTTTTTAACTTGTGGCAATTATATGCAGGTTTTCATGTTTCTTTAGTAGGCTCATTGGACGGTTCTAGTTTTGATTATTTGTCTATAATTTGTCTATACATATTCCTGGTTTTGATGAAAAAGAAGAATAGATAAAATTGCAGTAGGTAGATGTGTCCTAACGACATGAACTAAGAAATATATTTTCATTGAAGACATATCTACTATGACTGGTCAAGACTGCTGAATCTGTTGCAAACACAGAGAAGAATGCAAAATAAAAGAAAGGTTCCCATTTGGGGTATTGGATTTCTGTAAAAGGTAAGCTAAAGATATTTAGGATCGTTAAAAGTCCAAAGATTTATATGCTTTTTAACTTGTGGCAATTAAACGCCGGTATTCATATTTCTTTAGTAGGCTCATTAGACGGTTAAAATTTGATTATATGTCTAAAATTATTACCTAAAATTTGTTTATACACATTCATTGTTTTGATGAAAGAGAAGAATAGATAAAATTGCAGTAGGTAGATGTGTCCTAACGACATGAACTAAGAAATATATTTTCATTGAAGACATATCTACTATGACTGGTCAAGACTGCTGAATCTGTTGCAAACACAGAGAAGAATGCAAAATAAAAGAAAGGTTCCCATTTGGGGTATTGGATTTCTGTAAAAGGTAAGCTAAAGATATTTAGGATCCTTGAAAATCCAAAGATTTATATGCTTTTCAACTTGTAGCAACCAAACGCCGGTATTCATATTTCTTTAGTAGGCTCATTGGACGGTTAAATTTCAATTATATGTTTAAAATTATTACCTAAAATTTGTCTATACACAGTCATTGTTTTGGCGAAAGAGAAGATTATATAAAATTGCAGCAAGAAGATGCTTCCTAACGGCAGGAGTTAAGAAATATATTGCCATTGACGACATGTCTACAATGACTTGTCACGACTGCGGAATCTGTTGCAAATAAAAGAAAAGAAAGCAAAATGAAAGAAAGTTTTTCACTTCAGGAATTGGGTTTCTGTAAAATATAAGCAAACGGTACTTGATATCGTTAAGAATACAAAGATTCATATGCTTTTCAATTTGTAGCAATTATACGCATGTTTTCATGTTTCTTTAGTAGGCTCATTGGACGGTTCTAGTTTTGATTATATGTCTAAAATTATTACCCAAAATTTATTTATACACAGTGATTGTTTTGGTGAAAGAGAAGAATACATAAAATTGCAGTAGGAAGATTTTTTTTTCAAATGTCTGGACCTAATTAATATATTGTCATTCATAATTAATAGTCAGTACTGTGGAATTTTCCATTCGTTCAAGTTTCCTTTGAGCACATCAGTCATAGGAATGTACATATTAAGGCTTTATCAGGGTGCAACGCGAACCTAAACTATCCGCCGTTCGGTATGAGACTCTGCCTTACCTTATATGAACGGACCTTATGAGTCTCCCGAACGTAATGGCTAAAAAGCTTGCTCCCATTAAAATTTCTCGGACGTTTCCACGAGGTCAAAGCACCCACGTAAAAATGTCGAAAATCCCAGAGTAGCAAAATTCTAGTCTTTTTATACCCGGGGTCAGTTACGATCCCACCAACCGTTTTTCATGTCAGTTGCAATCCCAGTTATCTGAGAACTGCAGCTGAGGTTACAGCTAGTTAATTACTCGAATTCTCATTCGCTAGCTGTCCCATTCCGGCATTCTCGAGGCAATGTTCCTGAATCATTACAGCTACCGATCAGGACGTGACCCCTATTCAATTGGACAGACAACATCACAGACACTGCACGGCAAGCTATTGTAGTCTGTCAAGCATGTGGAATCCAGATCAGCTTATTTCGGTTGTTAGTGTTTTGTACACAGGGGATTTTCACACGGCGCAGAGCAGTTTTGTGCTAAAGAAACTAGTTACAGCCCTGTATGTATGTAATGATAAAATCCCTTATTTACGTATTTTCATATTAATTTAATAACTTTTGTTCATAAAGTGAGTTCGGGGTTTGAGCGGTAATTCTGATTTTTCCCTCCAGGGACGCTATAGAATTAGTTCAGCCTCTGTCTGAACTACTTTAACCAATAGTTAGCGAGTTCTCTTTAAACATGGATATTTTGTATCACGTGATCAATTGTGCTTAGGGATTATTCGTAGTCTTTTACCTTAGGAATCCTACTTGAAAAGTGTATCACATTGTCTATGTGAACGAAGTTGTAAAGGTGTTTGCCTGTTGTACTGATTTCATGTTTATTTACCAGAAATAAACTGCGTTGTGATTTTGAATGAGTGTCGCCCATATTACATGTATGTATCAAAATAATAAACAAACGTAAATCTCTTAAATATATATGATACAAAAACATAAAAAGAGATTTGAAATAATTGTTTCCGTCAATATCACAATAATACATGACACATAATTCTACTCACTGTAGAACATTTGGAAATAACTAGGCTCTTGATATTTATAAAACTTCCCCAGCATATAACTCAGAAATAAAAGAATGGAAAAAGAATTCATTCCTTGACATAAAACAGACTTTAAAGTATTACCCAACAAAGTGATACAGCTGGCAACTGTAAAGATATTTATTCAGTGATTAAATTGAGACACTTTTAAAGAAATCTTTATTTCATCCTCACATTTCTAAGTATTGCAGTACATTGTGGCATATGTCCAGCCACTTGAATTCTAAAGAAGCGTTATGTCAGCAGTTTAGGGTTTGTGAAAAGGGAAAGAAGACTTACCAAGGGCATTTCTCTTATCCTATTCCATCTCTTTTTCTAGACTTTTCCGAAACCTCAAGACGTGAGCGAGGCGGACTTACTCAAAGATAAAGTGACGGGTCATCTTTATGTGACCAAATGGAGAAAAGAAACTGATTTCTGTGATTTTATTTTGAAAATATTTTCTTGCCGGAGTGATACGTTTCTTTAGATTCTCAAGTAAGAGATTTCAGAGAGAAATAAAAGGGTTTTTTATTTCAGAAGAATATCTATTTTGTCTCTTTCAATCTTCTTTTATTTCACTATTGTATTAATGGAACCATTGAACATTTATTTCATCTTTATCGACACTGAAACGAATTCTAATGACTAATCCTAGCCCTCCGAGTGGAACACATCATGAAAAAAAGGCCTAGAAAATATAAGCTAAAGGTTAACTGTGTCAGTAGCCAAACCGTTCTATGATTTTTCCTTGACCCTTTGTCGACTAGAATGGAATACGGGAAACCCACCCTCGTTATTGTCCCTTTACTTCAGGTTATAAAGAGATATATAAATAGATATTATAGATTGCTAATTTTTAATACGCATAAAGCTCTTCGAGTCTCGAAGATAATCCCATAAGAAATAATGAATTCTAAAAGTACAAATAAAAATATTCTTTGAGAGACTTGTTTATATTTTTTACTAAAGTCATCCAAGATATTTAAGTGGTGCAACTAGAGATACATCTGTTACCTCGAACGAAATACTTCAAAATAGAGATTTAAAGAGCCATGAAAAGGTATCAGCGTTTTTGTGCCTCAGGGTGTAGGGGTGCAGTTCCTAAACAATCGACCTGACCCTCCTACCTCAAAACTCCATGATGGAAAACACTGGCAGAAATGTACAATACATCCATTTTCGGAACGTTTTTGGAGGTCGAAAATTGTACGTGACAACCGCTTTGAAGACATCATCGGTTTGGCGGAGTTGTACGTGCGAACCTCTTAGAGGGCTAGACATAAATGGGGGATATATTATAGCCAATATTGTTTAAAAAGAATGAAAAGGTTTAATATATATTTTAACTATTATAATTGGACTCTAGAATATACTTTAAAATGTTAACATCTATACAAAGGTCCAATCATTTAATCATACACAAGAATATAGATTATAAATTAAACTTTTAGGTATCTTTAAGGCTTTAGAAGAGTTACCCAATCGCAAGGTGTTCTGGTGTAGTACATTGCATTTTTATTTCAAAGTCATTGATAACCCAAAGTTGCTTTATATTGCTTTTAATTATAGTATAATACCGCTGATCTATATTACAATGTTCAAAATTAGAGCAAACGACAAGAAAATATATAAAAAATTAAAAAGTAAAAGAAGCACTCCACGTGCTACGCCAAAACAAATTGCCAAAATCCAAGAGAAAGCTGCATTCCTTTCATTCCTTCTTTCTACTCAGGCAACCCTATACTTTTCATTAGCCTGTGCTGATGTGTTCGTTGTTCCATTGTCCTTTTTACAATGCGTTCTTTAACTGCTCTGCCCAGAAATACCGTGACTCCAAGGATGGTCCTGAATCGTCTCCTGGATACCAATCAATGCGTCTTTCCCGGCTCTGCCCAGAAGGACCGGGACTCCAAGGATGGTCCTGAATCGTCTCCTGGAGACCAATCACAATTCTCCAAAACTTGGTGAAGTTTAAGTGCAATTATTTTCACTGGCCACACCACACGCTTCCTGGAGTCGCGAAAAAAAACTTAGGCATTCAACCCACAGCGTGTGAGTGCGGCGAGCAAATCAGTTTCGCAAACCTTATGTCAAACATAGCTGCAATCTCACACAAAGATTTTATTGTTTACTCAGATTCGTTGAGTGTTCTCCATCCTATTGCATATCCTCATACTCATAGCCATCCCCTCACACCCAATATTTTAAATTCGATAAATGATTTAATGTCCTCGGGAATCAAAGTTCAATTTAGTTGTGTCCCGTTTCACGTGGGTATAAAGGGTAATGAACTTGCAGATAAAGCTGCAAAATCTGCTAAAACTTATCTCGCCGTTTAATTGCCATACTGTGAACAAAAATTGTGACCCAGCTGGTTCAAAAAGAATGGCAACAATTTTTGGGATGAACAAACTCTGAATAAACTTCAAGCTATTAAAGCTCGAATCCCTATGTGGCTTTCGATTTCTTCTCGCCGGAAAGATGTGATTGTAACTCGTCTCCGAATAGGACATACTCGTCTCACTCACCGTCATTTACTCGTAGGTGAACCTGCTCCCACTTGCCTTCACTGCAAAGTTGCTGTCACCATGAAGCGCATCCCCTATATAATAATAGCCTAAGTTATCTGTCCGTCTGTCCTCCAATTTATGAAGCGGTTGGACCTGGAATGGATAGAGGCATCCATTCAAAGAGAATAAAGTTTATCTTCTCCTAAACTATCGATCCGATTCTAAAATAAATTAGTATAAATATGCTTCATATCACAGCAAAAAATACTGTCGTCTTTAAAACGTTCGAAATCCAACCCTTCCCCCCTTTTCGAGAGTTTAATGCCATCATTTCAAGCCCTATTTTCCCCGGTTAAGAGCAGCCGATTAAATTTATCCATTTATCACTTAATAAATAGGTAAAAATAACAATTTTTCTAGCATTGTGACGTCATTCCTTTAAACATCTCATTTAATCATTTCATATTTTAAACTATTTAAATATCGTCTACACTATTTTAGTATCTTTTATCACTGAACTTAGATATTACGTAAATGATTTTCCTTTATATTTGGCTTAAATAATAGATTATATACGCATGTGATAGTTTTAAATTGAATCATCGATTATTTTTTGTTGCAATGAAAATTTTATTACCGGTATTAACAATAAATTCTTTTCATATAAGTCATATAAGTCATTTTCATATAAGTCATAGGAATCTATTTCACTGACTAATAAATATATAACTTTTAATTTATATATATTTGGAAATTAAGAAGTTTGTTCTTTTGTGTGTTTGTTTATTATACATAACCACATGGTTTGACTAAATGAATTCAATGTGATTCTAAACTGCATTACAGGACGGGAGACTCTAGAGGAGTATGACGATAAATAAATTATTGAGAGTGAATCAGATAATTCTCAGTCAAAAAAAAACAACATTTTTTACGTCTCATTGGGTATTTAACAGTTCTGGAATATTAAAAATTTTACTAATCCCGTCATATGACGGGCTATATGCTAGTTCTTTTAGACTGTCCTATCCCCTATATAATAATAGCCTAAGTTGTCTGTCCGCGAATTTATGAAGCGGTTGTACCTGGAATGGATACAGGAATCCATATTGGATTTTTTTATGAGTTAGGGTTAGCAAAATTCAAAGTTTTTATGAGGTCGAAATCCACCCCATCCCCCCTTTTCGAGCGTTTAAAACTTTTATTTCAAGTCTTACTCTCTCTCTAGTTCTATACTAAATTTATTCTTGATATGAATTTAGTATAGAATAAGATGGAGCAGCGAGGGCGGAGCGTAATATTTAAAATGAACTGTGTTTACTCGACCTCATATACTCTAGTTCTTTCACCGGGTGTAGGCCTAGCACGTTCGGTAGTATTTGCCCATTTGACCGTCGTACTTCTCGGGTTGACAGTTCTGTCCCCGAAGCAGCCAAATTTTCTAAAGGTCTAATTAATTTAATATTTTCTGCTTTTTCTATTAAATTTTTATTCCTAAAGTTGTTTTATCATTTTCAAAATTGTTTTATTATTTTTAAAATAAATGTTTATTATTTTTTCAACTTTTTATGACTTAAACTTTCTTCTCGTAATGTAATAATAGCCTAAGTTATCTGTCTATCTGTCTTCGAATTTATGAAGCGGTTGGACGTGGTATGGATAGAGCATCCATATTGGATTTTTGATGAGTAAGGGTTAGGAAATTTCAAAGCGAGTAAAGTTTATTTTTTCATAAACTATAGATCTGATTCTAAAATAAATGGGTATGAATAAGCATCGTATCACAACGAAAAATACTGTCATCTTTAAAACGTTCGAAATTCAACTCGTCCCCCTTTTTGAGCATTTAATGCCATTATATCAAGCCCTATTTTAGGAGAATCTATTAAATTTATCAATTTATCATATAAATAAGTAAAAATAACAATTTTCTTTCTATCATTATGACGTCATTCCTTTAACTATTTCATTTAATCATTTACTTTAGATTATTTAAATATCTTCTGCATGAATTCTATACTTTTTATCCCTAAACTTCGATATTACCTAAATAATTTTCTTTTATATTTGGCTTAAATAATAGATTAGCTACGTAAATGATAATTTTAATCGATTATTTTTGTAGAACGATAATTCTCAGCCAAAAGACAAACCCTTTTTTTTACCTGCCTCATAGGGTACCTTTACAATTCTGGAAAATTAAAAATTTTACTGATCCCGTCATATGACGGGCTATATGATAGTTTATAATAATTATAGACTCTTATACTTCCACTCGCACAACATTCCATTACACGCCTTACTTAATGCTACCCCTCATCAAAACCCTTTTCGGTTTTTGAAGCATATTAACTTTTATCAAATTATTTAATTTTTCACTCCTTTTTGTTTGACATTTTTTATGTGCAGCTTTTCTTTACACATTTTGTTGTTTAATTCTCCACCAGTTTTAAACGTTTTTTATAAGATATTGTGTACCACTTTGTCTTCTTGTCTTTTACTTTTGTTTTATTTTCTCTACAGCTTTTACACTGTATGAGGTCTCTTAACCATGTGTTTAGCATAATATGTCCCTTGATGATACAGTGCCATTTACCCTTTAGCGGACAGTGATTTCACAGCGAAACCTCTTGGTAAACATTATATTTCTCTAATTTTTGTAGAAATATGAATGGGTTTTTCCTATTTTTTTAATAATTTTGACATTTAAAATTTACAATAGATGATAGTACTGCATTTAATTTATTTTTCTTTTGAAATATGTATTTATACTTACTGTATTTGGAAAGTTAGTAATTCGAGTTTTTTTCACTTATGACCCCACGCAAAAATATCTATTCAAACAACACTTATAAATTATTGAACTATTTATTTATACTTTTTAAAGAACACTTATTTATTTTTCTTCCAATATAATTAAAAAAGTTTTGTATTTACGCTCTACAAGTGTATGGGTTTGTCAGTTAACGCCCCTCAATCCAAACCTCCTTCCTATGGTATCCTCTAAGGTAAACTCCTCTAAAGATTGTAAAAAAAAATTACACATTTTGCATTTATAAGGATCATAGATAATATTTATAAAGTAATTTCATTAAATTCCAAACAATTTAGGGAGGTGACCTTTAAAGGGTTAAGAATAAAAAAAACAACCAACCAACCAGATTATAAATTATTACTGAATATACATTTTTGATTAAAAATGGGGGATTTTCACTCTTTTTAGTGTATTCAATCATTTAATAGATATTTAAAATATTTATTTATTTTCAACCATTATAATTGGACTCTGTAATATATTTTAAAATGTTAAAATCTAAACAAAGATCCAATCGTTTAATCTTACACAAAAATATGAAATATATATTTTTCTTTAAAAATGGAAGGTTTTCACTCTTTTTAGTGTATTCAATCATTTAATAGATATTTAAAATATTTATTTATTTTTAACCATTATAATTGGACTCTATAATATATTTGAAAATATTAAAATCTAAACAAAGATCCAATCGTTTAATCTTACACAAAAATATGAAATATATATTTTTCTTTAAAAATGGAAGGTTTTCACTCTTTTTAGTGTATTCATTCATTTAATAGATATTTAAAATATTTATTTATTTTTAACCATTATAATTGGACTCTATAATATATTTGAAAATATTAAAATCTAAACAAAGATCCAATCATTTAATCTTACACAAAAATATGAAATATACATTTTTCTTTAAAAATGAAAGGTTTTCACTCTTTTTAGTGTATTTAATCATTTAATAGATATTTAAAATATTTATTTATTTTCAACCATTATAATTGGACTCTATAATATATTTTAAAATGTTAAAATCTAAACAAAGATCCAATCGTTTAATCTTACACAAAAATATGAAATATATATTTTTCTTTAAAAATGGAAGGTTTTCACTCTTTTTAGTGTATTCAATCATTTAATAGATATTTAAAATATTTATTTATTTTCAACCATTATAATTGGACTCTATAATATATTTTAAAATGTTAAAATCTAAACAAAGATCCAATCGTTTAATCTTACACAAAAATATGAAATATACATTTTTCTTTAAAAATGGATGATTTTCACTCTTTTTAGTGTATTCAATCATTTAATAGATATTTAAAAATTTATTTATTTTCAACCATTATAATTGGACTCTTTAATATATTTTAAAATGTTAAAATCTAAACAAAGATCCAATCGTTTAATCTTACAAAAAATATGAAATATATATTTTTCTTTTAAAATGGAAGATTTTCACTCTTTTTAGTGTATTCAATCATTTAATAGATATTTAAAATATTTATATTTTTAAATATGGGACTGTAGAAAATATTTTAATAACTAGAATAACAAGAAAACTTAAATAATTTGAATAATTAGAATAACTAGAATTATTAGTAGGGGTGTATAAAAGGATATATTGTTTAAAAGAATACAAATCTACAATAATATATATTTTAACTATTATAATTGGACTTTACAATATATTTTAAAATGTTAACCTCTAAGACAAAGATCCAAACTTATAATCATACACAAAAACATGGAATATAGATTTCTCCTTAAAAATGGGCGATTTTCACTCTTTTTACAGTATGCAGTCATTTAATGGGTATTTAAAATATTTATGTATTGTAAACTGTTCTGATTGAACTCTAGAATATATTTTAAAAAGTTAAAATCTAAACAAACATACAATAGTTTAATCATACACAACAACATGAAATATAAATTTGTCATTAAAATCGAGTGATTTTCACTCTTTTAACAGTTTTCAGTATTTTGGTAGATATTTAAAACATTTATGTATTTTTTACTATTGGACTCTAGAAAATATTTTAATAATTAGAATAACTAGAATAATTAATGGATATTTAAAGTATGTATACATATTTAATTAAAGAATATATTTTAGTAAATAGAATAACTAGAATAACTAGAATAATTAGAATATTAGAATAGCTTGAATAACTAGAATAATTAGAATATTAGAATAATTTGAATAACTAGAATAATTTTACTCTAGAATATATTTTAAATTGTTAAAATCTTAACAAAAACCCAATCGTTTAATCTTACACAAAAATATGAAATATACATTTTTCTTTAAAAATGGAAGATTTTCACTCTTTTTTGAGTTTTGAGTAATTTAGTGGATATTTAAAATACTTATATTTTTAAATATGGGACTGTAGAAAATATTTTAATAACTAAAATAACAAGAATAACTGAAATAATTTGAATAATTAGAATAACTAGAATTATTAGTAATGGTGTATAAAAGGAAATATTGTTTTAAAAGAATACAAATTTACAATAATACATATTTTAACTATTATAATTGGACTCTAGAATATATTTTAAAATGTTAAACTCTAAACAAAGATCAAAACTTATAATCATACACAAGAACATGGAATATAGATTACCCTTAAAAATGGGTGATTTTCACTCTTTTTACAGTATTCAGTAATTTAATGTGTATTTAAAATATTTATGTATTGGGAACTGTTCTGATTTAACTCTAGAATATATTTAAAAAAGTTAAAATCTAAACAAACATACAATAGTTTAATCATACATAACAACATGAAATATAAATTTGTCTTTGAAATCGAATGATTTTCACTCTTTTAACAGTTTTCAGTAATTTAGTAGATATTTAAAATATTTATGTATTTTTAACTATTAGATTCTAGAAAATATTTTAATAATTAATGGATATTTAAAATATGTATACATATTTAATTATTGAACTCTTGAATATATTTTAGTAATTAGAATAACTAGAATAACTAGAATAATTAGAATATTAGAATAATTTGAATAACTAGAATAATTTTACTCTAGAATATATTTTAAATTGTTAAAATCTTAGCAAAGACCCAATCGTTTAATCTTACACAAAAATATGAAATATACATTTTTCTTTAAAAATGGAAGATTTTCACTCTTTTTTGAGTTTTCAGTAATTTAGTGGATATTTAAAATACTTATATTTTTAAATATTGGACTGTTGAAAATATTTTAATAATTAGAATAACAAGAATAACTGGAATAATTTGAATAATTAGAATAACTAGAATTATTAGTAAGGGTGTATAATAGCCAATATTGTTTTAAAAGAATACAAATATACAATAATATATATTTTAACTATTATAATTGGACTCTAGAATATATTTTAAAATGTTAATCTCTAAACAAAGATCCAAAATTATAATCATACACAAGAACATGGAATATAGATTTCTCCTTAAAAATGGGTGATTTTCACTCTTTTTACAGTATTCAGTAATTTAATGTGTATTTAAAATATTTATGTATTGTAAACTGTTCTGATTTAACTCTAGAATATATTTAAAAAAGTTAAAATCTAAACAAACATACAATAGTTTAATCATACACAACAACATGAAATATAAATTTTGTCTTTAAAATCGAGTGATTTTCACTCTTTTAACTGTTTTCAGTAATTTAGTAGATATTTAAAATATTTATGTATTTTTAACTATTGGACTCTAAAAAATATTTTAATAATTAGAATAACTAGAATAATTAATGGATATTTAAAATATGTATACATATTTAATTATTCCACTCTTGAATATATTTTAGTAATTAGAATAACTAGAATATTAGAATAATTAGAAAAAACTAGAATAATTTTACTCTAGAATATATTTTAAATTGTTAAAATCTTAACAAAGATCCAATCTTTTAATCTTACACAAGAAAGTTCAATATAGAATTTCCTTAAGAATGAGACCGGGACCTACAGCTTAAAGCCGATTCCGAACGGCTACGATCATCCATGTCACAGTGAGATTCGAACTCACGAACTCTGGTTCCGAAGGCTAGCACCCTAACCAGTCGGCCGTCGTTCGGCGATTTTCATTCTGTTTTACAATATTCAGTCATTTAATGGATATTTAAAATATTTATATATTTTAAGTATTTTAGTTGAATTCTAAAATATATTTTAAATTATTAAAATCTAAACAAAGATCCTATCGTTTAATCGTACAAAAGAATATGGAATATAAATTTTTCCTTAAAAATGGGTGATTTTCACTCTTTGTACAGTATACAGTCATTTAATGGCTGTTTAAAATATTTATATGTTTTTCAATTAATAACTGGACTTTATAATATATTTTAAAATGCTAAAATCTAAACAAAGATCTAGTCTTTTCATCATACACAAGAACATGGTATATAGATATTTCCTTAAAAATGAGTGATTTTCAATCTTTTTATTCAGTCATTTGATGGATAATTAAAATATTTATATATACTTTTTACCTATTATACTTGGCCTCTAAAATATATTTTAAAATGTTAACTTTCAATCAAATTTCCAACCGTTTAATCATACACACGATCATTAAATATAGATTTTTGATTAAAAGTAGGTGATTTTCATTCTTTTTATTGTGTTCACACATTTAATGGATACATAAAATATTTATATAGTTTTAATTATTATAATTGGACTCTAGTATATATATTTTAAAATGCTAAAGTCTAAAAAAAGATCCAATCGTTTAATCATACACAAGAACATGGTACATATAATTTTCAATAATAATGGGTGATTTTCACTCTTTTTGAAATTTCAAGATAGGTGAAATGCAGAATATATTATTCATAATGTATATAGATAAATGTTAACATAAATCAAGCGTTAAACGTAAAAGTGACAAAAAAAAATGAAATATTCGAACTACTGAATGTATACAAACAATCGCATAAAATAGGCAGTTATTTACAGTCCGTTTAAAAATTAATGAGACGTATTTTTATTTTCTACTATCTATGTATAATTTATTGAATCACTTTTATAATATGATGCATATTATATTTATTTACATAATGATGCATACTACTTATTTACTCAATTCTTGTTTAAATAAATAAATAAATAAATAAATGTGATGGGTGATTTTTCAGACTATAAAATTAAAAATTATATCGATGTTGGATGAAATATAGCTGTTAGGCTATAGAAAAAACTATAAAATTTAGAAATAGAAATTCTGATTTTAGTGAGACAATCCATCCTTCGTGCATCACCTTTAGAACATTTTACATTCACTTATTTAGGGCTGTGAGGGCGTAAGGATACCAACCAATCGGAGTTTAAGATTATATCCCACATTGACCGTAAAAGGGTAAACTAATGTACTTAAAAGTGTTATATAAGTCTAGAGGACCCAACAGACTTTGACCTGTATAACTCTGTACAGGGCCTGTAATCGCCTGTACGGGGAATCTCATAATGAAAAATGGGTTATTTTCACTCTTTTTACAGTATTCAGTCATTTAATGGATATTAAAATACATTAATCATGGAGTAGTATGTGTTTCACTGACAAGAGAAAGTTTCAGAATTTTTGAAAATTCAAGACAGGAGAAATGCAGAATATATTATTCATAAAGGATCTACAGAAACCGGAATATAAATCAAATGTAAAACCTAAAAGTGACAAAAAAGGAAATATTCGAACTATACTATTGAATGTATATAAACTATCGTATAATATATGCAGTTATTTACAGTCTGTTTAAAAATTAATGAGACGCATTTTTATTTTCAATTATCTTTGTAAAATTTATTGAATTAGTTTTATTAAATATTGCATAATACTTTTTTACATACATGATGTATATTACTTATTTACTCAATTCTTATTTAAATAAATAAATAAATATATACGACGGGTTATTTTTCCGTCTATAAATTTTAAATTTTATTCATGTTGTATAAAATACAATTGTTAGTCTATGAAAAAAAAGTAAAATTTAGAAATAAAAATATTGATTTTAGTAAGACAATCCATCTTTGGTGCCTTTCCATTAAAATATTTTATATTCATTTATTTTGTTCTTTGAAGGAGTAACCGAGCCAGCCAATTTGAGTTTAAGATTATATCACACGTTGACGGAAAATGGGGAAACTAGCTACTTAACACTTCACGTGCTGGCAACGTATATTTACGTTTTTTGCAGCCTGGCACTGGAGTGCAAGTCACGTAAAGATACGTATTTAGTAAATCTACTAAATACGTAAAGGTACGTATTTAGTAAATCTACTAAATACGTAAAGGTACGTATTTAGTAGATTTGTGGTGGATACCCGATAACCACCACAAAATCTACTAAATACGTATAACTATATGCATGTGTGGCATTATATGCGTTGCTAAGCAAAGTTTTGCATTTTTTCCTAATTATGATTGTCGAGTTACTCGGTCTTTTGTTGCGTTATTTCGTCTTCAATCGAATTCCTAGCTCCAGAACGTACAAGTCATGTTTTGTCAATTTGAAGCTTGGTTTTTTTATTGTTGAAAACAAAATTGATTAAAACGAGTCCTTTTGACAAAGATAGTGATGAAGAAATATATGCTGACTGATTATCAGACTTTAATTTTAAAAATCGTTTATTTTTTTGATTTCGTAAACATATTGTTTTTTATTTTTAAAAAATCAAACAGTATATATTAAAGTGTAAAATAAAAAAAAGTTCCTTTCATAAAATAAAGGTAGTTTCGATTGACTGCGATTTTTCTGAATAACTAAACATGACGCGATTCACGAAAAAACGCTCGCTGCAAACGTAAGTTGGCGGTGAAGTATACTCGCATGCTAAGTTTTAAGAGTGTTATATAAGGCTAGACAACAAGGCAGACGTTGTCCTGTTTAACGGTGCAAATCCAACTATTGTAAAATATTTTTTTTAATTATAAATTGGATAATTTTGATTTAAATCTAAGAAGAAAAAATTATTTGAAAAATACTTGAAGCCACCATGCCATATACATCTCGTACTGGTGCCAATTGGACTGACCAGTACGCAACAGATACGTTGGCTGTGATGGGTTTCAAGCGACATTAGGATAATCTCAATAAGCATGAAATTCTAGATTTTTAATAAGAAAACTTTTTTTGTTGCATAAAATTGTGAATTTAAACCATTTTCGAATCCACTTAATTGCATACACAAAATTTCATCAAAATCCGTCCAGCCGTTTTGGGAAGAGTGCTATTACAAACACACGGGGAGAAGAATTTGATATATAAAGATTAGAAGAAGTAATCAGAAATTATTTTGTGATCTCGTGGTCATCAAAAATTACCACAATTAAAAGACAAACAAGACATATCAGCAAATGTAGTAATTTTAATTGTAGAATTACGGGAATGTATTTTAGAACACAATTTTAATTATATTTGTGGGTTAGGTTACATATTTTGTTACAATCCTTTATAAACCAAACTAGTCTATACAGCCAAACTAAACTATATATTATTACATGAAAAATATCTGCTGTTTATCAACATATTAAACTTTTAGAGCATTATGAAATGCATATATAACGAATATATAAGTAATCTTGTAAAGTGTATAAACAGCAATAAATATTATACTAAAACTATATATTTTCTATTTAAGTCAAAGTTATTTTATCTCCTTTTTATAGTTTATATATGCTATATTTTTCTTTTTTTCATGTATTTTATAAATAATATATTTTATATTTTCTCCATCTCGGATAAACATTTTTTTCTTTCCGTCTGTAAATATAGACAATTTACAACCAATATATTTTGAATCCCATAACATGTCTGAATAACGGGTAGAGAAAATTGACTACAAAATGTATAATAAGAGTTCTATAATATACTTTGCATTTTACATTAAATAATATGCTATGTGAATGGATTTTACATGAAATAATGAAACATTATCAACAAATTGAAGTGTGTATTCTGAACATTACCGGTATTATAGATTTATTTCCATAAGTGTCTATGAAATAAGATACTAATGAATATTTACAGTGAGTGAGCGCATAAATTTTTACGAATTGTTACTTTTCAATCCCCTATATAATAATAGCCTAAATTATCTGTCCATTTGTCCTCTAATTTATGAAGTGGTTGGACCTGGAATGGACAGATGCATCCATATTAGACTCTTGGTCATATAAATGTTCTGCTTGAAAGCTGTAAAGTCAACATATGGTATACTAAAGTAGCGAAATGACTTTCAAAGTTGAAGAAATCATCTTACTTCATCACGAAGTATAATATACCTCTCTGGTAAAATACCTCTTTTCCATATTTGAAAAATTCAGAGATTGCTTGCTGCCCATCTGTGTCTGACAAGAAACAGTCACATTTCAAGCTATTTTAAGGGCACCGTAGGCCTAAAATTTGTATATATATACATCGGAACTATAAGATAACTAGAAAATGAAGTAAGAACTAAGAACTATCAGATGAGTAAGAGAGACCGAAAGTCTCTCACTTTAATGTAATTTCTACTTTATGACATTTGCAATTTCGGGGAATGAGGTATCTTAGGTCAGAATCATATAAATTTTCCACGCAAAGTCTACATATGGTATACTAAACTAGCGAAAAGACTTTCAACATTGAAGAAATCCTCTTAATTCTTCATGAAGTATAATATACCCCTTTGGTGAAATACCTCTTTCCCATACTTGAAAATGTCAGACACTGACTGCTGAATATCTATGTTTGGCAAGACACATTCCCCTTTCGAGGTTTTTTAAGGGGACTGAAGGACTAAAAATTGCTTGGGTATACATCAGAACTATAACTAGAAGATGACCATGAACTTTAAAGTGACCAAGAGAGACCGAAATTCTCTCATTTTCTTGTCCTTTCTACTTTATGGCATTTGCATATTAGAGACGTAAGATATCTTGAGCCAGAATCATATAAATTTTCCACTTGAAGGCTGCAAAGTGTACATATGGTATACTAATCTAGAAAAATGACTTGCAACATTGAAGAAATCATCTTACATCTTCATGAAGTAAAATATACTCCTTTGTTAAAATACCATTTTGCCATATTTGAAAATGTAACACACCGCTTACTGTATATCTATGTCAGAAAAGAAGAATTGCCATCTCCAGGTCTTTAAAGGGGATCGAAGGACTAAAAATCGTATGGGTATACATCAGAACTATAACTAGAAGATGACTAAGAACTTTCAGATGACTAAGAGAGACCGATATTCTCTCGTTTTAAAGTCATTTCTACTTTATGGCATTTTAATTTTAGCGACGTAAGATGTCTTGAGACAGAATCATATAAATTTTCCGCTTGAAAGCTGTGAAGTCTACTTATGGTACACTAAAAAAGCGAAATGACTTTCAATGTTGAAAAAATCATCTTTCTCCTTCACGTAGTATAATATACCCATTTGGTAAAATACCTCTTTTTGATATTTCAAAATGTCAGATACAACCTACTGCACATCTATGTCTGACAAGAAGCATTCACATATCAAGGTCTTTTGAGAGGACCGTAGGTCTGAAAATCGCATAGGTATACATCAGAACTATAAGATGACTAAGAGAGGCCAAGAGTCTCTCATTTTAGTGTAATTTCTACAATTATTCATGCAAATTTAAAGAAAAGGAATATAGAATAGATAATAAATAATTAGTCATTATAAAAGTTCTCAATGATATTACCTTATTGTATAGATAGTACAACTGTAAATAAATTACATTTCTTGGAAGAATATATTGAATGAATTAACTAAACAGTAGTTTTCGATGTGTTTCTAATATGCATGCAAATGTATATGAAAAGTAAAAGTAGACTAAATAATAATTAATTAATCTTTAAAAATTGTAATAGTATTAACTCATTTTATAGATAGCACAACTGTAAATAAAAAAACAACATTTTTATGTATTGAGTAAAATATTTTAGAATTTAAAAAACAAGAGCTAGTATAATTAAATTATTTTGTATCCCTTGATGTATTTTCGCTGTAACAAATTAAGAGGCATTATTTCATAATTTTGTAACAGGTGAAACAAATGTTTGAGAAATGTTTTTGTAAAAGCTATTATGTATTCAAAAATTCATCAGTTAAAACAGACAAACTTTGGATCATAATAACGGCGAATTGAAAACTCAGGACTCTCTTAAATTTATTAACCCCTTCCGGTAAAATGACGAGTCTAGCTCGTCATTAGTTTTTCATTCCATACCGCACAATGACGAGCTACACTCGTCATGCGATTAAAGTTACTGTTAAATATGATAATTAATTTAGTTTAAAATTTCTAGTGTACTGAATTTGGCAACACTTTTATCACTTGTGAAAATCACAAGTCACTATTTCATATTGTTTACTTGGTACAAGTCATTGCCAAATTAATGAGTCAGAATAAAAGAAAACCTACTAAGAAATGCCATGTGTGTTACAAGAATCAAATTAAAAGTGAGACTACTTGGCGGTGTAAACAATTAAGAATTCCTTTGCACTTTGTTTTGAAAAGTACCACTAGCTTGAAGACTATTATCTGTATACCTTATTAATGTTTTGCTTTGATATTTTCTTAATTTTACTGTTTCTGATATTATTTAACACTATGTAAAAAGTGGATTTTAATTAAGAATATGTAAGAATTGTAAAATGAAACAAGTTTTTTAAATAAAAATTAAATGGTTATTTCATGCACAGTTTTTCATTATTAAATCATACCGGAAGGGGTTAATTTTCGAAATATACATTTAAGCCATCATGTACCTTTAAAAAGAGTATGTAAGTTTGATTGTTCACCACTTATGTATTTAATTACTAGGTGAAATACTGATCGAGCACAGTAACACAATAAAATAAATTTCCACTGATACCTATTCTTACAGAAATGAAGAGAAATATATATTTAAGATCTCATGCTCTTTAAAAATATTCTGGAAGTTTGATTGTTCACCAATTATGTGTTTAATTATTAGTTGAAATACGGATCGAGCACAGTAACACAATAAAATAAATTTTCACTGATACCTATTCTTACAAAAGTGAAGAGAAATATATATTTAATTCCTCATTCACCTTCAAAAAGAGTATGGAAGTTTGATTGTTCACCCCTCATGTGTTTAATTATTAGTTGAAATACGGATCGAGCACAGTAACACAATAAAATAAATCTCCACTGATACCTATTCTTACAGAAGTGAAGAGAAATATATATTTAAGGCCTCGTGCCCTTTAAAAAGAGTATGGAAGTTTGATTGTTCACCACTTATGTGTTTAATCATTAGATGAAATGCGGATGGAGCACAGTAACAAAATTAAATTAATTTTCCACTGATACCTATTCTTACAGAACTGAATGATTGTTTACGACTTATGTGATTAATTACTAGATGAAGAATGGATCAAGCACAGTAACACAATAAAATGAATTTCCACTGATACCTATTCTCACGGAAGTGAAGAGAAATATACATTTAAGACCTCATACACCTTTAAAAAGAGACTGGAAGTTTGATTGTTCCCCACTTTGTGTATAATTATTAATTGAAATATGGATCGAGCACAGTAACACAATAAAATAAATTTCCACTGATACCTATTCTGACATAAGTGAAGAAAAATATATATTTAAGGCCTCATGCATGTTTAAAAAATTATAGAAGTTTGATTGCTCACCACTTATATGTTTAATTATTACTTGAAATACGGATTGAGCACAGTAACACAATAAAATAAATCTTCACTGATACCTATTCTGACATAAGTGAAGAAAAATATATATTTAAGGCCTCATGCATGTTTAAAAAATTATAGAAGTTTGATTGCTCACCACTTATATGTTTAATTATTACTTGAAATACGGATTGAGCACAGTAACACAATAAAATAAATCTTCACTGATAAAACCTTTTACAAAAGTGAAGCAATACAAAAAATAAATTGTAGACCTAATAGGCTTTTCTTCTCAAAGAAAACCCTAATATTTCAGCCTGAAATCTCTTCCTGGAGACTTTTACGAAATGTATCACTCCGGCAAGAAAATATTTTCAAAATAAAATCACCAAATGCAGTCTCTTTTCCCCATTTGGTCACATAAAGATGACCCGTCACTTTTTTTATGAGTAAGTCGGCCTCTCTCACGTCGTGGGGGTTTTGAAAAATTGAAGAAAAAGTGCTGGAATCGGATAAGAGAAGTGTCCTTGGTAAGTCTCATCTCTCTTTTCAAATACCCTAAACTGCTGACATAACGCTTCTTTTAGAATTCAAGTGGCTGGACATATGCCACAATGCATTGCGAAACTTAGAGAAATGTGAGGATGAAATAAAGATTTCTTTCAAAGTATCTCAATTTAATCACTGAATAAATATCTGTGGAGTTGCCAGCTGTAAAGCTTTGTTAAATAATACTTTAAATTCCGTTTTATGTCTTTGGTATAAACTTTTTTATCTTTTTTATTTTTCTCCTGAATATTTTTTGGATTTTTTTTATAAATAACTGTTTTGGAGTATTACTGGATGTCCAAGAAAGAGTAAAACTCTTTATCCTATATTTTCAAAGAAATGACATCCTCATATATAGAAAATCCATTTGTGTTTATTCTTTAGTTGCATATATATGTGTCAGATGTTGATTTCACTCTGATTGTCAGTTGTTTCATTCAGAATTTTTTTATTTACCTAAAATGTGTAATTAATTATCTTTAACAATTATCTAATATGTCATTTTCAGACATTTAACTTTATTTCATATTTTTGTTTGAGTGGTTAATGATATTGATTAAATACAGGCATATGTACTTTGATCTTATGAGTTTGAATACCTATAGATCAATCTGTCTAGCTTCATCTATTTTTTTGTTTTGTTTTTAAGGCACTTTTCAGTAATAGGCCTTACTCAGGTAATGAAGAATTCACTTGTAAAACTGGAGAAATCATTTCATTACCTTGTGACTTCAAAGCACTTATGACTTATAACGTATTGCTTTGTCCAGTTATTAGGATTTCTCTGAATATGTGGTGAATTGTGTGGGAAGTGATTAAAGCTGTACTTTTCAAATACGGAACATTATTTCTCAAGACTTTCGGACTCTTGAAATTCTTGGATTTGATTCCCTGTAGAATAAATCATTTCAGCTACTTCCAGTTACCTTTTTGGCTTCCTCTAAAGATAAGGCATAGATGAACTTTGTACATATAAAAGTACCTTTAACATTTACCTTTGTACCCATTAACTCATAACTTTTTACCTTTGTACCCATACAAGAACTTCGTACCCCTCGAGACCTAAGCTTTTTCTCAAAAGAGTGTAGCGGGGAATAATATCTTATTATTCACCTGGGATAACACCAAATCCAACAAAATCAACCACAACAGTAGAATTTACTATCGGCTCGATAAATTGAGACAGTCCCTGTCACTGGAAAAGAAATCTCTTTGAACAGTAGTTGTTTTCGAATCGCATCTTTCAACAAAAAATATTTGCTTATATTGAATTTGTACACAAAAATCTTAACCGACAGATTTCTATATGAACCATTATTTAGCTTCCATGTTTTTTGGGGCATCCTCTAAAGGTAAGGCAAACGAGAACTGTGTACCTATAAAACTCTATCAAGACTAAATCTTTTCTTGAAATGTATAATTAATTATCTTTAACAATAACCTAATATGTCATTTTTAGACATTTTGCTTTCTTTCATATTTTTGTTTGAGTGGTTAAGGATATCATTTATAAATTCAGGCAGATGTACTTTGATTTTACGAGTTTGAATTCCTGCAGATCAATCTGTCTATCTTCATTCAATTTTTTTGGTTTTGTTTTCAAGTCACTTTTCTGCAATAGTCTTTACTCAGGTTATGAAGAATTCCCTTGTAAAACTGGAAAAAGTCTAAGAAATTCAAACAACAGGGAAATGAAAGAAAAGAATGGGAATGAATACATTGTGAATATTCATTTCCCAGTTAAATTGAGGTTCGAAAACTGTCAACATGAACCGATGTAACAGTCACATAAAGCGATAATTTTAACATACAAATGAATAGAGAAACTCGGGACCAAGTGATTTCGGTAACAACAAGCGATTCATAGCACTAACCGCGATCAATTTAAGCGCATTCCACTGTATTTCCGTATGGGAACTCTTTAAAAAACAGAAAACGTCACACAGAAGAATTTATGGCGTAAATAATATAAATTTTTTAAAACCACAAAAGAAACTCAAGAGCCATTTTCTTTCTCATACGAAAGAGCAACCATGTTTTTACTAAAACATCTGGTTCGTTGACATTCGCAACCTACAAAGAAAAATAAAATAAAAAAGATAATATGTGAGTAGAACATCAATTGTAACAGACGATTTGACAGCACAAAAAATTTAATCCTTCTTATTGATCCGAATAAAAGTTACTTACAATATAAATTTTATTTTTTATATATTATGAATAATTTTATTTCTCTTTTCTTATTACTTTGTGTATATCAGGATAAAAGTATATTATTTTTAATGTTATTAAAATACATCCATTTTTTCTTTTTTGACGAGGTATACTCAGCGTTACAAAATTATAGAAGGAGTACACATATGTGAAAAGTTTGGGAACTCATGTAGAGAATTTTAATTTGTTACCTTACGATTTTTGATTTAAAATTGAAAATGGAATCAGTGTATTCAGCTACTATGTTTGACAATCATTTTATTGTACATTATATAATTTAATATTGCTACAAATCTTAATACAAAATCAGATTATATGCATTTTTTATAAAATAATTAGACCCTTAAATTCTTTAATAATCAATCAAATAAATTTAAAATCATTTCTGAGTTAAACACGTAAATTATAGTTATTCTTTTTAATCTATAATTCAAATCAAATATCTTATATTCTTACATGATTATTTAATGAACAGTTATAAATATTAAGTAAAATGATTGTTAGGCATGAATAAATATAATTACAGCATCTTGTGAGAAAATAAAACAATTGCCTGGCTAGTTTCTAGGGAAACTAGACAATTATAGAAGGAGTACACATATATGAAAAGTTTGGGAACTGATCTAGAAAATTTTAATTTGTTACTTAATGAAATTTTTTAAACTTAGAATATGGGAAGAGTGTAAACAACTACTATGTTCGACAATCATTTTATTGTACTTTATATAATTTCATTTAGTTACAAATTTTAATAAAAACTCTGATCATTTGCATTTTTTATAAAATTATTAGACCCTTAAATTCTTTAACAATCAGTCAAATAACTTAAAATC
>CM063500.1:51884298-51886343 GCA_032207245.1 Pardosa pseudoannulata
GGCCTACTCTAACCGGCATAAAATCTACCATATTTGTTAATGGTGACTGGTGTACGTAAAATATGTTCTTGGTCACACTGTCCTCCAAGTTTTTAAACGATACCTTTGTTGGTGGTCAGCGAAGCTTAGGAATCTTCTTCTTGACCCGTGATTCTAAATTACCAGGACCCATTGTGTTAAGATGTTCTTTCCCTCTGGTGTTGGTCGTCAAACATAAGACCCACCAATAATTACTACAATAACCGGCCTACTCTAACCGGCCTAAAATCTACCATGTTTGTTAATGGTGACTGGGGTACGTAAAATTGGTTCGTCGTCACAATGTCCTCCAACTTCTCAAACAATATACCTGGGTATGGCGGCCAAGCTTGTTAATCTTCTGCTTGGCCCGCGATTCTAAATTACGAGGATCCACTGAGTTAAGAAGTTCTATCCCTCTGGCGTTGGTCGTCAATAAAAAGAGACACCCCTAATTACTACTGTACCCGGCTTACTCTAAACGGCCTAAAATCTACCATGTTTCTTAATGGTGACTGGGGTACGTAAAATTTAATAGTCACAATGTCTACCAAGTATTTCCCTCTGGCGGTAGTCGCCAAACAAAAGATGCAAGCCTTATTACTACTTTAACTGGCCTACTCTAATCGACCTAAAATCCAACATGTTTGTTAAGGGTGACTGGGGTACGTAAAATATGTTCGTGACCACAATGTCCTACAAATTCTCAAACGATACTTCTAGGGGTGGCCTGCCAAGCTTAGGAATCTTCTGCTTGGTAACTGATTCTAAAATACGAGGATCCACTGAAGTAAGACGTTCTTTCACTCTATCGGTGGCCGTCAAATAAAAGATGCACCCCTGATTGGTGTCTCTTGCTCGTGCATTTCGCTAGTCAAAACTGGCATTAGCAGCAGTAACAACAACAAAATTATGAATTGCGTATCTACGCCACAGTCAAAATAAAGTAATTATTACTTGTATTTCCCTAAAAGATAATTTTTCTAATGTTTCTTAGCTTATTTAAAACTGAACATCTTGATGAGAGCAAACGTGATATCCAAAATTGGTAACGTTATTCCTGCATTTATATTTCTTATGAAAAACGTACTTGATAGATAAATTAAAGAATTTTTTAGACTTCTTAAAATTTGGTTTAATTTGTGCAATTTTTTCCTCGGAAACTGCCATTTTTTTCGAACACAGTTTTCGGTAGCTACACAAAAAGAAACATTAAAGCGCTTTAAAAGCTCTAAAAAAAGAGAGGGGTTCTGCCATCAATTAAAGCCTCGTAAATTACAGAAAAACATTGTGCTAAATTGCTCAAGGAGACAACTTTCCAAACTTTTCTTCATTAATCATTTCTTAATTATCTGCAGTTATTATTTGTTCTCCCTTCTTTAATTTTAAATACACAAGTTCGAAGAGACTTTTGATGTTCAAATTGTTAGTTCTAATTACATTCACATCAGAGCAATTAAAATTTTTTTCTTAATTTTTTTCTGGAACGGTTGCTGGAAAATTTTATTGATTACGTAAGATTTCTGTTTAGAAACGCTTTTAAGTAAAATGAAAAACTATCACGAGGAAGAATTATGAAGGAACTGTCCCCTTTTCTTAATGAGGTAAATTGACATTATTAAGTTGTCAAGGCAATTTTTCATAAGGAAGTACAAGTGCTTTTAAACACGAAGGCATAGTTTCTGTTCTTTTGCTTATTTCTTTTTCCTCTAAAATTCCTGGAACGTTTTTTGGTTGCTACGCATAATCGAACAGGAAAGAATTTTTAATAAAACAAATGGCATCTTGATACTTTTTAATTTGTTTCGAAGTATTTTATATTTTCTTTATAACATCTGGAAAATTATAAAATAAAAAGATGCGTAGCAGAAAAATTAAATTTACATGGAAAAGAAATGTAACGTTTGCTATAGATTCGTTATAATTTTTATTTACTTTTTAGAACATACTTAAAAGTGGCTCAAACTTTTTATATTGATAGCATTATTATTTAAAAAAGAAAATATTTTAGATGTTATATAAAGGTT
>CM063500.1:51886443-51896443 GCA_032207245.1 Pardosa pseudoannulata
TTATATAAAGGTTCGAAAAAGTCAAATCAATATAATAAGCTGAAATTGATTTTCCGCTTTAATGAAACCATTAAAAAAAGAAATTAGTAAATATAATCATATATGAAATACTTTGTTGCAATGATGAAGATTTAGATAATTTTTATTTTGGATGAAAAATTTTAGTATTTTCTTTACCCAAATCTGAAAAAATATAAATTAATAAGACAAGGTACATGAACACCTGTTAACATAAGAAACTTGTTTTACAGGAAAAATGATTGTAATTTTTGATGGAAAAAAGAAATTTGTACTTCATATTTTAAGCTTACAAAAAAGTTTTTCATATCTTGTTATTAATCGTATTGGTGCTTCTAAAATATATTGAGGTTATAATGTAGTTTTAAAAATGTTTAATCAATGTATTAAGGTACAGTATATGTTATCTCTTTCCTGTGTACTACAAATATAGGTACGCAACACTTTTAAGATGTACAAGGAAGCAAGCAATATTGTTAACTACTAAATATTGGTTTTCTTTGGGTCTTTTTTTTCTAGTCGACGATGCAATTTAACAAAGGATTATATTTAATGGCGTAGTCAAACCTTAACGAAAGGACTAAATTTCATAAAAGATGGCTTAAAAATAAAAAGAATTAGTTGCATATATTACTGCCCCTTATATACACACACACACACACACACATATATATATATATATATATATATATATATGTATATATATATATAAATATATATATAAATATATATATATATATATATATATATATATATATATATATATATATATATATATATATATATATATGTATATGTATATGTATATATATATATATATATATTTATATATATATATATATAAATAAATAAATATATATATATATATATATATATATGCCTTCTGCAGAACAGAAATTGTCAATTATGAATTCAGATTCGAATGAATTTCGCGGTGTGTATTTCTGAAAGTGTTAATAAATTCATTTTTTTACGAAAACCAGTATAAAACATTTTATTCAATAGAAATATAATTGAAAAATCAATATGCATATATATATATATATATATATATATATATATATATATATATATATATATATATATATATATATACAAGTAATTAAGTAATATATATATAAGTATATATGAGAAAAAATGTATATACATATAAGTAATTTATCATGGCTACAAAGTTATCATTTTTGTTGTAAAATTATGTTCCTATCTTTTGCTATTTTTAAATTATATATATATATATATATATATATATATATATATATATATATATATATATATATATATATATATTTATATGTATATATGTATGTATGTATGTATGCATGTATGTATACTTGTATATGCTTGTGTGTGACCAATTTGTTTTTCAGTATACATTCCCGTTTGTGCTATTTATATTTCTAGCAGCGTTATTAAATTCTTTACATACGTTTCCTGAGAAACTGGTGTAATTTTTTATAAGCAATAAATATAATATTTTAAAATGTTTCCGAGTCAATATGAATTTTTGACAAAATTCTTTATCTCTTTCCGTCTGTGTTAGGATCTAAATTTCCCTCTATTTATATATTTTATTTCAAATATTGTTTCTAGAAAATGGAAAAAGGGATTTTTATGGGGAAATTGATTTGAGTTTCTTACGTTTTTAACATTCCAATAACACATGTACTCGAGAAAATATTTTGTTTTTATTACAATAAAATATAAGGATTTATATACCAGTATAATAGATATATACCAGTAACTATATTACTACAATGGTTACTGATATATTTTCAGTAAAGCTGTTTATGGGAGATTTACAAAACATAATAATTTTTCAATAAAATCTTGCAAATATATTGTTTATATAAGTTTAAAATTTCTAAAAGAAGAACTTTATTACAAATTCATACTTTGTCTGTTTTGGTAGTAGTAAATTCTGATTATAACTAAAATGCATCAGGGTTTATTATGGTAAACTTAGAGGTGTACCACCAACTTGTTAAACTGCGGGTTGAAGAATCTTCATATAGCAATGAATTCAAAGATGAATTAGGTACAGCCTAATTAGAAAGAGATTGAACACATACGGGTGTTTTGCAGTTAGAAAAGATCTGTATTATCTAGTCTTACACAAACAGTGACTGTAAATGAAGACTGCCCGTATCTTGTGTTTGGAGACTTATATGTTCCTCATTAACATATGTTCCTCATTAATCTTGTATCTCCTCAACTAAGATTTAGAAATATATCCACTAACGTCAGACTATATCCTTTCGATCGTTTAAAACAATTTAAATTTAAAATATAAAAATAATCGCCGATATATATATTTTAAATAAAGATATTATACAAATATCTTATAAATATCTTAAACTGATTTGCATTAAAATTACCTTAGTAAAAAATTTGATATTATGATTTTAAAATACCTACATAACCCTTAAATGCTCGAGTAATTTCTGCCAATTGCTCGTCATTGACTATCTTTATTATAAGTTATTACGGGCTGCATAAAAGAAATTAATCATGAAGTTTACACAACTTTGAATACTACGACACGTCACGCTAGTAATCAGTTCAGATTTTAAACACCATAGGATGTCATTTAAAAAAAAGGAAAAACATGGAGAAAAATATATATTTGATATTACATGGAAAATAACTAGTGTCAAATGGAGTTTATATTAAATAAAGACATTTGTCGGGATTCCAGTCTATGTGCCTGCTGAAAAGGTTAATTTAAGCTCACTATTCGAAGAAGCAAAACGTGGCGATCCAAATGAAAAGTTTCTAAATAATAAAAATTACTTGAAAAGTTCGTAAATTGTTTATAAGATTAAATTCTACTTACTCTCAAAAGGAAAACTCGTTTAAAAAAACATAATAAACTATTTATAGGTCTATCTAAAATGAGACGTTAGGCATTAATGGATTAATTAATAAATGTAAAATTATTTTGAGAAAATTTCACAAACATGTCATGGATGAAAAATATTTTCTTACGAAAACCAAACTTAGGATTACCATTTCTTAGGCATTCTATGAAACAAATGTGTTACAACAGTTCTAATGTTGCACGATTACAAATATTAACACACATATATTGTAAGGGGCATCACATCTTTTATAGAAGTCTTGAAGATATAAAACTTGTATCCGTTTCGATGGATTGAATCTTTAAACATTTAAAAAAATATTAAGAAAATGTAGGGTAAACTTAAAATCTGTTTTAACAATAATAAAATAAGGATATAGATTGTTGAAATTTATAATTACCAAAAATGTAATAACTATACAATAGAATTTGGAGAAAATCTAAGTAATATTAAGGTCCAAATGGTCCAAACGATATTTAAAATATAGTTATTTACCTACAGCTAAAAATTACAATGATCTTTTACTTATTCATATATTAGTGATCTTATGCTAATTTGATTAAATGCATATTTTCATAAGTATTCTATGAAACTATTGTGTCAATTCGTATGTTGAAAGATTAGAAATATTAACAAACATTTAATGTAAGATGCATCATACCTTCTTTAGAAGTCATTATAAATATCAAACTTGTATCCCCTTCGATAGGTTAAGTCTTTAAACACTTAATTATAGAAAAATGTAGGAAACACTTAACAACTGTTACAACAATAATAAAATAAGGAAATAGCTTGTTGAAAATTTATAATTATTTATAAATTTATTAACTATACAATTGAATTTGGAAAACGATACAAGTAATAGTAAGGTCCAAATGGTCCAAACGGTGTTTAAAACATAGTTATTTACCTACAGCTCAAATTACAATGATCTTTTATTTATATATTAGTGATTTTATGCTAATTTGATTAAATGTACATTTTCATAGGCATTCTAGGAAATAACTGTGATAATTCGTATGTTGAAAGATTAGAAATATTAACAAACGTTTAATGTAAGAAGCATCATACCTTCTTTAGAAGTTATTGTAAATATGAAACTTGTATCTCCTTCGATAGGTTAAGTCTTTAAACAATTATAGAAAAATGTAGGAAACACTTAACAACTGTTACAACAATAATAAAATAAGGAAATAGCTTTTTGAAAATTTATAATTATTTATAAATGTATTAACTATACAATTGAATTTGGAAAAAGATACAAGTAATATTAAGGTCTAAATGGTCCAAACGGTGTTTAAAACATAGTTATTTACCTACAGCTCAAATTACAATTATCTTTTATTTATATATTAGTGATCTATGCTAATTTGATTAAATGCACATTTTCATAGGTATTCTAGGAAATAACTGTGTTAATTCGTATGTTGAAAGATTAGAAATATTAACAAACGTTTAATGTAAGAAGCATCATACCTTCTTTAGAAGTCATTATAAATATCAAACTTGTAACTCTTTGGATAGGTTAAGACATTAAGCACTTTATTATACAAAACTGTAAGGAAAACTTAAAGACTGTTTCAACAATAAGAAAATAAGAAAATAGCTTGTTTAAAATTAATAATAATCACAAATGTAAAATCTATACAATTGAATTTGGAAGACATACACGTATTATTAACGTCTAAATGGTTCAAAAGGTATTTAAAACATAGTATTAAACTACAACTGAAATTACAGTGATCTTAACAAGTATTTTCCAGAATGAACTAATGATGTAACAATCTTTTTCATACAATAAATTCAAAATCTCGAGGAAATTAGAAACCAGGCAGGAGAATAGAGAAATGATTAGTAATAAGTCATCACAAATAACTCTACTTTTTATCCATCGAAATTAAATAATTTTCTATGTAATACAAACAGCAGATATACGAAAAAAAAATAGAATTATCTAGAGTACAATTCTTTTTAATTTAAGTATGATTTACCATAGTTTTCATTACTTGTACATTAATTGTTTTATATTTCCATTGTCATTAATTGAAAGAAATAATATCACACTTTTGTAACAGTTTTTCACCCGTATTAAGTCTGGAATACCTCACAAGTTTTTGTATTGTGTAAAAATTTTGTATTGGGACATAAATTATATTAGGTAATTAAAAAAATATAGTAGATCAAAACAGACACTTCTTTAGCATGAAAACTCGATATCATTTAAGACGTATCAGATCCCTAAAGAATAAAATCTTATGTTTGTCCAGGAACGCCCAAAACGTTATAGAATCACAATAAAAATATTCTAAAAAATAAACTCTCCCGGAAACCATTTCAAATACTGATGACTCTTTATAAAAAACATTCTATTCAAGCTTTTAAAAAAAGGGGGTAGGGAAGATAAAGAGTCTTTTGAAATGGAAGAGTAACTGGACCCCACTGAATATCAAAATTGTCTACAAAGAACGTTCTCTTTTTGCCTCTGTCAAACCCCTGACAGAGCACTTTTTTTATTTCTCGAAAATCTAAAAGGACTGGACATTCGTCACACCCGAATTGCTGCATTACGGTAAGAGAATATTTTAAAGAATTTAGTTTTAAATGTTTCCAGCTCTGAAATCCTTTCAAATTTAGTTTCCTTTGGAATCGTGGTAATTGTAAATATGTCTGAAGATAAAATATTATATAGCTATGGATTAGGTTAGTTGTTTTTTTATTTAACTTAAACAAAGTAAAGGGGCTGTAAAGTTAGAAATATTTCAATGTTAAAATAACATTTTAAACTCTAAATATACAAATAAAAAGACACTTTTTGTGTCTGTCACTAAGGGCCGGTTTCCCCCAAGTCGTTTTACGTCTAACCGCGATTAATATGTTTAAACGGAGAATTACGTCCCACCAATGGTTGGCTCCATGAGTTAATCGCGGTTACCCATTAAACGACATTGGTGAAACCGAACCTTAATCTGATGTGTTAAAATGCCTGTCTCACCAAAATCGTTTAACAGTTAACCCTGATTAATCTCTGATTAAACGGAGAATTGGGTCCCGCCATTGGTTGGTGCCATGGGTTAATCACGGTTAGCTGTTAAACGAGTTTAGTGAGACTGGCCCTATGTCTTACCTGTTGGAAAAACCTAAGCTTAACTATATCTTATTTCCGATTAAATACTTGCAGATTTATACTTTTCAGGTGAAACAACATAAATTCTATTTATTACATCAAAGAAGCATTTAAAAAGACTGTATGCTAATAGAATTTTTTATTCATAATATTGTGATGAATTCTTATCACTTGTAGAAATCTGTTGGCAACACGAGAATGACTGTGTGGCGAACCTAATACAATTTCAGGTTGGCGGTTGGCAACATAGAAGATGAGAGAGCGGTCTGCGATGATCAGAGGGAGATTTTTTTTTGTTTTTGAAATTGTAAATGTATTGTGTATAAATAAATATCTGTGTGAGGAGTAAAATCAGTTGCCGGACTTTCTCGCTAACACTTTATACTTTACAATATGCTTTAGTAACATAAATATTTATATCAATCCATCGACATACAAATAAAACAAAAATTGCTATTTAATTTAGTTCAACAAGAAACTTTATGAAAAGACTATCAAAGAATACAATTGATTTTAAAATGTGGACTGTTAAGAGACATTTGATTGACTGATTCAAATATTGTAATTTGTTTCTCTTATGATAATATTTTAGTCTGTTTTTCTCAAATATTTCGTAGTAAAGAATTAGCCATTTGAGATCATTCTCATACTGCGTGAGATCACAAATTTTAGTGTGCTTTTATTCTTATTTACTTCTTTCGGATATAACTCTGTTATTGTTACAGTTTAGTCTGGAGCATGTAAATTTCTATGTAATTTCATATTAAGTATTTAAAAACGTGTGATATGCTAAAATAAGAACAATATGCACTGAATTTCTTCTAAAACCCCTTAATTAAAGTTCTCAGTGTATATGACAATTTTCTGAAAATTTGCATAACTCTAACTCGGTAAACATTATTAAAATTATTCATCTCTATTATTGTTACTTGTTACATTTGTGTCTGTCATTCTAAACTATGTTCTAGAATACAAATGGTGCGAGATTACTGTTTACAATGTGCTTTTTTCTGATTTACAGATTGGGATGCATTTTTTGTTATTATTACTGTTGATCCTTGGATATCTTGCAAAATTCTGTATAGTTTTCTATGAAATATTTAGAAACATTTGATATACCAATACAAGTATATTAAAACAGGCACTGATTTCCTTTAGGAATTTCGAGTCCCTTTAATTAAAGTTTTCTGTGTAAATGCAATCAATATTCTGAATATTGTATATGTCCATCACGATGCAACTGGTTAAAACTTAACAACTGCCCTTTTTGTTTTTGTCGTAATATTGATGTTTATCATTCTGAAATATTTTTCTAGTATAGAATTCATGCTAGATTATTGCTTAAAATGTTTTTTAGTATTATTTTTTATTTACTCATTTGGAATACAATTTCTTATTGTTACTCTTGAATTTCAAATATCTCATCGATTTCTGTATAATTTCAAGTTAAGTATTTAGACATATATAGCACAATACAAGTGTGCCTTACAACATTCACCCATTTCCTGTGAGTGTTCACAGCCCTTAATTAAATTTCTCTGTGTAAATCCTATCAAGTTTTGGGCATCTTGTATAATGAAAAATTATACAAAATATACTATTACGAAATTATAATACAAAGAATACTTTTAATATACTATTATGAAATAATAATACAGAATATACTATTACGAAATAATAATAATACAAAAAATACTATTAATATACTATTACAAAATAATAATACAAATTATACTATTACGAAATAATAATACAAATATGCTACTACGAAATAATAATACTAAATATACTATTACGAAATAATAATACAAAGAATGCTATTAATAGGCAATTACTATTGTGGTAAATAATGCAAAAGATACTGTTTAATTTAGCTCAACAAGAAACTGTATGAACAGTCTATGAAATAATAAGTTTTATTTTAAAATTTAAACTGTTAAGAAACACTTGATTGACCGATTCAAATATAGTCACCTGTTACTCTTGTGATAATATTTTAGTCTGACATTCTCAAATATTTCCAAGTATAGAATTCGCCATTTGAGATCATTCTTATACTGCTTGAGATAACTAATTTTAGTGTACTTTTTTATTTACTTCTTTCGGATGCAACTTTTTTATTGTTACTATTTAGTCTTGAGTATATCGCATATTTTTATGTAATTTAATGTTAAGTATTTAAACACATGTACTATCCAATGTAAGAACAACATGCAATGATTTTCTTTGGGAATTGTGAGATATGTAGATTAAAACTCTCTGTGTACATGACAATTTTCTGGTATTTTGCGTAACTCTAACAAGATAAAAATTGTTAAAATTTCATTATTCTTTCTTCTAATATTTGTGTCTATCATTCTAAAATATGTTCTAGAATACAAATGGTGCTAGATTACTGTTTACGTTGTGCTTTTTACTGATTTACAGATTGGGATGCATTTTTGTTACTATTACTGGTGAGTCTTCTGTAATTCTGTATATTTTCTATGAAATATTTAGAAGCATTTGATGCAAGTATATTAAAACAGGCACTGATATCCTTTGAGAATTGGGAGACCCTTTAATTAAAGTTCTCTGTGTAAATGGAATCAATACTCCGGATGTTGTATATTTCCCTCACGATAAAAATGGTTAAAAATTAACAATTGACATTTTTGTTTTTGTCGTAATATTAGTTTTATCATCATTAAATATTTTCTAATATAGAATTCATGCTAGATTATTTCTAAAAATTTTTGTTTGTTATTTATTTATTTTTTTACTGATTTGGAAAGCAACTTTGTTATTTTTACTCTTGAGTTTTGAATTTCCCCCTCCATTTCTGTATAATTTCAAGTTAAATATTTAGATATATAAGATAGAAAAATACAAGTATACCTTACAATATTCACCGATTTGCTTTGAAACTTTCGGCACTACTTAATTAAAGTTCTCTGTGAAAATGGTATCCATTTTCGGTCATATTGCATATCTCCAACACGATGTAAATTGTTAACAATAGATTGTCAGATTAAAGCCTCAATGGTAATGTTCAGTAAGAAAAAAATCTAAAACGGGATCTAAGGCACAATTTTTATAAATATATCTTCATGACTTAGGAATATGCAAAACTTATTTTATCTCCAAGTTTCCTTTTTAATTTATTATTTCTAAGAATTATTATAGAGCTTAGACGAATTTTGGATTAATGTAACCATTTAATCGTTAAATTTTATAAATGGAGTAAAACGAAACCTGTACGGGCAAACATGTCTTAGGAATACGCAAAACTTGTTTTATCTTCAAGCTTAATTTCTAATTTATTTTTTCTTAGAATTATAATCGAGTTTACACGAATTTCGGATTAATGTAACCATTTAATCATTAAATTTTATAAATGGAGTAAAACGAAACCTGTACGGGCAAACATGTCTTAGGAATACGCAAAACTTGTTTTATCTTCAAGCTTAATTTCTAATTTATTTTTTCTTAGAATTATAATCGAGTTTACACGAATTTCGGATTAATGTAACCATTTAATCATTAAATTTTATAAATGGAGTAAAACAAAACCTGTACGGGCAAACATGTCTTAGGAATACGCAAAACTTCTTTTATCTTCAAGCTTAATTTCTAATTTATTTTTTCTTAGAATTATAATCGAGTTTACACGAATTTCGGATTAATGTAACCATTTAATCGTTAAATTTTATAAATGGAGCAAAACGAAACCTGTACGGGCAAACATGTCTTAGGAATAAGCAAAACTTGTTTTATCTTCAAGCTTAATTTCTAATTTATTTTTTCTTAGAATTATAATCGAGTTTACACGAATTTCGGATTAATGTAACCATTTAACCGTTAAATTTTATAAATGGAGTAAAACGAAACCTGTACGGGCAAACATGTCTTAGGAATACGCAAAACTTGTTTTATCTTCAAGCTTAATTTCTAATTTATTTTTTCTTAGTATTATAATTGAGTTTACATGAATTTCGGATTAATGTAACCATTTAAT
>CM063500.1:51901443-51906443 GCA_032207245.1 Pardosa pseudoannulata
GAATTTTTCATAAAAATGGGCTCTTATGCTTCGGGAAATGCATCACCTGTTTATGGTAGAGTTTCCTTTTATTTCTTTAAGATGCTCTAACAGTAAAATTCTGTAGTAAATTAGTATGCAATTTCCACATTAAAATATTTTTCTACTGTCTTTGTAAGTTTGGAGATATCAATGTATTTTATATTCATTTCACCGCTAAAAATATCAGTTTTTTTAAAGTCAGTAAAGTTTTTAAAACTTAAATATATATATATATATATATATATATATATATATATATATATATATATATATATTATATATATATATATACATATATATACATATATATATATATATATATATATATATATATATATACATATATATACATATATATATACTATATATATACATATATATATACTTATATATATATATATATATATATATATATATATATATATATATATATATATATATATATAAATATATACATATATATATATATACATATATATATATATATATATATATATATATATATTTATAAATATACATATATATAAATATATATATATATATATATATATATATATATATATATGTGTGAGTGTGTGTGTGTGTGTGTGTGTATAATGTTTCTGAACGTAGATAGATACCTTAACTCGTCATGGTAGAATTCAGATCTCTAAGTTTGCGATCGTAATATCACCCCGCCTGTTCTATGGCTTAAGTGTTTCGTTTTGTTAAATCCACCGAAGATAAGTTGTAAGAGTAAAGTTTTGAAATTTATATTCCACATGAGGATAACCAACAAAAATAGAAATTAGCCTACCCGATTCACTCGATTGGGATTTTACCATTTACCAAGTTAAAGTTTTTTCTTAGTATGAAGAGCAGAACTTTCAGCTTATATATATATTAATAATTTTTACATGAAAAATTCGCAGAATATTTTAATAATGTTAAAATATTTTAAAACTGAACATAAAAGTATTCATCACAAAAAGATCATTTTAACTTTCAAAATCTTGAAAATTTTTTAAAGAGAAATATTCATTTAATAAAAGCAGAAAAGCATGCATATTAAATCTTAAGGATTTCAAAGCATATCAGCCAAAAAGTAAATTAACGTATCATCTTCTTATTTTATCTAACATATGCCAGAGTAACTGAAGCAATTTTTGCATTATATATCTAAAAACTTAGTAAAACATTATAATATTATTAAAATCGTTTTTCTTTAAAAAACATTTTTAATAGTCTTCAACGCCAAAATGTACCATTTTTCATAAACTAGAAAATACTCTTTAAAAATATATCTCTAGTTTATCAAAATAGCAAAAGAAAATGTACGTCTGGAATCTTAAGAACTTTGATATATATTAAACACGAAAAAAAAGTTTAAATCTTTTATATCACTTTACAGGCTTACAGGACATTAAAAATTTTCCTTTTTCAGATAACTGAAGCAGAAAATTTTTGAATTTGCTGATAGCTTCTTTTCAGGATTCTATTTATAATTCTCTTCTTCCGTTTTTCTTATTTAGCAGTGCTACCCTCTCCGACAAACGTAATTTGATGAAATAAATTTTTCGGATCACCGAAGCGAATACTGCATTCCAAATCATTTAAGGGTATAAATAATTTAAAGATCATATTCTTTAGGGTAAAAAATTTTAAGTTCAACGGTTATGAAAATATTTTACTTTGGGTTGAGTGAAGTAGAACCAAAGGTTTTCTGTAACTTCTTAAAATATATAAGAAGTCTGGTAGCACTTAAAAAAGATTATTTCCTACATTAATAAAAATGTTGAATAATATACTTTTAAAAAATCGTTATTTAGTATAATGATAATTCAACCTGTTTTGTGTAAATATTAATATTATTTCTTTTTATAATTTTATATAGCATTCAAAATATTTAGAAAATAATTTCATATTCTTAGAATCATAAACTTATCGACCAATAATAACTTGTATTTGCTTAAAAGAAACTAGAAAGATATAAGTAATGTATTAAACACACTTTTTGATATTCAAGAAAATTTATCAGTGCAAACACATAATTTCCTAAAGTGAAGGTAGATTCAAATTCCTTTTAATAATAATAATAATTTCACCAAATTAATTTGTATTGTATTATTCAATTTATAAAGAAATATGTATGATGAGGATTTCACCATTTACCAAGATAAATGATAAGGAATTTTAAGTTTTTATTAGTATGAAGAGCAGATATTTCGGCTTATTACATGAAAAATTCACAGAATGTTTTAATAATGTTAAAACATTTTTGAAACTGTACTTGATAGCATTCATCGCAAAAATATCATTTTAACATACATTTTAAATCTTAAAGATTTCAAAACATATCAGCTATAAAGTAAAATAATTTAACGTATCATCTTATTTCATTTTATCTAACAAATACCAGAGTATCTGAAGCAGTGTTTGAATTATATATCTAAAAAACTTAGTAAAAGATTATAATATTATTAAAAGAATTGTTCTTTAAAAGAAAACACTTTTAAATACTCTTCAACGCCAAAGTATACTATCTTGAAAAACTAGAAAATACACTTTAAAAATATATCTGTAGTTTATCAAAAAAGTAAAAGCAAAATGTCTGGAATCTTAAGAACTTTGATATATATTAAACACGAGAAAAAAGTTTAAATCTTTTATATCACTTTACAGGCTTAAAGGACATTAAAATGTTCCTTTTTCAGATAACTGAAGCAGAAAGTTTTTGAATTTGCTGATAGCTTCTTTTCAGGATTCTATTTATAATTCTCTTCTTCCGTTTTTCTTATTTAGCAGTGCTACCCTCTCCGACAAACGTAATTTGATGAAATAAATTTTTCGGACCAGCGAAGCGAATACTGCATTCCAAATCACGGAGCCTTATTTAGGGGTATAAATAATTTAAAGATCATATTCTTTAGGGTAAAAAATTTTAAGTTGAACCGTTATGAAAATATTTTACTTTGGGTTGAGTGAAGTAGAACCAAAGGTACTCTGTAACTTCTTAAAATACATAAGAAGTCTGGTAGCACTTAAAAAAGATCATTTTCTGCATTAATATAAAACATTGAATAAATTACTTTTAAAAAAGCGTTGCTTAGTTTACGGTAATTCAAACTGTTTTGGTTAAATGTTAATATTATTTCTTTTTAGAATTTTATATAGCATTCAAAATATTCTGAGAAATAATTTAGTATTCCTGGAATCGTAAACTTGTAAACAAATAATTAATTATCTTTGTTTTAAACAAACTTGAAATATATAAGTAATGTGTTAAACACATTTGTTGATATTCAAAAAAGTTTATCAGTGCAAACACATAAATTTGTAGTCATGGAGTAGATTCAAATTGATTCTATAAATAAAAATAATTTCACGAAATTTATTTATATTGTATTATTCGATTTATAAATAAATTGGTGTGTAACAGAAGAGTTTCTATATAAAAAGTATTGAAATACAAACATATTGAAATAGAACCAAAGGATTTCTGTTACTTCTTAAAATATATAAGAAGTCTGGTAGCACTTAAAAAAGATCATTTTCTACATTAATAAAAAATATTGAATAAATTACTTTTAAAAAATCGTTACTTAGTTTAACGATAATTCAAACTGTTTTGGGTAAATTATAATATTATTTCTGTTTATAATTTTATATAGCATTCAAAATATTTAGAGTAATAAATTAGTATTCTTAGAATCGTAAACTTGTCAACCAATAATAAGTTGTCTTTTTCTTGGAAGAAACTAGAAAGATATAAGTAATGTATTAAACACACTTTTTGATATTCAAGAAAATTTATCGGTGCAAACACATAATTTACTAGAGTGGATATAGATTCAAATTCATTTCAATAATAAGAATAATTTCACCAAATGAATTTATATTGTATTATTTAATTTATAAAGAAATATGTATGATGAGGATTTCACCATTTACCAAGATAAATGATAAGGAATTTTAAGTTTTTTATTAGTATGAAGAGCAGATTTTTCGGCTTATTACATGAAAAATTCAGAGAATGTTTTAATAATCTTAAAACATTTTTAAAACTGTACTTGATAGCATTTATCACAAAAATATCATTTTAACATGCATTTTAAATCTTAAGGATTTCAAAACATATCAGCTATAATGTAAAATAATTTAACGTATCATCTTCTTATTTCATTTTATCTAACAAACACCAGACTCAAATTGGTGTTATAAATAAAATAATTTCACGAAATTAATTTATATTGTATTATTCAATTTATAAAGAAATATGTATGGTTGGGATTTCACCATTTACCAAAATAAATGGTAAGGAATATTAAGTTTTTTATTTGTATGAAGAGCAGAATTTTCAGCTTAATTCATGAAAAATTCCCAGAATATTTTAATAATGATAAAATATTTAAAAAACTGTATTTAATAGTATTCATCACAAAAATATAATTTTAAAATACATCTTAAATCTTAAGGATTTCAAAACATATCAGCTATAAAGTAAAATAATTTAACGCATCATCTTATTTCCTTTTATCTAACAAATACCAGAGTATCTGAAGCAGTGTATGAATTATATATCTAAAAAACTTAGTAAAAGATTATAATATTATTAAAAGAATTGTTCTTTAAAAGAAAACACTTTTAAATACTCTTCAACGCCAAAATATAATATCTTTAAAAACTAGAAAATAAACTTTAAAAATATATCTGTAGTTTATCAAAAAAGTAAAAGCAAAATGTCTGGAATCTTAAGAACTTTGATATATATTAAACACGAAGAAAAAAAGTTTAAATCTTTTATATCACTTTACAGGCTTACAGGACATTAAAAATTTTCCTTTTTCAGATAACTGAAGCAGAAAATTTTTGAATTTGCTGATAGCTTCTTTTCAGGATTCTATTTATAATTCTCTTCTTCCGTTTTTCTTATTTAGCAGTGCTACCCTCTCCGACAAACGTAATTTGATGAAATAAATTTTTCGGACCAGCGAAGCGAA
>CM063500.1:51911443-51916443 GCA_032207245.1 Pardosa pseudoannulata
TTAAATATATTAAAATATTTCCATCGTGTTTATATAAATCAGTATTTAAGAATATAATACTTACTGTTTGGAACTATTATGCATAACTATTATGAAAAATACCGGGGGATCCAAAAGTCAGACTTAAAAACGAATTTTAAAAATGAATAATTCGAAAACGATTGAATATACAAAGATACGGTTTGCACTAAATAGATGTGTGGCAACAAAAAAAAATATTTGTTTTAGCGACGATCCAATGGCGGCTATAGTATTTTATAGCTCCAAAAGATTATTTACAAATGAAGAAATGTTGACAACTTACAAGCCAACTTAATTACAGTTAATTAGCACTAAATTAAATGTTGAATGGGCTGTCCATCATTCAAAACTACAGCTGTGAGACGAATCATCACATTATTCACAGCATCTAGTAGCATTTCTTGCGTTATGCGTTTCTTGCGATACATTTTAGTTGATGGCATCTTAAATGCTCTTAGTGATGCTGGTCCTACATCAGAAATCTGCTAGAGCCATCTGTTGTTCGCCAACGGAATTATTTTTGTTGCGTTGCCACCAAAATATCTCACTTCTTTTTCATTCGTTTGGTGCAAAACGTATCTTTTTATTTTTATTAGTTTTCGAATTATTCACTTTTAAATTTGTCTTGACTTTTGAATTACCCTGTATTATGCCCCGAAGAAAATAGAAATCAACAAATATAAATGTTTAAAATAAGTATTAACAAGTAAATCTTTTCAGAAAATACAATTGATTCCATGCCTAGTAACTTCCGATTTACATAAATAATTTAATCCAAATGTTTACGTCCAAAGTCTGGTCTCTCAGACCTGCCAACTGTGGCATACTGAAAATAGTAGCACTTGACAACTTCTGAAATCAAAAATAGTAGCACACTCATTTGCGAGGTAGGTTGGATGGAGAGTTTTTACACCATACATCCTGGGCAATTGCACGTGTACCATAACACAATGCACGAAATAAATGATTGTGTGTAGGATGTTTACTGCTCAAACAAAACAATCCATTCTAATGAAGTATCTAAAATCCCACATAAAATTTCAAATAGACAATATTTCATTTTCAGAATATCATATACATTTATATACATTTCTAAACTAAAAATTCCCCATAAAATTTTCAATGAAGTATTTTATTTAGATTTATTTTAGTTGTATTTAGATGGTTTTTCACACCTTAACATTTTTAAGGTATGAAATAATAATTTTCCAAAAATCTCAAATATTCTGAGGGAAGAACATAAAAATATACAATTATATTATAACGAGTATTATAAGACAAAAAATTCTAATTTTTAATTCAAAAATTTCTACCTTCGAGAGAGACTATGGTATCGCACGGTAGTTACACGAAAATGGATCGGTAAAGTGTTTTACGGATTTCTTTATATCGCTTGCGAATACATATTCATTCATTTTGATTTCCTGGATGCGATGTAATTTTTTATTCCTGTATATATTTTTTTACTAACAATCGTATTTTTTTTTACCAATTTTCATAGGATTGTAGTTATTTGCTAAATTCGTAGAAACTACGATTTTTTCGTAGCAGTTGGCATGTTTGGCTCTCTTGACACTTTTATCACAAATACCAGTTGTTATTCGGGTATTTTTCGGCCCTACCGGTTATCTATTCACGTTTTGTATACAGGTCCCATGTTTTAATATTTGTAGAATTTCTAACTGAGTTTGACATTTATTTAGTTATGGCATGTACTGTACACATTCCGCGTTTTTCGCCAATAGATTGTATTGGTTTTTGTTTGGTGCTGTGCGATCCATTACTTTCCAACACTAGGACATCCGAGTCAGGCTGACCATCTAACCGGGACATATGCTTGTCGTGTAGTCCTCGTTTATATTTGAACATCAACCTGTGATCAAATGTATAGTGGTGATTTATTTTTAATTGCGTTGTGTTAAGTATTTTTGTACTAAATTTAACCACAGGTTCTGAGAAACTACAGACATAAAAATTAAATTAAACTAATAGCTAAATTGACAGCAACCGAGACTAGCTTAATATTTAAAAAAGTAAATTTATTGTAATATATATACATCTATTTCCATGCAAAACTTTTTTTTAAAATTAGTTTTGACAAATTTCTTATCTACTTAAGTAATTTTGTAAATAGATAGAGGACCTAATCTCAATTTCAAAAATGTATCTAAATTTGGGGTACCGTTGGTGGTCTAAAATGTTGGGCCCGGAACACTTCTGGTTGAAGGGTATCTGTGGCTAATCAGGAGAGGGAATCTACATATCATCCGTTGGTCTCGTCAGGGGCTTCCTCCTGAGTCTTTGGGGTGCGGCCGTACTATTTGGTGCAGGAACACTTCCTGTCGGACTTGGCTGGACTCTCCTAGTCTGGACTATCGAGCCCCTTCTCCTCTGGACTCACGAACAACTTCCGTCGGACCCGCCTGGACTCCCGACCTTCGAACACCTTCTTTTTGGGACCTCTGAACCTCTTCTCTGGGACCTCCGAACCCTCTCTCATCTTTTAAATTTTTGATATTTTATTATTTCAACCTTGTCCCCTCCTCCTTCTTGTCTCCCAATCGTGATAGTTGTAAGGATTTCATTGGCCTGCTTCAACCCCGCCAACGTGCCAAACCTTATCCCTTCTAATTGGGCACTGTCCCTTAGGGACTCATAAATATTCCACAAAGGTACATTCTTATTTAATGTCAAGTACGGAGACGGGATTCTAATCTGGGACTGGGATCAGAACCCCGCCCGAGACCACCGTACAAGACAACAATATCCGTTGAAAAGAAATTTGTGATCCTCTATCTGTTTACAACGATGTGATGAGGTCATATTTAGATCCCGAACATTTTACTTCTTGTTTGAATGAATCAATTATATAACAGATCTAAATCGCCTCATCACAATGCTTCGTACCGAAGGACCATTTGTCTCGGAATTGGAGATTGGCACCGTATGCAACGGCCCCTTACGGACTGTTGAGCTGAGGAGTTTAGTTTTAGTTTTTTAGGGCTAAATATACCAACTGCTTAAACCTTATATCGAACGGTACCAACATCCCTGCTAACAGTGAGAAACCAACCCACTATCTCGGTACCGGAAGTCTGCGACATATCCATATGTCCTTCGTTTGTTATGCATTTTTTTATTCCCTTTTCATTTTCTTTTAGACCATGACTCGCAACATTAATCTATTATCTTACTGCTACGGGATATAGAAAATTTTGATAAGTTGAGCCTCGCTAAATAGTCACCTGTATCACATATAGAAATGTGAGTGTATATATATGAATGTATGTAAGTGTTAATATACTATTGTGTATTTCTGGTGAGACAGGTATACTCAAGGTAGAGGTAAATTAATTTATTCTTCACGAGATGAATTAAATTACTGTGCTTGGAGAGATTTAAGTATCCCCGCGCAACCACTACGAAATTAAATAGAGATCTTCCTTGTGTGTAACTTAGCGAAAAGTCAAATATATAACATAGATAAGTGAGAGTATACATAGTAATGTATGCATGCGTTAATGTGTGTATGTATAGTGCAAGTGAGATAAATATACACAAGATAGTGATGAACTAATTTACTGTGTCTGGAGTGGCACAGTAACCTCATGCAGCTACTAATGGGTTGAATAAAGAATTTCGTAAAGTTCGGTGTCACTAAACAGAATGCCAATTGTATTTATATATGTATATGTGTGGGAGTGTATATAAGAATGTCTGAATGCGTTAATGTGTGTATGTGTAGTACTAGTGAGATAAATATACATAAGATTGTGTTAGATTAATTTACTGTGCTTGGAGTGCCTCCGTAACCCCGCAAAACTGGTACGGTATTATATAGACAATTTCTTCAAGTTAAGCGTCACTATTTAGAACTCTAACTGTATTTACATATGTACATGTGTGGTTGTGTATATATGAATGAATGTATGAGGTAATGTGTGTTTCTGTATTGCTGGTTAGACAGATATACACACGATAGGGATGAATTAATTTACTGTGCTTGGAGTGACACAATAGCCTCATGCAACTGCTACGAGGTTAAATAGACAACTTCGTTAACTTAAGTGTTACTAAACAGAACGCGCATTGCATTTACATATATACACGTGTGAGAGTGTATATATGAATACATGTATGCGGTAATGATTGCTTCTGTATTGTTCGTGAGACAGATATACACGATAGTGGTGAATTAATTTACTGTGCTTGGAGTGAAGCAGTAACCACATGATACAGCTAAGGGGCTAAATATAGAACTTTATTAAGTTAGCGTAACTAATAGAACGCCAACTGTGTGTAGATGTGTGGAGTGTATATATGAATGCATGTATTTACACATTTACATGAGTAAGAATGAATGAGTATGAATGCATGTATCCGGTAATATGTGTTTCTATATTGCTAGCGATACAGATATACACATGATAGGAATGAATTAATTTACTGTGCTTGGAATAACTCGGTAACCCCGTGAAACTGCTACACTAAATAGAACGCCAACTGTATTTACACATGTATATGTGTGGCAGTGTATATATGAATGCATAAATGCAGTAATGAGTGTTTCTGTATTCCTGGTGAGACAAATATACACACGATAGTGATGAATTAATTTACTGTGCTTAGAGTGACTCAGTAACCCGTGAAACTGCTACGGGGTTAAATAGACAACTCAGTTAAGTTAAAAGTCACTAAACAGAACGCCAACTGTTTTTATATATGTATATATGTTGGAGTGTATATATGAATGCATGAATGCAGTAATGTGTGTTTCTGTATTCCTGGTGAGACAAATATACACACGATAGTGATGAATTAATTTACTGTGCTTAGAGTGACTCAGTAACCCGTGAAACTACTACGGGGTTAAATAGACAACTCAGTTAAGTTAAAAGTCACTAAACAGAACGCCAACTGTGTTTATATATGTATATATGTTGGAGTGTATATATGAATGCATGCATGCAGTAATGCGT
>CM063500.1:51921443-51926443 GCA_032207245.1 Pardosa pseudoannulata
GGACTAATTACACTAAATGTAAAGTTACTCTATGCATGGAGAAATTAAATGACAAAAAATGTCTAAAAACATTCTAGTTTTAAAAAGAGACATTTTTGTTAAAACTTTAAAAAAATATTCGGCTTGGAAAAAAATTACTTACAAATGCAGTTTTTGGTTAAATAATGTGCATCTTGTTCTATAAAGTTTTGAATTTATCCTCAAATTTTTTTAACGAAAATTGTTTGCTTTTTTTAATAAATATTCATTTAAATTTAGAATATTAGCTAGCATTCTGTATAAATTTTAAACAACAAAATTTTATCATTTAATTAATTATACATTCGAAAAAGAAGTTTTTGTTCTTGTTTACTTATGCATTTGATCACTGACTAATTCATGACTTAATCACTTGGTCAAACCAAGCACGAATAAGGCGGAGGCTACTCGTATTAAGGCTAAGGTAGATCTGCCAACTTTTAAATAATGAAAATAGCAGCACTTGACAATTTTTGAAATCAAAAATAGTAGAACACTAACTAAAAAAATTACTACAAATGCAATTTTTGGTTAAATAATGTGCATCTTGTTCTATAAAGTTTTGAATTTATCCTCAACTTTTTTTAACAAAAATTGTTTTCTTTATTTCAATAAATATTTATTTAAATTTAGAATTTAAATTTAGCTAGCATTCTGTATAAATTTTAACCAACGAAATTTTATCATTTAATTAATTATATATTCGAAAAAGAAGTTTTTGTTCTTGTTTACTTATGCACTTAGTCACTGATTTAATTATGACTTAATCACTTGGTCAAACCAAGCACGAATAAGGCGGAGGCTACTCGTATTAAGGTTAAGTTAGATCTGCCAACTTTTAAATATCGAAAATAGTAACACTTGACAATTTTTTAAATCAAAAATAGTAGAACACTAACTAAAAAAATTACTTCAAATGCAGTTTTTGGTTAAATAATGTGTATCTTGTACTATAAAGTTTTGAATTTATCCTCAACTTTTTTTAACAAAAATTGTTTGCTTGATTTTAATAAATATTCATTTAAATTTAGAATATTAGCTAGCATTCTGAATAAATTTTAACCAACACAGTTTTATCATTTAATCAATTATATATTCGAGAAAGAAGTTTTTGTTCTTGTTTACTTATGCTTTTGGTCACTGACTTAATCATGACTTAATCACTTGGTCAAACCAAGCACGGATAAGGCGGAGGCTACTCGTATTAAGGTTAAGTTAGATCTGCGAACTTTTAAATATCGAAAATAGCAGCACTTGACAATTTTTGAAATCAAAAATAGTAGAACACTAACTAAAAAAATTACTGCAAATGCAATTTTTGGTTAAATAATGTGCATCTTGTTCTATAAAGTTTTGAATTTATCCTCAACTTTTAAAAAAAAAAAATTGTTTGCTTGATTTTAATAAATATTTATTTAAATTTAGAATATTAGCTTGCATTCTGTATAAATTTTAACCAACAAAATTTTATCATTTAATTAATTATATATTCGAAAAAGAAGTTTTTGTTCTTGTTTACTTATGCACTTGATCACTGACTTAATCCTGACTTAATCACTTGGTCAAACCAAGCACGAATAAGGCGGAGGCTACTCGTATTAAGGTTAAGTTAGATCTGCCAACTTTTAAATATCGAAAATAGCAGCACTTGACAATTTTTTAAATCAAAAATAGTAGAACTCTAACTTACGAGGTAGTTTGGATGGCGAGATTTTACACCATAATCCACGTGTGCCATAACACAATGCACATGCTAAAATTATTGTGTGTGTGATTTTTACTACTCAAACAAAAATGCCAGCTAATATTCTAAATTAGCTAGCAAAGAATGCTAGCTAATTTCAGTCAACTGTCCTACTTCAGTGCGCCCCACAGCACGCCAGCTCTCAGAATCTACCATTCGTCTTTTGGAAGTCATAGAAACACGTATGTCTTGAAAACAAATTGTACAAAAGTTTTAAACAATTTCTATCAGCACTCACAATCAACTTCTGTAACCCTTCGTAAAGCTGGCATCTTATAATACTGACCTTTTTCCATATTTCTTGACATGAAAGCGCTATTGGCTGTTAACTAACATATTTCATACTTCCATCTAACTCTGCAGCGAATTGCATCCTCTTCAATTCTGATTGGCTTTCGTAAATTAGCATTTCCATCTTCGTACTTAACTTTTGGAAGTTGATGAATATATATATATATATATATATATATATATATATATATATATATATATATGCCTTCTGCAGAACAGAAATTGTCAATTATGAATTCAGATTCGAATGAATTTCGCGGTGTGTATTTCAGAATTCGAATGTATTTCTGAAAGTTTAATAGATTCATTTTTTTACGAAAACCAGTATGAAACATTTCATTCAATACAAATATAATTGAAAAATCAATATATATATATATATATATATATATATATATATATATATATATATATATATATATATATATATATATATATATATATATATATATATATATATATATATATACATATATATATATATATATATATATATATATATTTATATATACATATATAATATATATATATATATATATATTTATATATATATATATAATATATATATATATATATATATAAATATATATATATATATATATATATATATATATATATATATATATATATATATATATATATATATATATATATATATATATATATAATATATATATATATATATATATATATGTGTATATATATGTATATATATGTATATATATGTGTATATATGTATATATATATATATATATATATATATATATAAGTAATTAAGTAATATATATAAGTATATATGTGAAAATATTTATATACATATAAGTAATTTATCATGGCTACAAATTTATCATTTTTGGTGTAAAATTATCTTCCTATCTTTTACTATTTTTAAATTCCAAATATTGTTCAAGTTGTTTGTAATGATCTTCAGTACCTAATAGCACAAATCCAAATATCTGAACCGTCAAGCGTTACTTTCATATCAGTTCCGGGACTGGACCCAAGCTTGGAGACCCCCTTTCTCCCAAGTTTAATTTTGTAAATGTAACTTGTTCTTTACTTGTACTAATTTGGAATCTAATAAATATCGTAAAATATAAGGCTCCGTTTTACTTTTGGTTAGCTTTTTAAATCTTTTTTTGCAAGCTTTAAACATTTGGCTTACTTTAATACTATAAACGGATAGCATAATACTACCATCTTCGAGGAAATCGAGTTAATTTATTTTAAACATTGGATACTTTTAATGATTGACTAGTGATTATTTTGTATATATGTATATATATATATAATAATTATTTTGTATATTGTATATATGTATATATATATATATATATATATATATATATATATATATATATATATATATATATATATGTCTTCTGCAGAACAGAAATTGTCAATTATGAATTCAGATTCGAATGAATTTCGCGGTGTGTATTTCTGAATTCGAATGTATTTCTGAAAGTGTTAATAGATTCATTTTTTTAAGAAAACCAGTATAAAACATTTCAATCAATACAAATATAATTGAAAAATCAATATATATATATTATATATATATATATATATATATATATATATATATATATATATATATATATATATATATATATATATATATATATATATTTATATATAATATATATATATATATATATATATATATATATATATATATATATATATATATATATATATATATATATATATATATATATATAATATATATATATATATATATATATATATATATATATATATATTATATATATATATATATATATATATATTTATATATATATATATATATATATATATATATATATATATATATATATATATATATATATATATATATATATATATATATATATATATATATATATATATATATATATATATATATAAGTAATTAAGTAATATATATAAGTATACTAGCAAGTTTGCCCGTGCTTCGCTACGGTGAACTTAATATATTACTTTTAAACAAAGATTTATTTTTCGTGAATAACTCTCTAAATTCGTCACAGTTCAGTTCGAGTCATTGGCATGTTTATATATTTCTATCATAAGCGTATTATAACATTATTCAGTTTTTATAATCAAATTTGTCTTATATTAAATTTGCTCAAACTTTTTTTATTGTAAAATATAAGCTTAACCCTAAATTGCATTACTGTATTACTACTGTACGTTGATTAGCAAAGTTAACAGATCTTGCCATATTACGTGATAGAATAGGAAGCACAGGTTTTGACAGCAACAGTGCTCATTTTGTTGGTAGTAATAAATGTTTTCCAAAATTAAGGAAATTTATGACAAACCACATAGTTTTGTGTGAAACAGAAACACACATTCATATCGAGAACCATATGAATATGAAGATAACTATATAAAATGATAGGTTATATTTGGCCATGAGAGTCACTGAAATTTGTACTTTTTGTACTTAGAATATTGTTGATATGCATTTCATTGTAACATAAAAATGAATCAAGAATTAAATTTAAAATTAGTTCTCATATAAAAATGCTATAATTTGCGTCACATAGAAATGAAAGTGAATCACTTTTCAAATTTCAGTTCAAATCGAATAGATACTAAGCAGACGATTTTAAATAATATAAAATAAGAAATGAATAAATGAAATATTTAAATGAATGACGTCATAATGATAGAAAAATATCATTTTCGCCTATTTATTATGTGATGAATTGAACATTTTAATCTCCTGCTTTTAACCGTGGAAAACTGCGTTTAAAACAATTACTTGGGATGACGTCACATTGCTAGAAACATTGCTTCTTTCCCTTAGATATGATGCGATAAACTAAAAACTTAATCGTTTGCGTTTAACCGGGGAAAATAATGCTTGGAATAATGACATGAAATGCTCGAAAAAGGGGGAAGGAATGAATTTCGAACGTTGAAAATTTACAAAAAC
>CM063500.1:51931443-51958943 GCA_032207245.1 Pardosa pseudoannulata
AAATTCCCTTTAGAGTTACAATTCCCTTGTTTCAAACTTGCAGACTAACTTGTCATGCTGAACTTACTGCAAATTTGCAGGCTTGCAAAGCAAGACTGCTGCAAATTAAATTTGCTATTTGGGAAATAGCACGCAGTTCTGGATTTTTAATAAAAAACTTTTTCTGTCGCATTAAATTGTGCATTTAAATCATTCTCGAATCAACTTAAATATTTACACAAAATTTCATTAAAATCATTCTAGCCGTTTACGAGGAGTTATATTACTTACAAACACACGGACAGAAGAATTTTATATATAAAGATACATATGTGTGTTTGTGTGTGTGTAAGTCGATAAACATAACCCTAGACAAATGTAGGGAAAGACCCTAGACAAAACAGCACAACCCTGGTTTGCAGTGAATTTTCTCAAAGTTTGATATGACAATGTTTCTGCAAACTTGCACAACAAGTTTGCAGCAAACTTGTACGACAAGTGTATTGTACCTTGCATGACAAGTTTGCTGCAAGTTGGAGATATGGTGACTTCGAAGTTTGCATAGACTCTCTGCAGTCCTGTTTCAAACATGCAGACTTGTCATGCTGAACTTGCTGCAAGTTTGCAGGCTTGCAAAGCAAGACTGCTGCAAATTTGCTGCAAACTAAATTTCTCATCTGGGGATGATCTCAGACATATCTCGAATATCATTTATACAAGATTTTAATAGTATATAGCATTAACCTCTTTCAGAGGATTTTATAACATAATTATTTTAATCAAATTTTGCTGCATTATTTCATTATTACAATTTATCCCTTCATATTTTCATATGGTGTTTCATATGGTATATTTTTTATGGTATTTGTGATAACCAATTTTATATATGAACTGAAATAAAGAATTCACAGGAATAAAGGATACCTTATATATATACTACTATGATGGATTATATTAGTTTAAATGTTACCTTTTATTTATTTTTATTTTATTTTCGTTTATAAAACCTTTTAATTATACAGTATATTCGTGGTTTCTTATAACTTATATCCTCGACAGGTCTAAATGAGATAATATTTTTTGGAATGGGCTTTATCATTTGTCCCCTCCCCTAGGTAGGGCGCTGCCTTTTACTAGTAGAGTCCTTATGTTCGAATGCAACTGAAATTTATATACGTATATATAAATATATTTCTATCTATACCATTCAGATGTAAATTCCAATATTATTAGCCTAGGTCTAATTTAAATAACACCATAAAACCAGTCTTCCTTCCAATCATGATTTAAACATAAATAACATGATTTACACATAATAAAATATCACAGTTGTGTACTATTTATTTTTATTGAGTTAAGCAAATTTATTTTTGTTTTTACAGCTAAATCAGTAAAATCGGAATTTGAAATTGCTTAGTGACATTAACGAGCATTAATTAGTCGTGCTTTATAAATGAGCAAATATACCTGGAATGTATACACTTAACACACAAAACTCTGAGACGATCTATTAATGTATCTTTAGCATAAAAAATAATTTCCATTCCTAAGGGCTTCGTTTTTCAACACAGATCAAAGGTATGGAAAAAAATGGACTCCGAAAAGGAAGCTCCCGGTTCTAGATATTTTTGTATTTTTCTTTTGCTTCTTTTATCGGAGTCATTAAAGAAGGAGAGGGAGGAAAAGAAAAGGAGCAAAGCAATGCTGCTTCAGAGATAAACACTTATTTCGCTCCTCCCAAGGAGTTTCAATACTGGGTCGAGATTTTGAAACGATAACTGATAGCTTTCAAGGTTTTTCTAAAATATAGTAAGAGAAGAAAATCAAAGAATAAAGAAAATCTCTTTTTTAATCTTTATTTCATTCAGTAAAGAAAAGTCCCCAAGAAAATCGGGAGAAATGTTTCTTAATATTTTACAATAGATGTATTTTGCAAGATAAAATTACCTCCATTTTTTCAGTTTAATTGATGTTTAATATTACTTTGAAATTTATAAGTAATTTGGACAGTACGCTGTAAGAAGGCATTGAGATAGTCGTGGACCAGTTATAATTTAGAGGGGTGGAAACTTCTTAAAGAATTAATTTCTGATATCCACATATGTGGACTTCTACTCTTTGGCTGCTATTCACAGGGATTCTAACCCATCGGAATAGTCGATTTTGTCGACTGGCTACGTCATTATGACGAAAATTCCCTCCAGAGTAGCAAAAGCTCCCATCTTCGACATAACCAAACGTGCCGAAATGCACTTCTAGTGACGTCATTAGATAATCTACTAGTGTAGATGACCGCCGTGAGTGGCAGCATTTGTCTCAAGTAGCCTCCACACTATGGCCAATTGTTCAGCACTTCCTGATGATGACCTTGAACGATGGTTGCATCTACACGCTGGGCCACTAAATGAGCCGAGCTCGTGGATTCGGACACAGGGTCTACTGCGCATTTTAGTTTCGTATCAGGCTGAATTTGATCTTTGGAGAAAAACCGCCTCAGCAGCCATCGTCCTCCAAAATTATTTTATCGTCTGCCACCATCGACCATGATAAACCATACCCCCTCAAGATCGTGGTATTGGCTTGCAGTGGAGCATAGTTGTGATTGGCCTTTAGGGTTGGTCTCACCAAAGTCGTTTAACAGCTAACAACAATTAACCCATGCCCATAGGAAGCAAATCTCCATTTAAACACAGATTAATCGCGATTAGTCGTTAAACGACTTTGGTAAGACCGCCCCTTATAGTACCTATACCGCTCAATTTTTGAGATTTTAACCGCACTCCTATAAAGAAGTATCAATTTTATTGAAAACGATACCAATAAATTACTGTATGAAACCGTATTTATCTTCCTGAGTCTGGAGATAAAAATAAAGGATTTATATTTGTATCACAAGACATACACTGTAATTAAGGACGTTAATGCTGAAAAACGTATGATCGCACAACAGCAGTTGATGGTTAATGAAATCATTATATGAGGGAAAATGAAATTCAACGATTACTTTGTTCTATGAAATACGTAACTGATAAAAATATTTACCAGCAAAAAGGGTGCAATCAGTTATAATGCTCAGAGAAACGTTACAAACATATAAAGTTATTGACTATATAAATATCTTCAATATTATTGCCAACTTATTTCTACAATCGGTCAACTATTACATTATATTAGTAGGCACTGCAAATTACACATAACCACATACATATGTGGTATTTTAAATGATTATCGCATACAGGTGACTTCTGCTTCAATTAACTAGAGATGGGAATTTAGAACAAGCCATAAATTCAACTTCTGATGACTAACGAATGGTTTTTGGTGTCTTTTGACATCCTTATATTGCACTTTATGGCATCATTAAGTTGCATTTGGTCTATCTCTACAGCAATAGGGTAGCACCCTTTGGCTGCTACCCGTAGATTTGTATCACCTATATATATTTCTAGCAATTCAGGATCGATACGAAGAAGTTGTTCTCATCACATTCGCTCCAAACCATTTTCATACTATCTTAATGAAACTAAAATTAGCTTTAAAAGATTATACTAAAAAAATAGGCATTAAAATTCATTACATCTGAAAAACATCTTTATCTAAAGTTTCAATCAAACTTATTTACTGTTTGAATCTAAAAGACATTACAGTTATCGGAAATAAGAAGTTGAAATATAAGTACGAAGCAAGTATAAAAAATAACTAGTACAGTCACTTTTAAAATGACATTATTTTAAAACTAACTATAGTGTATAGTTAAGATAGTATTATAATATTTTGGAGCTCTACTGTCAATTTTTTTTCTTTTTACGATGGCTAATGTGACTGGAACCAACTGCTTGTAGACGTTTACGAATTGCTAGAAAGATACATGGCTGAATAAAATCTACAGGACTTCTTTACATCTGGGAAACATCTTATCTAAAGTTCAAAGCAAATTTATTTGTTATTTGAATCTAAAAAACATTAAAAAGTTGCACTTAGAGCTCTAAAATGCTTTTTTTATATGTAATACAGTAATTGTGCATTATAAGAGTGAAATGACATCGCCATATAGGTATATTTATCAACATTAAGCACTCAATTCAATGTAGAATCTATGATAGCTGTACGTATATAATCAAAATCTTTCAGCTTTAAAATGACGTGACCCTTATGTTACTGGCTCGACAATGGTCGAATGGTTAGGACTCTACCCTTTGGATAATTAAATCCGTAGATTTGCTTCAGCTATGTGTATTTCTAGCAATTAATAATCGTCACGAAGAAGTTGGTTATCGTCACATTAGCCATTGTAAAAAAATATTTGACAGTATCTTAATGAAACTAAAGTTAGCTTTAAAAGATTTTACTTGAAAAGTAGGCATTCAAATTCATTGCATCTTGTAAACACCGTTATCTAAAGTTTCAGTCAAATTTATTTGCTGTTTGAATCTGAAAAATCTTATTGGGAGAGCTGTGAAATGCTTTTTTTTTTAATACAGTAACAGAACAATGTAAGAGTGAAGTGACATCTCCAGACAGGTGTATTTATCAGCATTAAGCACTTTATTGAATATAGAATATACCAGTAAGCATGTCATCAAAATCGTTAAGCCGACCTATTCTTTACAATACCATCATAAAACAGATAAATTCTACTTCAAAATGACATATAACTTAAAAAAGACTTTTAAAATTCATTACATTAGATAAAATATCAGTAACATTTCTCTGTGGTTTCAGTTTTAAAAACATCATTAAGAAATGTTTTTAGAAAACAGGAAAGTTTTTAACAATACAAGAATCATGTAATGTAGATTGAAATGTTAAACTCTAATGACCAGTCTTGACAGTTAAGCATTACAATTACCGGAAAAAAAAGTTGAAATATTACTTCGAAACAAGTATAAAAAGTAATTAGTACAGTCATATTTTAATTGACATTGTTTTAAACAAACTGTAGTTTCATTAAGGTAGTACTATAATGGTTTGGAGCTCTACTGTCAAATTTTTTTACGATGGCTAATTTGACTAGAACTAATGACTTGTAGACAATTACGAATTACTAGAAAGACACATGGCTGAAGAAAATCTACAGGATTTCATTACACCTGGAAAACGTCTTTATCTAAAGTTTCACTCAAACTTATGTTGTGTTTGAATCTAAAAAATATAGTGTTCTAAACTGCTGTTTTTATATAATATAGTAATTGTGCAATGTAACAGTGAAATGACATCGCCAAACAGGTATATTTATCAAGAAAAAGTACTCTGTTCAATGTAGAATATATGATAGCAGTATATAATCAAAATCGTTAAGCCGACATATACTTTATTATATCATCTTAATACAGATAAATTCTACTTTAAAATGATATATAACTTAAAAAAGACTTTTCAAATTCATTACATTAGATAAAGTATCAGTAACATTTCTCTGTGGTTTCAGTTTTAAAAGCATCATTAAGAAATGTTTTTAGAAAACAGGAAAGTTTTTAACAATACAAGAATCATGTAATGTAGATTGAAATGTCAAACCCTAATGACCAGCCTTGACAGTTAACCATTACAGTTAGCGGAAAAAACTTGAAATATTACTACGAAGTAAGTATAAAAAATAACTAGTACAGTCACATTTAAATTGAAATAAAAAACAACTTCTTTTTCTGCAACTCTCTTTAATGAATTAAACCTGTTAAACTTTTTAATCCATAAATCCAGTTTGTGTTTCCCGACATTTTTAAATGACACTCAGCAGGGAGGGAGGCTTGTATAGTTTTTTTCTTAATTATTTTTTTTTTCATGAGCAAACTTTGGTAGAAAAACAGCCTCATTATATTCAAATACTTCTTTCGGTAAGCTTTGAAATTCGTCGATAACGTTTCGCAATTTTGACTGTGAGTTGAAAATTCGAAGGGTGGGCGAAATGTTTGTACATTTTTTCCCTTCTTCTCTCTATTCCCCCTAATGACTCTCCTCGTAAAAAGTTGAAATAAAGTGAGGGATTTTTTTTTCCTTCAGGAAAGGGCTTTTTCCTCTTTTTTTTCCCTCCCTCTAGTCTAGCTTTATTTCTTCATTTCCTTTAACTGTTAGAGAAAAGGAAACTTTAGTGATTAGAAATTAGATGCTTGTTATCCTGGTGGTTTGAAGTTTAATTTTAAATACCTCAGTTCGGAAATTCGAACATAAAAAGGAACAGTTTTATATTTTATGTTTATAAAAAGAGGTAATATGCTTCAATTAAGAGTTTTAAGTAATTTTTCGTTCTTGTCAAGACTGGAATTATTATTATAACTTTTTAACTGTTTGTTATTTCGAAAAGAAATTCTTTAATAAATCTATAGGACTTCGAATTAAAGAGAAAATAAGATTTGGCTTATAATTAAAGATGAGTTTTAAAAACTTTTTGGAACAATCTTTCTAATTAATACTTTTTATTCATACATTAAGTAGACTATAGTTCAGAAGTTTGCTTAGATTAAGTCTTTTATGTGTACTTTTAGGATTAAGTTTATTTTGATTTTTAGTGTCGTTCCTTAATACTGGAATACAATTATGACTAAAAACTTAAATTGGAATTTTACATTCAAAAGCAATCGCTGCATTTTAAAAATTATTTTGATTTATGTAGATAACAGATATAGAGGAGCTTACATTTATTTTTACTGTAGAGATGGTAGCTAACATTTATATCTTACAGGATAAAAAGATTAAATCGATTAAATCGATCGTTTAAAATTGATTAGTTCTTGGTAAAATATATATGTATCTGAGGATTTAAATCCGACATATACTTCGTTTAATAATTTGATGTTATAAATTTTTGGATAGAATATATCAAAGTAAATGAAGCCTGGACATTCTTGATAAAACATTTTATTGCTGTTTTACCAAGAATACCTCTGTGTATTGTAGAATACCTCTATGTTAGTGAATTTGAAGGTAGAACACACTTTATAAAATAATATGTTAGTGTAATACTTGAGATATAATATCTCTATACTGTGAGATTTGTTTCTGGTATATGCTTAGTGGAATAATCCAGCGTTTGTTTAATCTCTTAAGGCCCCTCCACACTATGGTCCACTGCAAGCCATTACCTAGTCTAGAGGAGGTATGGCTTATCGAGGTAGACGATAGCAGATGATAAAATGGCCTTGCGGAGGATGGCTTCGAAAGCGGTTTTTCTCCAAAGATCAAAGGCAGCCAGATGCGCAACTACAGTGCGCAGTAGACCCTATGGACGAATCCACGCGCTTGGCTCATTTAGTGGTCCAGTGTGTGAATGCAACTCCTAAACCATCGTCCAAGGAAGTGGTGACCAATTGGTCATAATGTGGAGTCTGCATAAAATCTTTTATATCAAGGAATTAGGGACAATAACATGTTTATAGAATGCTGTAATGATGAATTTTAGAATAGTTTATTTAGAGAATTTGAAACGCAGACATATTTTGCAGAATTTGATATATAGCCTTGGAATTTCTTGTAAGAATGTATATGTATTAATATTTGAAACTGTTATATTCTTAGTAAGAAACTACAAAGATGATATACGTGCTCCGTGTTTAACTCTTTTAGACTGACACACTGGAATTTCAAATGCCCTCCGGTTCCTAGCCCAATAGCCCAAAATTTGCATGTATTCCTTCCCATAGGTCTTCTAAGTAAACAACTAAACACTTACAAATATTGGATGTGTATAATGAGTCATTTGTTCCCTATCAGCATTATTCGTATTAGCAGTCACACCTCTAGTGGGTGAAGGAAATTTTCTGAAATGGATTCGACTATTCTGGGAACAAGATTTCTTGGCTATAGAGGGCTATTGTGGGTACGAAAGTGCTACAGGGTAAAAATACTTGGTAAAATACTCTGATATTGAACGTCTTTGTAGACATTAAGATAAAAATAAATCTATTAGAAAATTTGAATCTAGGACAAACTAGTACAGAAATCCGTCACTGAATATGCTCGTTTTGAATATTTCTGTATCAGTTGATTTGAATCAAGGATAAAAAAAGTAAAATAATAATTATATAAATCCCGACTTCAGTTTTCACAATGTTCTTGAGTGGTTATGTTAGTAATACTTAACTTTCATTATTTTGAAATTTTTAATGTCTAATATCACTTTACTTATATTATCTAACTTTAAAAATAAAACTAATTTTTAACCTTACTTTTTTAAAGATTTTTCTCTTCTGCAGCCAAATTCTCCTGGTGCAATGCTTAAGTATTTTAAATTCATTAAAGTTATTATAATATTTTTTTTTGTTTTGTAGATTGACGGAAAGGGATGAAAAACTTCACAAACTAAAATATATTTACCTATTATGATGTCTCGCGTAAAACTAGTGCCTTCGCACCAAAGAAATTCATAGATCTCGAACACAGCTTTGGTAACAACAACAAAATAATAATGCACATATAAAAATTTGAAATCAGTTTTTTTTACAGTTTTGAATTTGGATAAGGTGCAAATTGACTTCTGATAATTCAATCAGAAGGCTCTTGGTGAACCTAAAAATACTACATCGGATATCAAGTTTCAGACTAAAACAAATCGTATTTGATGTATAATCACAGCTGTAAAAACAATGTTACGTTCGCCTAGTGTTTGAGAAAGAAATTAAAACTCATTAAGAAACACATGGAAAATAGGTCTTGATTAAATGATTTTATACAATTATATAAATGCCTATGGAATGCATCTGGAATAAACTTATCATTTGTAGATCGAAGACCGCTTTATAGTCGGCGTCGGCCCTAAAAAAATGGCGAAGCTTTTTTAGCAAAGGGTTCTCATACAACCCGTTCACTTTTCATCTTCAGGTCACAACCTTGTCTGCTCCAAAATTCCCGACTCACTCGCGGAGAAAAAACAGAAGTCCACTTCAGAACGGCGGGGGGAGTCAAAATCCCCACACGATTGGATATCTCTATTGGCTGGGAGAAGTCCTCTATTGGCTGCCCCGGCATGTTCCCGACGCAGACCCACGGGGAGCTGAACCGAATGTAACTTACTGTTACAACAGCACAGGGCTAACTGGCAAAATAAAAAGATGAAATAAAAATAAAAACGCTCACTCCCCACTCCACCGTTGCTTTGTCTTTTTGACCAAGTTCCACTTTTTGATATCTCTCTACATTTTTGCGATGCCTGGAGTCAGTCAGTCGTTTCTCTATGGTTGGTCATTCCTTGGAAACATCAACCCCCCCATTACCTTGGGATTTGCTACTGGCCATTGCCGGTAAGTCTGGCTCCACCCCTGTCTGCCTCGTTAAATCATTAAGGAAGATCTTTCAAGACGGGAACGGAACAAACTTCTCTTGTCCAGTAGTATCCTCCTCAAAATGATGGCGTGCATCCTCAAAGTGTTCTCAAAAGAACCTACACCGTCGAGTGTTGGAAACCGATTTTCGCGAATTCACCCTTTTAATAACGTTAAGCCCTTTTCTACCAAATGTTAGTAGCGTCGTCCACATTTAAAGTCCCCTCCACACTATGGTCCACTGCAATCCATTACTACCGTCTGCAGGGGGTATGGTTTATCGAGTTCGACGATGGCAGACGATATAATAACCTTGGAGGATGGTTTCGGAAGCGGTTTTTGTCCAAAGATCAAAGGCAGCCAGATGCGCAACTAAAGTGCGCAGTAGACCTTACGGACGAATCCATGCGCTCGACTCATTTAGGGGCCCACTGTGTGGATGGAACCTGTAAACCATAGTCCAAGGTCACCATCAGGAAATGGTGAACAATTGGCCATAGTTTGGAGGCTACTAAAAATAACAAAACTGCGTCAGTGAACAGCGGTGTTGAACGTTTAGAAACAGAATAGTTTTATGTTAAAAAATAATTACAAATAGAAATAAATAAATAGAAATCATTCATAATTAGTATTTTCTTTTCAATGTAATTAATTAGTGAATTAAATAAAAGTTATCATAACTATTTAGTATTTTTTATTAATTTAAGGAATATGCACAGTCATCTAATCTGCAATGAAGAGCCTGACAAAAATAAATTGAATGAACTAACACAATCTCAACATTGGCTAGAATAGAAATATGTGTTACATTTTATTTGCCACCAGATATTCAGGGAAGAATTATATGCATAAGAAAACTAAAATATTTACATATTGCTGAGCTGCAAGGAATATTCTAACTTACATTTTTCAACCTGTTAGCCATTTCTCTTTCATTTTATTGACAAGTGGATAAAAAATATTCCTAAAGGACAATGTGCCTAAAAAAGGGGGGAAATGAACCAATAATGCTTAGAACACTATTATTAAATTGAGTGAAATTCCAACCTGGCAACATAGGTTAATATTCTTTTTACAAAATAAGAGTAAAGTAGTTGATATACGTAAACAGAATTCTCCTGATTAGAAACCGATTTCCTTTTTTTAACTATATATATATATATATATATATATATATATATATATATATATATATATATATATATATATATATATATATATATATATATATATATATATATATATAGAGAGATAGATAGATAGATAGATAGATAGATAGATAGATAGATATATAGATAGATATGTGTATGGAGTGTATATATTATTATATAATAATTACATATAATTATATATACAAGAACAAGAGTAAATTAGCAAGTTGCACTTTGAATTTTACAGGAAATAAGTCTTTTTCATTTGGAAATGAATGAAAAAGATTTTAATTGCTGCATTACTTGGCCCACCATCTGATGTAATATAAATATTTTCTTGTTTTAAGTAATACATTATTTCTCATTATTTAAATTAAAGACAGTGTTTAATATATTCCAGAAATATATATAGCAAAAACATTTGAATCTATCTCGAAATGAACTCTTTTTCATTAAAGGAAACGTTGAAATTCAACAGACAAGTGTCGCCATCTATGATTATATGAAGTAACAATAAATAAAAGGAATCAATTTATTTTGCGACTAACTTCTAACATATTTCTATTTAAAAATATAGTAGATCAAAATTCAAAACTCATTCTTTTATTAATTCAAAACATTCTTTATTCCAGCAAAATAGGTATAAATGTAGAACTGTAATGCCTATTAATTAGTGAGGCTTTATTTAAAAAATATTGAATACTAGAAAAAGAAACACTTAAATTGCTAACTAAAATATAATAGATTAATTAAAAGTTAAGTTTAAACTATAATATTAATTTTATCAAATGTAGAATTTCATTTTCTCACTCTTAATAATAATCTTTTCATTCACGCTTAATAAAATAATATTTTTACATTCTGAAATACATACCTCTAGTTAAGTTTCAACCAGTGCGGTTTTTGTATAAACTAAATATTTACATAATATTATGTCATGCACTGTTATATACTATTTGGTATCTTTTTTCCGGATACACAACATGTAAAAATTTCAAAAAAGGGATTTTTTTTTTAATTAAGTTCATCTGAGAGTTAATATTTTTTCTAAGCCTGATGCCACAAACTACTTAGATTCGATAAACTGAAATCCTTATAAAAAACTGTATGGAAATAAGTTAGTATTAATCTATAAAGAGAGCTTTAATGTTGATGTTACTAAAAACCCATTTTTTGCAACTTACATGCATGGTATATTAGTATATATATTGTACGTTAAATTTGATATATGACAAATATTGTGCTCTAAAAATACTAATAAAATTAGTGTGAAATATTAGAAAATATTAAAATTTACATAGTTTAAAATTTTGCTTTTACTAATAAAATAATGAATGTTTAACATAAAATATATATATATATATATATATATATATATATATATATATATATATATATATATATATATATATAAGTTTAAAGGAACAAAAAATTGAAATATCTCTTAGATTTTACATGATTATTTTTTTCAGGTTATGCACCAAATCTATGTAAAGTACCAAAGAAAAAATTTTGGTAACATTTTATATCTTCTGAATCCTTGCTATAGTGAGCATATAATTTATTAGCAATATAAATAATATTGATTTATTTACCTATTTTCATTTTAAAGCTAAAAATCAATGGCAACATGAATTTTAAGTTTTAATTACATTGTGTATATTACGAAAAATGTCAAGTATATTATGTTAAAGCCGAACAATGGTCTAATAGTTAGAGCTCTGATCATCTTAACCGGAGGTCATGGTTTCAATCCCACTGCTGACATGGGTGTCGGTAGCCGTTCTGAATCTTCTTTAAGCTGTTTGTCCAGATCTCATTAGCCCCACACAGCTTCAGAGCTGTGTGGGGCACAGCTATATTATTTGTAATGAAATAGAGGACATTGAATAATATTTATTTTCAGACATATATAACTAGAGGTTTAATATTAATAAAACTAAAAATATTGTTTTTACAATTTAATAGTATATTATATGTACAGAAAACCTAATTTTCTATGTTATATGCAGGGCTTCGAACCGTAATTTTTTTTGTTCCGGTTTTCGTTCCGGTTCAACTAAAAAATTAATATCGGTTCAGTTCCGGTTTTCGCTCCGCCAAAAATAACTGTTTTCGTTTCAGTTCCAAATGAATAATTTCATTTTATGTATATTCTTATTTGTACTAAAAATATAATTCTATCATAAACAAAAAATGTATTTCTATCAAAATTTAGAAGATTTTATTCTTTTTTTAATTGGTACACTATGTGAATTGATACAAACAGCAGGTACGATAAGAGCGGCGAGCATTGGCATTGTTATCCATTATCAAAATCGCATTTGACAACTAGGTTCATGATTACCCACATTCGTCGTTTGACTCTCACATCGTGCACTTGGCCTTGCAATAATTATGTAAAAAATATATTATTTATTTAACATATGAAAATTGCCTCTAATTATTAATATATCTTCTAACGTGGTTTCACTGAGATTACTTCTGTTGTCTAGGAGAATAAATTTCAAACCTGAAAACGCTCTTTCAACAAATATCAAAATAGGAAATCGAGAAGCAGTATACATGTAATGATAATTATAAAGTTGACGTTAAATTAGAAAATATTGATAAGTTGGTAACAGTAACAAAATGACTGAAAGATATATCGAACCGAAATAAACCGATATTTTTTTTCGGTTCAGTTCCGGTTTTCGTTCCGACCAAAATAACGGTTTTTTTTCCGGTTTTCGGTTTTCGGTTCAGTTCCGGTTCGAAGCCCTGGTTATATGGCCTCTTTCTCTTCATATTTTTTAATCTTAATAATTTTTCTTTAGCAGTTATCCAATGTAATAAAATACTTGCAGTTGGGCTTTAAAAACAATACGATAACAATACATTTGTACGTGCATTTTAATAAGAGAATGGTTAATGATTAATTTTAAAATAGAGATTTAAAATACTTTAATATTAAATAAATTTTATCTTTTTTTCTCCTTTTCATTTATTTTATTTTATTAATTCTAGTAATTATTATTATTTAATTCTAGTACTTATACAACCGTTATAGCCTTGCTGAACTGTTTAAATATATTGAAATGATCAGTTTCTAATATTTTATTTTTAACTTTGCCTTCATTTAAAAAAAACCAAAGACTGTGACTGTTTTAAATTTTTTAAATTTATTTTTCTCGCTTTAATTGTGCTGTTATAATTAAATATTTAAATTTTACATTATTGTAAACCTGTTTGAATCAATCAATTTACATTATAAGTTATAACATATTTTACCTGTTTTGATTTTTTGATTTATATTATTTATTTGATTTCTGTTTATTGGCGCAAAATGCTGAGCCAAACAAATTTTATAATTTGTCTGGCAAGTACGATATACAAACAAAAGGAACGTCAAGTAAAAATACTATGATTAAAATAGATCACAAAAGATATTAAAAGAACATTCAAATTAAGGTATAAATAAAAAAATTAAGATATAAAACTATTTAGAAGAGAGATTAATAATCTATGAATAAAAACAATGCATTTAAATTTTAAAAATAAACAATTAAAGATTGAAAAATTAAAAAAATTCAAATTCAAATTAATATTAGAAAAGAATCACAGAATTCAGAATTTGTAATAAAATCCAGCAGAGTAAAGAAAGGGAAACAATATTATATTTCACTTTATTAATCAGACTTTTATAAAGCGTTATCATAGAATCACAGAATTCAGAATTCTTTACAATCTTTCTAAACTGTTTAAATAGATTGAAATGTTCGATTTCTAATACTTTATTTTTTATTTTGCTTTCAATTAAAAAAATTCAAACACAAATTGTTATAAATGTTTTAAAATTTGCTTTTCTCGCTTTAATTGTGTTGTTATATTTAAATATTTTAATTTTACAATATTAAAAATCGGTTTAACTCAGTTACTTTATGTTATGAGTTTTTTTCATATTTTATCTGTTTTGATTTTTTTATTTACATTATTGATTTAATTTCGGTTTATTGGCTCAAAATGCTGAGCCAAACAAATTTTATAAATTGTAGTATAATGTACAAACAAAAAGAACGTCAAGTAAAAATAATTTGGTTAAAATAGATCACAAAAGATATTAAAAGGACATTCAAAATAAGGTGTAAAATATTAAGATATAAAACTATTCACAAGATAGATTAATAATGTATGATTAAAAACAATAAAATCATTCTGACAAATTATGCAAGAAAGTTCATTAATTTGAAGAAACCAAAAAATCAAATTTTTCTGTTCTTGTTTTATACTATTACTATAAGATTGTTTAAAAGTTGATATCTAATTTTGTTAAAATATATGTAAAAAATAATTTTATTAATTTATCTATAATGAAATGATCACTTTCAAATGTTAGTTTTTAATTTTGTTTTTTTTAACTGCAAAAATAATGATTACTTAAAATTTATTTAATATATAAAATTATTTTTTTACATAATTTTATTCTTACAATCAAATAAATTAACCTGATTATTTTTAACATTATGTCATTACTGTAAATCCTTTTTAATAAAATCAATTTTAAATATGAATTTTTTTCAATTTACCTATTTTTAAACTATCAAATTTATCGGAAATTACAATATTACAAAATTACAATTAATTGTAATTACAAAATTACAATATTATCAAAATTTTACCTATTTTTATTTTACTCAAACACACACATGCGTAATTTTCATTAGAAAATAAAATCACTCTTACAACTTAATGACAGATTCTTATACCGTACACTTTAAATTAATTTGAAGATATAATAAAGTCAAATTTGTCTTGTCTTATAATATTAATGTAAGATTGTTTAAATGTTGATCTCTAATTTTGTTAAAATAGATGTAAAAAATAACTTTACTTAATTTATTTAAATATAATGAAATGATCAGTTTAAATGTTAATTTTTACCTTTGTTTTCACTTAAAAAACTGCAAAGACATTGATTACTTAAAATTTATTTTCTTGTATTTGTTTCTCTTGACTTAATTTTATTCTTACAATTAAATAAATGAACCTGATTTTTTACATATATTTCCATTACTGTAAATTCCCTTTGATTCAATCAATCTTAAATATGAACTGCTTCAAAATTTTACCTATTTTAATTTTACACAGACAAATACACGCAGTCTTAACTTTCATTAGAAGATAAAATCATTCTTACAACTTATAGCATATTCTTATACCGTACACTGTAAATTAATTTAAAGAAATATTATAGTCAAATTTTTCTTGTCTTGCCTTTTAATATTAATGTAAGATTGTTTAAATGTTTATCACTAATTTTGTTAAATTTATGTATAAAATAACTTTACTTATTTTATTTAAATATAATGAAATAATATAAGTTTAAGATGTTTATTTTTAACTTCGTCTTCACTTAAAAAAACTGCAAGGACAATGGTTACTTAATATTTATTTTCTTCTATATCTTTTTCTTGACTTAACTTTATCCTTACAAAAAGATAAATGTACCTGATTTTTTACATATTTTTCAATTAATTTAAAGCCCTTTTATTTCAATCAATTTTAAATATGAACTGTTTCACAATTTTACCTATTTTAATTTTACACACACATATACACATGCGTAACTTTAATTAGAAAATAAAATCATTTTTACAATTTATGACAGATTCTTATACCGTACACTATAAATTAATTTGAAGAAACAATAAAGACAAATTTTCTTTACATGTCCAATTTTGCTGTAATAATATTTGATTTAAATTTTGTTAAATATTTTATCTCAATTTCGTTAAAGTAAATGTAAAAAAAAAATGCTTAATTTATTAAAACATAATGAATTTAACAGTTTCTCCTGTTTGATATTTAACTTTCCCTTCCCTTTAAACACCCTGCAAAAACAATTGCTATTTTATATTATTTTCTTGTAATTATTTTGTTAATGTTTTCTTGTTACAATTAAATAATGAAATTTTGAATTACTGCAAATCCATATTAATTCAATAATTTTTTTTATATTAATATTTTTTTATATAAATGTTTTACCTTTTTTATTTTTATAGACACATTTTATTTGATTTTTGATTTCAACATTAAAGATTCAACGAAGGACGATGAATAATTCCTAGATATTTACAGAGAAACAAACAGAAAGTGTATTTTTATCTAGAGTACATACGTTTATTATTACATTTAGCTGTTTGACATCTTCCTTTCCGTATCAGTTGCTAAATATAATCATCCACAATATATTATTTACATCATTTACTTGCTAAATATTTCATTTGTTTTTTGATTTCAACTTTAACGATTTCACGAAGCACAATAAATAAATGCTAGATAATTATAGAAAAATAAACTAAAAGTATATTTTTATCTAGACTACATACGTTTATTATTACTTTTAATAAAAGGGTATTTTTATCTAGACTACATTATTAATATTACTTTTAGCTATTTGACATCTTCCTTTCTTATCAGCTGCTAAATATATTCACCCGCAATATATTATTTACATCATTTATTTGCTAAATATTTATTTGATTTTTGATTTCAACTTTAACGATTCCATGAATAACAACGAATAATTGCTAGATATTCACAGAGAAAAAAACTGTAAGGACATTTTTATCTAGAATACATACGTTTATTATTACTTTTAGCTGTTTGACATCTTTCTTTTCTTATTAGCTGCTAAATATAATCACCCACAATATATTATTTACATCATTTATTTGCTAAATATTTTATTTTTGAATTCGACTTTAACGATTCCACTAAGACAATGAATAAGTGCTAGACATTTACAGAGAAATAAATGTAAAGGGTATTTTTTATCTAGAGTACATATGTTTATTATTACTTTTAGCTGTTTGACATCTTCCTTTTATTATCAGCTGCTAAATATAACCACACACAATATATTTTTACATCATTTATTTGCTAAATATTTTATTTTATTTGTGATTTCAAATTTAACGATTCCACGAAGGACGATGAATAATTGCTAGATATTTACAGAGAAATAAACGTAAAGGGTATTTTTATCTAGAATACATACGTTTATTATTACTTTTAGCTGTTTGACATCTTTCTTTTCTTATTAGCTGCTAAATATAATCACCCACAATATATTTTTTACATCATTTATTTGCTAAATATTTTATTTGGTTTTTGATTTCAACGATAACGATTTTACGAAGCACAATAAATAAATGCTAGATAATTATAGAAAAATAAACTAAAAGAATATTTTTATCTAGACTACATACGTTTATTATTACTTTTAATAAAAGGGTATTTTTATCTAGACTACATACGTTTATTATTACTTTTAGCTATTTGACATCTTCCTTTCATATCAGCTGCTAAATATATTCACCCGCAATATATTATGTACATCATTATTTGCTAAATATTTTATTTCATTTTTGATTTCAAATTTAACGATTCCATGAAGGACGATGACTAATTGGTAGATATTTACAGAGAAATAAACTGTAAAGGTATTTTTTATCTAGACTACATACGTTTATTACTACTTTTAGCTGTTTGACATCTTGCTTTCCTTACCAGCTGCTAAATATAATCACCCACAATATATTATTTACATCATTTATTTGCTAAATATTTCATTTGATTTCAACTTTAACGATTCCACGAAGGACTATGAATAATTGCTAGATATTTACAGAGAAATAAACGTAAAGGGTATTTTTATCTAGAGTACATACGTTTATTATTGCTTTTAGCTGTTTGACATCTTCCTTTTCTTATCAGCTGCTAAATATAACCACCCACAATATATTATTTACATCATTTATTTGCTAAATATTTTATTTGGTTTTTGATTTCAACGATAACGATTCCACTAATGACAATTAATAATTGCTAGATATTTGCAGACAAATAAACTGAAAAGGTATTTTTATCTAGAATACATACGTTTATTATTACTTTTAGTTGTTTGGCATCTTGCTTTCCTTACCAGCTGCTAAATATAATCACCCACAATATATTATTTACATCATTTATTTGCTAAATATTTATTTGATTTTTGATTTCAACTTTAACGATTTCACGAAGCACAATAAATAAATGCTAGATAATTATAGAAAAATAAACTAAAAGTATATTTTTATCTAGACTACATACGTTTATTATTACTTTTAATAAAAGGGTATTTTTATCTAGACTACATTATTAATATTACTTTTAGCTATTTGACATCTTCCTTTCTTATCAGCTGCTAAATATATTCACCCGCAATATATTATTTACATCATTTATTTGCTAAGTATTATATTTCATTTTTGATTTCAAATTTAACGATTCCATGAAGGACGATGACTAATTGGTAGATATTTACAGAGAAATAAACTGTAAAGGTATTTTTTATCTAGACTACATACGTTTATTACTACTTTTAGCTGTTTGACATCTTCCTTTCCTTATGAGCTAAGTATAATCACCCACAATATATTATTTACATCATTTATTTGCTAAATATTTCATTTGATTTTTTACTTCAACTTTAACGAGTCCACGAAGGACTATGAATAATTGCTAGATATTTACAGAGAAATAAATGTAAAGGGTATTTTTTATCTAGAGTACATACGTTTATTATTACTTTTAGCTATTTGACATCTTCCTTTCCTTTTCAGCTGCTAAATATCATCACCCACAATGTATTATTTTCATCATTTATTTGCTAAGTTCTGGCTTTAATGAAATGGACAGAAAAGCGAATCCAAAGCTTATCGACTCAAAACTAAAGTCATCACCCTAATTCATCACAACAGGAAATCAGCTAAAAACCTCTTACGTGTTTTGAAATCTTCTAGTTTTGTAAGTTCTTGTTGTAGGAGTAGCGTTCTCCAAAAACTGAGCAAGAGGAGGTATAAGCAGGTATAAACAATTCATATATCTGAGAATAACTTATCCATGTAATTTCCACCAAACATCTCAGTGAATTACACTATTCTCGTGTCTAGCATAGTCTGGACTGTTCCAAGAACCCTATTTCATCCGGTCATCAATCAGGAAAAATTTTTACTTCATCTATCCTTTTAAATATTTGTGTCCGAACTATTTGTACTTTTTTGCGAATTATCATGAAGAACAGAAAAGCCATTTTGTCCGTAGCAAGACAGAGGCATATAAAGAGTCAGTTTATCATCTGACAAGTACCAATATAACAACGTCATATTCTTCCCCAAGAAAAATAGATTCCTTTTAGGCGTAATAATTTTTTTACATTAAATTTTTTTTATATTAATATTTTTTATATAAATATTTTACCTTTTTAATTTTTATAGACACATTTTATTTGGTTTTTGATTTCAACGATAACGATTCCACTAATGACAATTAATAATTGCTAGATATTTGCAGACAAATAAACTGAAAAGGTATTTTTATCTAGAGTGCATACGTTTATTATTGCTTTTAGCTGTTTGACATCTTCTTTTCCTTATCAGCTTCTAAATGTAATCACCCACAATGTATTATATTCATCATTTATTTGCTAAGGTCTCGCTTTCCTGAAATTGAAAGAATAGCAAATCCAAAGCTTATCGACTCAAAACAATAGCCGTCAGCCTAATTCATCACAACAGGAAATCAGCAAACAACAGCTTACGTGTTCTGAAATCTTCTAGTTTCGTAGGTTCTTGTTGTACAAGTAGCGTCCTCCAAAACCTAATCAAGAGGAGTTATAAGCAGGTATAAGCAATTCATATATCTGAGAATAACTTATCTATGTAATTTCCACCGAACATCTCAGCGAATTACACTATTCTCGTGTCTAGCTTAGTCTGGAGTGGTTCGAGAACACTATTTCATCCGGTCATCAATCAGGAAAAATTATTACTTAATCTCTCCTTTTAACATTTAATTTGTGTCCGAACTCTTTGTACTTATTTGCGAATTATCATGAAGAACAGAAAAGCTATTTTGTCCGTACTAAAAAAGAGGCATACAGAGAGTCAATTTATCATCTGACAAGTACCAATCTAACAACGACATATTAATCCCCAAGAAAAATAGATTCCTTTTAGGCGCAATAATTTTTTACATTAATAATTTCTTATATTAATATTTTTATATGAATATTTTACCTTTTTTATTTTTATGGACACATTTTATTTTATTTTTGATTTCAACTTAAACGATTCTACGAAGAACGATGAACAGTTGCTAGATATTTACAGGGAAATAAACTGAAAGGGTATTTTTATCTAGATTATAAACGTTTATTGTTACTTTTAGCTGTTTGACATCTTCCATCCCTTGTCAGCTGCTAAATGTAATCACCCACAATGTATTATTGTCATCATTTATATGTTGCTAAGTTCTCACTTTCCTGAAATTTAAAGAAAAGCAAATCCAAAGCTTATCGACTCAAAACAAAAGAAGTCAGCCTAATTTATCACAACAGGAAATCAGCAAACAACAGCTTACGTGTTTTGAAATATTCTCGTTTTATAAGTTCTTGTTGTACAAGTAGCGTTCTCCAAAACTGAGCAAGAGGAGGTATGAGCAGATATATTCATATTTCTCAGAATAACTTATCCATGTAATTTCCACCGAACATCTCAGCGAATTACACTATTCTCGTGTCTAACTCAGTCTGGATTGGTTCGAGAACCCTATTTCATCCGGTCATCAATCAGGAAAAATAATTACTTCATCTCTCATTTTTAACATTTAATTTGTGTCCGCACTCTTTGTACTTATTTGCGAATTATCATGAAGAACAGAAAAGCCATTTTGTCTGCAGCAAGAGAAAAGCGTACTGGCAGCCAATTTATCATCTGACAAGTACCAATCTAACAACGACATATTCTTCCCCAAGAAAAATAGATTCCTTTTAGGCGTAATAATTTTTTTACATTAAATTTTTTTTATATTAATATTTTTTATATAAATATTTTACCTTTTTAATTTTTATAGACACATTTTATTCGATTTTTGATTTCAACTTTAATGATTCCACGAAGGACAATGAATAAGTGTTAGGTGTTTGCAGAGAAATAAACTGAAAAGGTATTTTTATCTAGAGTACATACGTTTATTGACATCTTCCTTTCCTTATCAGCTGCTAAATGTAATCCCCCACAATGTATTATTTTCATCATTTATTTACTAAGGTCTCACTTTCCTGAAATTGAAGAAAAGTAAATCCAAAGCTTATCGACTCAAAACAAAAGCCATCATCCTAATTCATCACAACAGGAAATCAGCGAACAACAGCTTACGTGTTCCGAAATCTTCTAGTTTCGTAGGTTCTTGTTGTACAAGTAGCGTCCTCCAAAACCTAATCAAGAGGAGTTATAAGCAGGTATAAGCAATTCATATATCTGAGAATAACTTATCTATGTAATTTCCACCGAACATCTCAGCGAATTACACTATTCTCGTGTCTAGCTTAGTCTGGAGTGGTTCGAGAACACTATTTCATCCGGTCATCAATCAGGAAAAATTTTTACTTCATCTATCCTTTTAAATATTTGTGTCCGAACTATTTGTACTTTTTTGCGAATTATCATGAAGAACAGAAAAGCCATTTTGTCCGTACTAAAAAAGAGGCATATAAAGAGTCAGTTTATCATCTGACAAGTACCAATCTAACAACGACATATTAATCCCCAAGAAAAATAGATTCCTTTTAGGCGTAATAATTTTTTTACATTTTAATTTCTTATATTAAATATTTTTTATATGAATATTTTACCTTTTTTTATTTTTATGGACACATTTTATTTTATTTTTGATTTCAACTTAAACGATTCTACGAAGAACGATGAACAGTTGCTAGATATTTACAGGGAAATAAACTGAAAGGGTATTTTTATCTAGATTATAAACGTTTATGTTACTTTTAGCTGTTTGACATCTTCCATCCCTTGTCAGCTGCTAAATGTAATCACCCACAATGTATTATTGTCATCATTTCTATGTTGCTACGTTCTCACTTTCCTGAAATTTAAAGAAAAGCAAATCCAAAGCTTATCGACTCACAACAAAAGAAGTCAGCCTAATTTATCACAACAGGAAATCAGCAACAACAACAGCTTACGTGTTTTGAAATATTCTCGTTTTATAAGTTCTTGTTGTACAAGTAGCGTTCCTCCAAAAACTGAGCAAGAGGAGGTATAAGAGCAGATATATTCATATTTCTCAGAATAACTTATCCATGTAATTTCCACCAAACATCTCAGTGAATTACACTATTCTCGTGTCTAGCATAGTCTGGACTGTTCCAAGAACCCTATTTCATCCGGTCATCAATCAGGAAAAATAATTACTTCATCTCTCATTTTTAACGTTTAATTTGTGTCCGAACTCTTTGTACTTATTTACGAATTATCATGAAGAATAGAAAAGCCATTTTGTCGTCAGCAAGAGAGAAGTGAACTGGGAGCCAATTTATCATCTGACAAGTACCAATCTAACAACGAGATATTATTCCCCAATAGATTCCTTTTAAGCGTAATAATTTTTTTACATTAATAATTTTTTATATTATAACTTTTTATATAAATATTTTACTTTTTTCATTTCTATAGACACATTTTATTTGATTTTTGATTTCAACTTTAACGATTCCACGAATGACAATAAATAATTGCTAGATTGAAAACAAATAAACTGAAAAGATATTTTTATCTATAGTGCATACGTTTATTATTGCTTTTAGCTGTTTGACATCTTCCTTTCCTTATCAGCTGCTAAATGTAATCACCCACAATGTATTATATTCATTATTTATTTGCTAAGGTCTCGCTTTCCTGAAATTGAAAGAAAAGCTAATCCAAAGCTTATCGACTCAAAACAAAAGCCTAATTCATCACAACAGGAAATCAAATAACAACAGCTTAAGTGTTCTGAAATCTTCTAGTTTCATAGGTTCTTGTTGTACAAGTAGCGTCTTCCAAAACCTAATCAAGAGGAGGTATAAGCAGGTATAAGCAATTCATATATCTGAGAATAACTTATCCATGTAATTTCCACCAAACATCTCAGTGAATTACACTATTCTCGTGTCTAGCATAGTCTGGATTGGTTCGAGAACCCTATTTCATCCGGTCATCAATTACAAAAAATTAATTACTTAATCTCTCCTTTTAACATTTAATTTGTGTCCGAACTATTTGTACTTTTTTGCGAATTATCATGAAGAACAGAAAAGCCATTTTGTCCGTAGCAAGACAGAGGCATATAAAGAGTCAGTTTATCATCTGACAAGTACCAATATAACAACGTCATCTTCTTCACCAAGAAAAATAGATTCCTTTTAGGCGTAATAATTTTTTTACATTAAATTTTTTTTATATTAATATTTTTATATGAATATATATTTATATATATATTTTATATGGACACATTTTATTTTATTTTTGATTTCAACTTAAAGATTCTACGATAGAACGATGAACAGTTGCTAGATATTTACAGGGAAATATATATATATGAATATATATATTTTTATCTAGATATATAAAACGTTTATTATAACTTTCAGCTGTTTGACATCTTCCTTTCCTTACCAGCTGCTAAATATAATCACAAATATTATATTATTTACAACATTTATTTGCTAAATATTTTATTTAATTTTTGATTTTAACTTTAACGATTCCACGAAGGGCGATAAATAATTGCTAGATATTTATATAGAAATAAACTGTAATGGTATTTTTATCTAGAGCATACGTGTTTAATAATACTTTTAGCTGTTTGACATCTTCTATCCCTTATCAGCTACAAAATGTAATCACCCACAATATATTCTTTACATTAGTTATATGCAAATATTTGATTTGGTTTTTAATTTCAACTTTAACGATTCCACTGAAGGACGATGAATAATTGCTAGATATTTACAGAAAAAATAAACTAAAAGGGTATTTTTATCTAGAATACATACGTTTATTATTACTTTTAGTTGTTTGACATCTTGCTTTCCTTACCAGCTGCTAAATATAATCACCCACAATATATTTTTTACATCATTTATTTGTTAAATATTTTATTTGATTTGTGATTTCAACTTAAACGATTCCACTAAGGACAATGAATGATTGCTAGATGTTTACAGAGAAATAAACTGAAGAGGTGTTTTTATCTAGAGTGCATACGTTTATTATTACTTTTAGCTGTTGGACATCTTCCTTTCCTTATCAGCTGCTAAATATAATTACCCACAATATATTTTTTACATCATTTATTTGTTAAATATTTTATTTGATTTGTGATTTCAACTTAAACGATTCCACTAAGGACAATGAATGATTGCTAGATGTTTACAGAGAAATAAACTGAAGAGGTGTTTTTATCTAGAGTGCATACGTTTATTATTACTTTTAGCTATTTGACATCTTCCATTCCTTATCAGCTTCTAATTCTAATTATCCACAATGTATTCTTTTCATCATTTATTTGATAAGTTCCCGCTTTCCTGAAAATGTACGAAAAGCAATTGCAAAGCTTATCGACTCAAAACAAAAGCCTAATTCATCACAACAGGAAATCAAATAACAACAGCTTAAGTGTTCTGAAATCTTCTAGTTTCATAGGTTCTTGTTGTACAAGTAGCGTCTTCCAAAACCTAATCAAGAGGAGGTATAAGCAGGTATAAGCAATTCATATATCTTAGAATAACTTATCCATGTAATTTCCACCGAACATCTCAGCGAATTACACTATTCTCGTGTCTAACTCAGTCTGGATTGGTTCGAGAACCCTATTTCATCCGGTCATCAATCAGGAAAAATTATTACTTAATCTCTCCTTTTAACATTTAATTTTTGTCCGAACTATTTGTACTTATTTGAGAATTATCATGAAGAACTGAAAAGCCATTTTTCCGTAGCAAGACTGAGGCATACAGAGAGCCAAATTATCATCTGACAAGTACCAATCTAACAACGAGATATTAATCCCCAAGAAAAATAGATTCCTTTTAGGCGCAATAATTTTTTACATTAATAATTTCTTATATTAATATTTTTATATGAATATTTTACCTTTTTTATTTTTATGGACACATTTTATTTTATTTTTGATTTCAACTTAAACGATTCTACGAAGAACGATGAACAGTTGCTAGATATTTACAGGGAAATAAACTGAAAGGGTATTTTTATCTAGATTATAAACGTTTATTGTTACTTTTAGCTGTTTGACATCTTCCATCCCTTGTCAGCTGCTAAATATAATCACCCACAATGTATTATTTTCTTAATTTATTTTCTAAGTTCTCGCTTTAATGAAATTGAAAGAAAAGTAATTCCAAAGCTTATCGACTCAAAACAATAGCCGTCAGCTTAATTCATCACAACAGGAAATCAGCTAACAACAGCTTACGTGTTCTGAAATCTTCTCGTTTTGTAAGTTCTTGTTGTACAATTAGCGTCCTCCAAAAACTAAGCAAGAGAAGGTAAAAGAAGATATATTCATATTTCTCAGAATAACTTATCCATGTAATTTCCACCGAACATCTCAGCGAATTACACTATTCTCGTGTCTAACTTAGTCTGGACTGGTTCGAGAACCCTATTTCATCCGGTCATCAATCAGGAAAAATAATTACTTCATCTCTCATTTTTAACATTTAATTTGTGTCCGAACTCTTTGTACTTATTTGCGAATTATCATGAAGAACAGAAAAGCCGTTTTGTCCGCAGCAAGAGAGAAGCATACTGGGAGCCAATTTATCATCTGACAAGTACCAATCTAACAACGACATATTCTTCCCCAAGAAAAATAGATTCCTTTTAGGCGTCTTCCCCCTTATTTGCCCCTTTCGTAGGTGGGGTCTTCCTCCTCACGCAATGTTGGGGGGTGTTGTGAAAGCAGTTACACCTTTATTGAATTTCATTGATTCGATCTATGTTCCTGCTAAATTAAGGACAGCCATTATTTACTGCAGGTCCTCCTAATATTTTTTCTTTGGAAACAGTTTTATATCTAGTGATGATTCATAACGACGGTTTGATTGGAACTTTGGAACACTTTGGTTGTATTTATTTCAAGTATCTCGGATGGATTTAGCAGATTTGTTAAAAAGATATAGAGAAAAGAACGGATTATACGTCGGTTAAGAAACGAATATAAATCGACGTGTCTAAAATAAGGGATTCAAATTAAAATAAAGAGTTTTGATTAAAGACAGTTTATTTAAATTATAATTTAATAGTTTCGTAAGAAGACAGTACAAGTATACCGTTACACAAATATTAAAAACACATTAATTAAATTTTAACACGAATATTTCACTTGTATAAATAAGATGAGAGACATTGTAGTAGATTTCTGAAAAAGATATAGAAAAATGTTCTGTTTATATGTTTTTTAAGAAAGGAATATAAACCGATATAAAATATGCCTTATATAAAAAAAATATACCTTATATAAAATATGTATTTCAAATTAAAGTAAATATATTTGACTAAGACAGTTTATTTAAATTATAATTTCATAATTTTGTAAGAAGATAGTGTGATGAGGCAATTTAGATCTGTTATATAATTGTTTCATTCATACAAGAAGTAAAATGTTCGAGATCTAAATCTGACGTCATCACATCTTTGTAAAGAGATGGAGAACCATAAATTTCTATTGAAAGGATATTGTTGTCTTGTACGGTGGTCTCGGGCGGGGTTCTGATCCCAGTACCAGATTAGAATCCCGTCTCCGTACTTGACATTAAATAATAATGTACCTTTGTGGAGTATTTATGAGTCCCTAAGGGACAGTGCCCAATTAGAAGGGATAAGGTTTGGCACGTTGGCGGTCTCAAGGCGGGGTTGAAGCAGACCAATGAAATTCTTACAACTATCCCGATTGGACGACAAGAAGGAAGAGGGGACAAGGTTGAAATAATTAAAATGAAAAATCTAAAAGAGAAGAGGTTCGGAGGTCCTAAAAGAAGGTGTTCGAAAGTCGGGAGCCCAGTCGGGTCCGACAGAAGTTGTTCGTGAGTCCAGAGGAGAAGGTGCTCGATAGTCCAGACTAGGAGAGTCCAGCCAAGTCCGACAGGAAGTGTTCCTGCGCCAAATAGTACAGCTGCACCCCAAAGACTCAGGAGGAAGCCCCTGACGAGACCAACGGATGATATATAGATTCCCTC
>CM063500.1:51963943-51966443 GCA_032207245.1 Pardosa pseudoannulata
ATATTATATATTTTATATATATAAATATATATATAATATAGGGTTATATATATATATATATTTATATGTATATTATGTATATATATATGTTATTTATCTATATATTATATATTTATGTAATATATATATATATATATATATATATATAGATATATATATATATGTATGTATATATATATATATATATGTTATATATATTATATATATAATATATATATGTATATATGTATATGTATATATATATATATTTTATATGTATATGTGTATATAATATATATATATATATATATATATTTATATATACATACATATATATACATATATATATATACATATATGTATATATATATATATTTATATCTATCTATCTATCTATCTCTCTCTCTATATATATATATGTTCCTTACGATTATTGACGTTGTGGGTTTCCACCAGATGGTAGCACTAAGTCTGTACTCAGACAACATGGAAAGTCTGAAATAGAATAACCACTGTGAATCACAAAGATACATTAAGATTTACCATATATGTGAAAATAGTTATTTCACTTCATTTTTTAATAAACTACATCTAACATTTTTATGATAATGAACAAAATTAATAAGATAAAAATTTCCATTTTCGGCTCATTTTTCTCAAATATATTCCACAAGCAATGGGTTAAAAATAACAAAACTTGATTTTAAGTGCCCACATTTACTTTAATTGCGTAAATTTAAAGTGCTCATCTTCTAAACTTAATATACCTCCGCGTAAACCTCCGGGCATTTTCCTGTAACATTTACACAAACTCTACACATAAGAGTGGAAGGCCTTTAAAAAGAGCTTTTCCCTCTTCACCAATCGATGTTTTGTATCCGGAAGATGATATGTGAATTTCGAAAGCCGGGGAAAATAAAATCAAATTCGTCCAGGTAATAAATTTTCCCTGTCATAAACCGGGCAGGTATTTGTCTTATTGTTGTTCCGAAGTGACCGTCCAGGAAAAGAAGTTTGTCGGGTAATGTTCGTGGGCATAAAAAGAGAATTCTATTTTTCTTTATTCTATTTTTTATTTATCCTTGGTTGGATTCTCAAGTGTTGTTTTTCCCATAATCGGTATGTTCTCAAATCCATTTTATGTAGCTTCTACAGGAGAAAAATAAAATATAAGAAAACATGGAAGCAAGAAAAACTGCAAGCTTTAAAGTGTGCTAAAAAGACATGAAGCGAGTTTAGAGTGTGGATCGAAATTTATATATGATTTAGGAACGCGTATTTACGTATTAATGAATTAAGAGAACGCATCACCGTTAAACCTTCAAAAATTCAATTTTTTTAAATTTTACATTTTTAAAATCTCTGAACATTTAAAGTGAAACCACATTAAAGTATACGAATTAGAACTTGTAAAACTGTACAGTCTTTGAATTTCGTATCATAGCTTTGAAAGTAACTATAAAAACTTTAAATGCATTTTACTGAAAATAGTGTTTATTTTACTTGCACGCACTGTAAATAAAAAAATAAACTATTGCACGTATTTCTAAAATGTTATTTTTTTTAATTGCACGAACTGTAATTAAGAAACTATTGCGCTTATTCCTAAAATGGTGTTTCTTTTACTTGCACGCATTGTAAATAAAAAAAAACTATTGCACGTGTTCCTAAAATGGTGTGTTTTTACTTGCACGCACTGTAAAAAACTACTGCAGGTATTTCTAAAATGGTGTTCTTTTAAAATGCGTGTACTGTAAATTAAAACTATTGCCCATAATCCTTAAAATGTGTTTTTATAACTTGCACGCACTTTAAATAAAAAAACTATTGCAGGTATTCCTAACAGGGAATTTTTTTAACTTACATTCACTGTATATAAAAAACTATTGCACGTATTCGTTTAAAATTTGTACATTGGTGTTTTTTGTTACTTACACGCACTGTAAATAAAAAAATATTGCACGTATTCTTTTAAAATTCGTACAGTAAATACATTGGTGTCTTTTGTTACTTACACGCACTGTAAATAAAAAAATATTGCACGTATTCTTTTAAAATTCGTACAGTAAATACATTGGTGTCTTTTGTTACTTACACGCACTGTAAATAAAAATATGTTGCACGTATTCGTTTAAAATTTGTACAGTAAATACATTGGTGTCTTTTGTTACTTACACGCACTGTAAATAAAAAACTATTGCACGTATTCGTTTAAAATTTGTACAGTAAATACATTGGTGTCTTTTGTTACTTACACGCACTGTAAATAAAAAAACTATTGCACGTATTCGTTTAAAATTTGTACAGTAAATACATTGGTGTCTTTTGTTACTTACACGCACTGTAAATAAAAATCTATTGCACGTATTCGTTTAAAATTTGTACAGTAAATACATTGGTGTCTTTTGTTATTTACACGCTCTGTAAATAAAAAAACTATTGCACGTATTCGTTTAAAATTTGTACAGTAAATACATTGGTGTCTTTTGTTACTTACACGCACTGTAAATAAAATTCTATT
>CM063500.1:51973943-51991443 GCA_032207245.1 Pardosa pseudoannulata
CAGCTATAAAACTTCGAAAGAAAACCTGCTCAGAGTTCCTGAACAAAAGATTTTGTGCCGCTTCACTGCGTGAGTTTAAGTTCAGGCAGAAAAATATAGGGTTTTGCGTGAACATCAATTATTTGTGATATGTAAATCGAAGCGATTTAATATTGTTTCCGATGCTAGAGAAATATTTTTGATTTATAAACATAAACCTGATTTTACTATTATATTTCCCTATTTAACTTATAATCTATATTATAATCACCATTAATATTATAATGCACCATTGAATTTCAGATTACAGTAGCAGAAAAATGTATCTTTCCCACAATTAATTTCCTAATTTTGTAAGCAAATGAAAATGAACATGATGTTACAAGTTATTACTCATTTCCACTCTTTTTCACTATTCACCAGATTTTTCGTTGTAGCCTATTTTTTAATTTCACTCATCACCCATTCGATATTGCTAATTCACATAATACAAGAATATACCTTTAAGCAAATGGTTATTTTAAAAAACATAAATTCGATTTTTTAAATGTTAATTATCAGTTTTCTCATTTAACTGAACCTGTCAATTTCAAATTACATTAGCAGAAAAATATATCTTTCACACAATTCATTTCTCAATCTTGTAATCAAAAGAAAATACCATGATTTTACAAGTTATTACTCATTTCCACTCTTTTTCACCGTTCACCTTATTTTTCGTAGTATTATACTTTTTATATCACTCATCATCCATTTTATATTGATACTTCACATACTACAAGAATCTGCCTTGAAGCGAATGGTTATTTAAAAAAAAAAAACATAAATTTAAGTTGGTAAATGTCCCTTATCAGTTTTCTACTTTAATTGAACTTGTCAATTTTAATGACGTTCAGGTTAAAAATTTATATAAATTACCCATACACAATTTACTTTCAAATTGCTGTAGCAGAAAATTGCATATTTCACACAATTAATTTCTCAATTTTGTAAGCACATTAAAACAACATGATATTAAAAGTTATTACTGATTTCCATTCATTTTCAACATTCACAATTTTTTTTCGTCGTAGTACATTTTTTTAATTCCAGTCATCAACCATTTGATATTGCTACTTCATAAAACACAAGAATCTACCTTGAAGCGAATGAAATATTTGTAAAAAAATATATTCACTTCGGGAAAAGTCTCATTCCATTGAACTTATCAATTTTAAAGATAATCAATTCATTATTTTATATAATAGCCTATGCACCATTTACTTCAAAATTCCAGGAATACAAGAAGGTATCTTACACTCAAGCGCAAAAAAAAGTTATCACGTATAAAGTTCTATATCACAAAGTTTTAAACACAATAATTTCAAATTCTGTGGGTATATTACTACTATTGTCTACGAAATAAGCTTTCTAAAATTTGTTTGCAAATTATGCATGTATTTATCAAACACCGTGCGAAAAGTAAAAGTTGTTTTAAATAAACGTAAATTTTAGCATAATCCAATGTTCCTTTACTAGTAAAATTGCTCCAACAAATGCATATTTAAGTTCACATCTGTTAAAGTCTTTTACAGCTTTTTATGGAACGGGGTAAACGAATTTTTATATTTTTTTCTATAAGTTTTAGTTGATCCATTAAATGCATTGCTCATGTATTTTTATGAGGATGTGGGGGGAGGCATTCACTATTCATAGCTAAAGTTTATAAACATATAATCAAGTAATATTTTAAAAATTATAAAAATGACAAAAGTCACACACACACTTATATATACATATATAAGTGTATATATATATATATATATATATATATATATATATATATATATTATATATATATATATATATATATATATATATATATATATATATATATAAATATATATATATATATATATATATATATATATATATATATATATATATATATATATATATATATATATTTATATATAATATATATATATATATATATATATATATATATATATATATATATATACTATATATATATATATATATATATATATATATATATATATATATATATATATATATATATGTATATATATATATATATATATATAAATATATATATATATATATATATATATATATATATATATATATTTATATATATGACAGGACTACTAAGCACACTATAGTCCAGAGTACAACTTCTTATCTTCATTCAAATCTCATCACACACCACTTTCTTCAATGGCTTCTCACATTGGAGCCCAACTTCTAACAAAGGCAGGCTTAGCTGCTTCGGGAAGCTACAAGTCTGACCGTAAAATGTGCATACTGCTCTCTGCCCAGATCCCTGCGCGTGAGCAGTATTTATGTGGCTAACTCCTCATGCTGCGTCACTCTCAATAAAAGAATCCCTAATTAAAATCTCTTAAAATTAATCTACATTTTAAATCCTAACATATATATATATATATATATATATATATATATATATATATATATATATATATATATATATATATATATATATATATATATATATATATATATATATATATATATATATATATATATACGATTATATATATATGTATATATATATATATATAATATATATATTAGTTTAATTATAAAGGCTATTGAAGAAAAGAGTGAACATTTGTTTTTATAAGTATGCTATATTTCAACTGTGTATTATAAGAAAATGAATTTTTATTTTTAAGTCATTTATTGATAAGGAATATGTATATAAACCTCCAAATGATTAATTGTTAAACGTTTTTAAAGTACTGTGACAATTTCAATGTTCTTGAGTGAAGAGGTAGCCTGAAGTAGGATCACTGTCACGATAAAATTGGAAATTACTTTCTAGAGTTAATACGGATATATATACAACGGGATTCTAATTCTCTCCCAAAACAAGTAGAAATGTAGAGGATTTCCGGCTGGCACTGAATTGCCACGACGATCATAGTTGGGAAAATAAAAGATTTAATAATCTCTCAAATATGGAAGCTCTTCCAGGGTGCACTGCAACCCAATCTACCCCCCGTTTGGTATCCGAAACCCTGACATTCCTTATATGAGTGGACTTTACAAGTCTACCGAACGCAATCTCTAAAAAGCAGGCTCCGATCAAAGGACGCAAAAGTCTCCACGAGGTGAAAATACCTACGTAAAAAATGTCTAAAAGCACCGAGTCACAAAATCCTAGGCTTTTTATTCCTGGGGGTCAGTTACGGTCCCGCCAATCGTTTTTTGGTCAGTTAAAATTCCAATTACCTGAGAACTACAGCTAAGGTTAGAGCTAGTTTTTTTAGTTGAATTCTCATTCGCTAGCTGTCCTGATTCCGGAATTTCGGATGATTCACTGATCACGTGATCAATCTGGGGTGTAATGCCTATTCAATCCAACTGTCAACATCCCAGACTCTGAGACGCCACGTTATTGTAAACTGGTCAACAGGTGGGATTTCAAATCAGCTGACTTGGCGCGTCCTCTCAACAAAGAGGAATCTTCACAGTACCTTGTAAAGTGCTGATTTTTAAGTTATTTACTGCATTCTGGTTTTGTTTACTTTAATAAATAGTTTATATGGTTAAAGCTCGGTAATCGATAGCAAATTTACCTGTTTGAAATAAAGTACATAATCTTGTTCTTTCTTTATACGGACGTATAAAATTATTTTCTTCAATTTCGGTTTTGAATTGAACCTTAAGCAGTTTTATTTTTTGTAAATTACTGCCAAAATTATAATTTAATCCATTTCATTAAAGCATTCTAAAATATTATTTACCTTAGTTTGACTGATGAGTTTTTTTGCTAGCCAACAATGAACAGTTATTTCACAACAACACTCTCTCAGAAATCGCACATAGTTTGACTTTTATTTAAAATAAAAAATAGCACGAAAATTAAGTATCGTGTTATTTACTCCATATTTTTTCCTTTTAAAATATTTCAAGTTTGAAATAGACGTGAAAACATAATTTATTTATAAACCTTTGAAGTGACTTTTTTAACGCTTACATAAAGTCAACTGTCGTGTTCAAATTTCATAGAATAAATATACTATCAAACCTATATTACTTACAAATGTTCTGTTTAACATAATTCTGATATTAAATGTAGTTAAGGAAATATGTTGCTTTTCCAGGTACGAAAGTATAGTCCCATAACATAACGTTATTATTATCATATAGAAAAATAAAAGTAACGTATTTACAAAAAAAAAAGTTTAATATAGTTTAACATGTTTTTCATGTTATAAAATACCTTAATTGGAGTTTGAAAACTCTCGAAAAACTATCAATAATATTCCTTGACAAATTTTATTTCTTTAGTTTTGCGTTTTACAACAAATTATTCTGTTTTATAATAAGTATAAAAGGAAAAATTTCCAACATTTATTTGATATGATACAACGCAAAAACATTTCGTTAAAATCTTAAATGATAAACAAAAATATTCTTTTAAAATTTCTTGAAGGATTTTTGAAATTTGAAACTCAAAATAGTTTAATTTTATGAAGACCTATTAAAAAAGGTTATTAAATTATTTAGGATATTAGAAGCAAATTCTGAAGTAGAATTGTTATTACTAGGAATATATGTGTCTTTTGAAGCCACGATTTGGGTAACATCTATATTTTTTATCCTTTCCGATGAATTAGAAAATATCTTTAAAAGTTATTGCGTTATAATTTATATGAAAAATAATATACTTCTATGAAGACCTATTAAAAAGTTTATTAGATTATTTAAGATATTAGATGCAAAATGTGAAGTAGAATTGCTATTACTAGGAATATATGCGTCTTTAGAAGCTACGATTTGGGTAACATCTATATTTTTTATTCTTTCCGATGAATTAGAAAATATCTTTAAAAAGTATTGAGTTACAATTCATATGAGATTATTCATTCAGTTAAATGTTTTTATATATTAAACGTAAAATTTAAATTTTCAAATACTCTCAAGATTGTTTCATTGCTGTTTATGTTGTAAAATGTTAAATAAACTTTAAATTTTATAAAAGTGGCAACAAAAAAGCAATATAACAAAAAACATGCTGAAAAATGAATATTTTTAATTCGAATTTAGGAGAAATACTATAGCAAATTATTAAAATATCATAAAGTATTGTTGAGTTTATTTAAATAAAAAATAGTTCTCTCCTATAAAATTTGTAATAAACAAACTATACATTCTGACACTTATAACGTTTTGAAAATTTCAATATTTATTAAGATGATAATCGAAATATCAGTGATTCAATAAAAATCAATATCACGTGCGAAAACGATTATAAAACACAAAAAAATCGTACTAAATTTACGTTAAATTGCAATAATGGCGACCAATTTTCCGCAGTATATAAATTTTGTAGCAATGCCATATCCAGATCATCATGATATTTATAAAACAATAGATTCGGATGGCAGAATAATCTACGCTGCCGAAGCTAAAAGGATAGAGTTGCTCGCAAAGGCTCTTCATACCCGTTACAGAGTAGAATACCCCGAAGATAATACAATAGGCAAGGATCTAGGTGGAGGAAACTGGAGTGGTATATTTGGTAGAATCCAAAGAGGAGAAAGCGATATTGGCATAAACAGATTGGTGATGACTGCAGAAAGATTAAAAAGCGTAAATTTCAGTTATTCTTACTATATGGATGATGTAACATTCGTTACTCAAGAAACAGAAACTATGTCGAAAGAATTTGTCATTTTTTATCCATTCACAAGCATTGTATGGATGTTGCTGTTTATATTTCTATTTTTAATGGTTATATTACTCAACCTAATTCTGAAATACAAATCAAAAATTTATATTTTGATCATGCTATATGGAAGTATTCTTGAGCAATCCATACCTAAAATATTTCACTTTTCCAAAATCAACATGCTTGTGATTATTTGGGTCGGTAGCGTAATGATTTTGTCGTACGGTTACAAAGCTATGCTCTTATCTTTCATGACTTTCCCGAAACTGACTGGAGTGAGAAATTTTGATGAGTTGGCGCAAGCTGTAGAAAAAGGATCCCATATATGTATGGGTTACAAGGGTTCATTTTTAGTACCTATGCTGCTTTCGTCTGACAGTGAAAGAGATAGAATCATAGGAAAATCTCTGGAGAAAAATTTGGTACCCTATCAGCCTCCACACAAAGCGATGGAAACTACAAAGAAAAAAGCAGCTTTCATATTCGCTCGGAGTTATCTAAGTGTGTATGAAGATAGTGTGTATGACAGATATAGTGTCTCAAAAGAAACAATCCAAAATATATTGATAGGTATGCCTATTAGACAAGGATTCTGCTGTAAAAAAGCTTTAGAAAGGGCTATTATCAGAATCATGGAATGTGGCTATAGTGAAAAGTTCTTGCGAGAAAGATTGTTTTTAGATATTCTTAAGGATAATAGGACGGAAATTGAGACAGAACACGTGCTTACGTTAAAAGATACAATGGGTGCTTTTGTTGTTTATTTAATAGGACATACTCTAGCAGTTGTTATATTTTTGTTAGAATGTACCTATGAAAATATGCTGAAAGCGTGGCTGGAGAAACGTCACTTTCCCTAATGGGGTTCTCCAAGCAGTAGAGAAAGTTACTTAAAGTTTTTTCTGGAGAATGTACATTGAAGAGAATAAAGTAATAAACAACACTATATCTATATGCCATTACTTATTACAGTTTATGACTTTAAAAATTACTGTGTTTTGATCTTTAAAGTATAAATTTACACAAGCAATTTTAGGCCCTTTATTAGAAGTATGAATAAGAAATACATAAATAATGCGATGAAACAAACACAGAACACTAATATTATTTATTATGAAGCAAAGTTTATGCAAAACAATTATTGGCATCATATTCGAAGTATGAATAATAGAGGCATATTAATTCGAAGAAAGAATCACTGATTAAAATATTATTTATTATAAAATATTGACAATTTTTCGATGAACTTGAGTTACAGTAAAATATTAAGAGTCACTACTGGTCACAGAGCACTATATTATAAATATGGCCATTAAATAATCATTAGAATTCCAACAAAAAGCTAATATTTTAGCTTCCTAAAAATTTCCGAAAGTGGATTCAAAACTGAGATTTCATATTATTGCACATTCTTAAGAAAATTTGGATTGTAAATTGAATACAAGTATTTCAACTGTAAAATGAATGACAGATATTCTACTCATGAATTTATTAACAAGCTAATATCATGATAATTTATTATTTTACAATTCCCACCTCTAACAAGTATCAGTGCATTGCTCTTTAGTGTATACAAAATAATTATTGGAACTTTTTTCGAAGTATGATTGAATAATACATGTATAACTATGTGAAGATACAACCATAGATTTATATAGCATTTATTACGAAATATCGAGCAACGAACTTGAGGTAACGAACTTGAGGTATATAGCAAGATGAGCAGTCTGTACTGGCTTCAAGGCACTATATTTAAAAGTGGTGATTAGAAAAATATCACCTAATAGCAACTTTTTTCGATTTTATAAAATTTCCAAAAATATTGTCTATGTTTATCGAAATACAAGCTTTTCTATCACTGCATATGTCAAAACAATTTTGGAATGTTAATTAAAAATAAATTACGAAAGTAAATTGGATGAATTTTTACCTACTTCTGTCATTTAGTTATGGTGATTGGACACTGTGAGCAGCCTAATGATGACCAAATGGGTAAGGTCATGCTTAGTGTTACCTTAGTTTGTTGCTTCGAATGCAATTGCGGGATGTTCTATAACGTTCCGACATTCCGGACTCATGGACAAGTCCGCAGCCGAACAAGACCACACTGATCTGGAACTTCCTCTCCCAGCGGTCTACATCAAGGGCAAACTTCGAGAGCGGCGAGATAAGCTGACTGACAGGTCACTTGGGACACATCGGAGAAGAGTAGGCCTGTCTCGCTTACAACCCTAAAGTAAATCCCACTAGGCTAATTTCCAATGCAGCACTTACAGCTTTTCTTAACGAGCATGGACCATTCCCGGCCTATCTTAGCCGGTTCTAGCTTTCCTATTCGGCTAGTACGAGATGTGTACTAGCCAGGGTTTGCCCGACCACTACCTATTTGACTGCTCCCTCACTAGGAATTGGTATTTCAAGAGCCCCAGATCAGGCCTGGAGTCTGTCTCGGCTGATCAGCTAATTTGTAACAAAACCCTCTCATCCAAACTAAGCAAGCTGTTCGGTTAGCTAATGGAAAATTTCTAGAATCTGCAGTCCCCAAAACAAGGCTGATTCTGAATATATAATTTTCGATGTACTGCGCTATTATATTTATTTTCATGCAATTATCTTGTAATTATTATCATTATTTTTTATTTTAATACTATTACTTTTTTTTTACTCCCAGTGTTATTTTGCCTGTTTTGTATTTGTATGTGTTGTTTTGTAAAATTATTACTGTATTTATACTGCATTGTATATGATGAGCTGCTGTAGATTGTACACCCTAGGACACCCAAAACATCTTAACACTAGAATTACCGAATGCGTCATTTTGACACCTAGCGAACTTTTATCTCTGACAGCTCTTCTATTTTTTTTTTTTTTTGCAAATATCTTACTTCTTTCTTGACTTTTCTTAAATCATTGTGATTTACGAAATAGTAAAGATTTAAAGAAAATCGTATTTTTATTTTAGCCCTAACAAATGATTATACCTAGAAATACGGCAGGTGTCATTTTGATCTTTTGAGAGAAAAGAAATTTGAATACATTCTACTGTGTTATCTGAACACTGTTACTTCTGCAAACTATTTTTATTTGCACCTTCTAAACAAAATACAAACAAAAAGCCAAGTCACATGATTTGAAATATGTGTAATACTTTTCTTTGTGGAAAGAAAACAGAAAAAAAGAGATTATTACTAGTTGAACGTTTGTAGATTTTTAGTAGATATTTTGTTTATTATTTATAACAAGTTTTAGCGGATAATTTTATTCTATTTACATGAATTAATTATAGTGACGTACTGATGGAGCGTATAAAAGGACTAATGCATGAGGAAATCGTGAAACTGACGGAAGAACTATTTGATGCTGATTTCTCCTACGGCCCAGGGTTACGAGTGTCGTCTCTCAAAATCTCCTGTCTCTCCCATTCGGCCATCTCGGTTCTCCGTCGAGTTCGGTGCAACGAGCTAATTTCCCGGAGGTTCTTTCATCTTCTCTTTGGTCCGCGTGGTTCACTCCACCCTCACTAATTACCGGCGTCAAGAGGTCAGCTAAAGCATCCAGTAGTATTCCTAATTCTCTTCCAATTTCAGCGCACCTCTACTGTGGTCACCCGTATTTTGCGCCTGCGACGAGACTGGAGCAGGCCGGGTACTTCGAAGAGTTTAGAGTGGAGTGGGGTAGCTAAATACTTGCGATCTGCTCACCGCTCCGGCATACACCTGGAGGGACTCACGGCTAAATGGGCCCGGTTGGAGCATGATTGATGCTGATTTCGGTTCTGAAATCGAAAATAATTCTACAGATAAAGAAGGAGATGAAGCATCGTGTGATTCTGAATTCATCATACAGAGTAATCAGGCAATATCATCCTCTAACTCAAGTGAAAACACAAAGGGATTTGTATCTAAGAGTTCAATTCTGCCGTACCTAAGAATACCAAAGCGGGAACTAGTAGAGGCTGAAAAGGGAGCATGAAATTCAACTTAATTCAGACTAACACTTGTAAATTTATTTCCTACAAAAACAAGATGCCGTTTTTTGCAGTATATGCCTAACACGCTCGATACATTCGGAATAAAATTTTGGCTAGCAGTAGATGTTAGGACAAAATACTTATTAAACGGATTTCCATATTTAGGAAAAGATAAATTAGACCAAGTGATCAAAAATTTAGGAGAGAACGTAATAAATCGTTTAGTTGATCCTACATACCTGCAAAGTCTGTATATTTTAAAAAAAACAAACTGTAGTTGTCATAATTAGCTTTATTTTAATTTATTTTTCACAAATATATTATATCACATAGAGAAATATGCAGATATCTTATCAAGGGGTCAAAATGACACCCGCCGTAATTCTAGGTATACAAAGACTACCGTAATTCTAGTGTTAAACCTTTGTTTTATGGTGGATGGTCCTCGTTGGTGCAGCCAAGCTTTATGTGGAAACAATACTACTGATCACATTTTAAACGGACATATTTAAAATATGTCGATTAAAATATCCTTAGTCAATGCCACGTAATAGACAGGGTTTTCGATTTCTAAATATTTCCGCAAGTACAGTCTATGTTCTCCAAAGACCTGATTTCATATTATTGCATATGCTTAAGGAAATTTTGAATGTAATCTGAAGAAATATATTCCAAATGTAACTTGAATGATAGTTATCCTACGCATGAAATTCGTTATGGTGATTGGAGACTCTAAGTAGCCGAGCGATGATCCCTTGGGTAATGCAATGTTCTTTAGAAACAGAGTTTGTGGGTTCATTTAAAACGGACATATTTAAAATATGTCGATTAAAATATCCTTAGTCAATGCCACCTAATAGACACGGTTTTCGCTTTCTAAAAATTATCCCTAGTACAGTCTATGTTCTCCAAAAACCTGCTTTCATATTATTGCATATGCTTAAAGAAATTTGGATTGTAAACTGAAGAAATATATTCCAAATGTAACCTGAATGATATTTATCCTACGCATGAATTTAGGTATGGTGTTCGGAGACTCTAAGCAGCCGAACGATGATCCCATGGGTAATGCAATGCTGTTTAGAACCAGAGTTTGTGGGTTTGAATGACAATACTTGAATTAATGTTCGTAACCGTTTGGAATCGACTTTTCGCAATATGTTCCTTTGTCATTACATATCGTACGGTAACAATGTAGACCGTAGCACTCCAAAACAAACCAAATGAAAGATATGAGTTTTGGCCTACAAAATTTAAACATATTTATTATATAATATTACAATTTTATTGTATTTACTCCTTATTATCACAGAATTATGTATCAGAATATGTATTATTTTCACTGCAAAACACTATATAAAATCATATAAAATTCATTTCACTTTATTTGTTTTTATTTCTATAGACAGCACGTAGAACGAATGTAAATTGTTTAAAATTCAAAAGCTCCCTGAATATAAGTTATGTTTTGCTGAAACATTCTCACTCAAATTTATGTACTATTGACATTGCATGGATAATAATATGAAGTAACCATGAAAAACTTTTTCTATTACATAAAAAAATATAATTATGGAATATTTTAGAATTTGTTTTTTTTTTTTGAATCGTGGAATTTTATTAAAATTAGATTGAAAAACTTTATCCGCATATTCAAACAGTACTATACCTGTATAAAACAACTTTTTCTTTGAAGGAATGATTTCTGATAATATCTTCGGCGTGGTAAGTGAACAAATGAGTTATATTGAAAATTATTAGACAAATATTTATAGTTTACTCCTTTTTAATATAGCTACTTAGGACAAAAAAATAGCTTTATATGAGAATTATATGTGTTATTTGCTACATACGTTTTAATTCCAAAATATTTCTAGTTGCACACGTATAATTATCAGATTCGACTAGTGTGTAATGGTTTTCATGGATATTTTTGGGTAAAACAACTATCCCTTTTTTTCAAGGCAACATGTAAAGAAAATTGAAATTTTTAAATTTTTGAGGTTACTAATTTGATGTTTACATTCAGTCATTTGTCGTGTTTAAATTTAAAAGAGAAAATATGCTATAAAACCTATTATGTCTGTTAAAAGTGCTGTGCATCGTATTTGTGAAAGAATTCGTAGTTTAGGAAATATGTTACTATTTAGTCACGAAAGAGAAGTTTAATAACATAACATTACTATTATGCTATAGAAATAAAATAAAATCGTAATGTATGTAAGAAATGTATTTACAGTAATATATACGGTAATGTACTTGTGTAAACTTTCCCAATTTTTTATTGCAACTGGTAAAGAAAACTGAGGTTTTTAAATCTTTTGAGATTACTCATTTGATATTTACATTAAATCATTTGTAGTGTTAAAATTTACAAGAGTAAATCTGCTATTGAACCTGTATTTTCTGTTAAAAGTACTGTTCATCATACTTGGGAAAGGAAACGTAATTAAGGAACTGTATTACTGATTTATTCACGAAAGAGAAGTCCAATACCATAACTTTTCTAGTATGCTATTGATTTAAAATAAGATAGCAATAAAAATCTATTAAAAAAGTAATATGCTAATAGTAATATAAACGGTAATGTATATATGTAAACCTTCTCAATTTTTTATTGCAGCTTTAAAAAAAATTGAGGTTTATAAATCTTTTGAGATTACTCATTTGATGTTTACATTAAATATTTTGTAGTGTTGAAATTTACAAGAGTAAATGTGCTATTGAAACTGTATTTGCTCTTAAAAGTACTGTTCATCATACTTGGAAAAGGAAACGTAATTAAGGAAATGTATTACTGATTTAGTCACGAAAGAGAAGTGGAATAATATAACGTTTCTAGTATGCTATCGATATAAAATAAGATCGCAATAAAAAAGTAATATCCGTATAGTAATATAAACGGTAATGTATTTATGTACACTTTCCCTATTTTTTATTAAAGCTGGTAAAGAAAACCGAGGTTTTTAAATCTTTTGAGATTAATCATTCGATATTTGCATTAAATCATTTGTAGTGTTGAAATTTACAAGAGTAAATAAGCTATTGAACCTGTATTTGGTGTTCAAAGTACTGTTCATAATACTTGGGAAAAAAAACGTATTTAATGAACTATATTACTGATTTAGTCACGAAAGAGAAGTCCAATAACATAATTTTCTAGTATGCTATCGATATAAAAGAAGATCGCAATAAAAATCTAATAAAAAAGTAATATGCTTATAGTAATATAAACGGTAATGTATATATGTAAACCTTCCCAATTTTTTATTGCAGCTTTTAAAAAAAATTGAGGTTTTTAAATCTTTTGAGATTACTCATTTGATGTTTACATTAAATATTTTGTAGTGTTGAAATTTACAAGAGTAAATGTGCTATTGAAACTGTATTTGCTCTTAAAAGTACTGTTCATCATATTTGTGAAAGGAAACATAATTAAGGAATTTTATTCTGATTTAGTCACGAAAGAGAAGTCCAATAACATAATCTTTCTAGTATGCTATAGATATAAAATAAGATTGCAATAACAATGTAATAAAAAAGTAATATGCTGATAGTAATATAAACGGTAATGTATTTATGTAAACTTTCACAATTTTTTACTGCAGCTTCTAAAAGAAAATGGAGTTTTTTAAATCTTTAATTTCTCATTCCATGTTTGCATTAAATCATTTCTAATGCTGAAATTTACAAGAGTAAATATGCTATTAAAACTATGTTTGCTGTTAAAAGTACTGTTCATCTTATTTGGGAAAGGGAACGTAATAAAGAAAACATATTGCTGGTTTAGTCCCAAAAAGGAAGTTCGATAACATAGCGTTCCTATTAAGCTATAGATATAAAATAAGATCGTAATAAGAATCTAATAAAAAAGTAATATGCTTATAGTAATATAAACGGTAATGTATTTATATAAACTTTCCCAATTTTTTATTGCAGCTGGTAGAGAAAACTGAGGTTTTCAAATATTTTGATATTACTCATTCGATGTTTACATTAAATCATTTGTTGTGTTGAAATTTACAAGAGTAAATATGCTATTGAACCTGTATTTGCTGTTAAAAGTACTGTTCATCATACTTGGGAAAGGAAAAGTAATTAATGAACTATATTTCTGATTTAGTCACGAAAGAGAAGTAAAATAACATAACTTTTCTAGTATGCTATTGATATAAAATAAAATCGCAATAAAAATCTAATAAAAAAGTAATATGCTTATAGTAATATAAACGGTAATGTATTTATGTAAACTTTCCCAATATTTTATTGCAGCTGGTAAAGAAAACTGACTTTTTTAATTCTTTTGAGATTACTCATTTGATGTTTACATTAAATCATTTGTTGTGTTGAAATTTACAAGAGTAAAAATGTTATTGAACCTGTATTTGCTGTTAAAAGTACTGTTCATCATACTTGAAAAAGGAAACGTAATTAATGAACTATATTACTGATTTAGTCACGCAAGAGAAGTCCAATAACATAACGTATCTAGTATGCTATCGATATAAAATAAGATCGCAATAAAAAAGTAATATGCTTATAGTAATATAAACGGTAATATATTTATGTAAACTTTCCCAATTTTTTATTGCAGCTGGTAAAGAAAATTGAGGTTTTTAAATCTTTTGAGATTACTCATTCGATGTTTACATTAAATCATTTGTAGTGTTGAAATTTACAAGAGTAAATATGCTATTGAACCTGTATTTGCTGTTAAAAGTACTGTTCGTCATATTTGTGAAAGAAAACGTAATTAAGGAATATATTACTGATTTAGTCACGAAAGAGAATTCCAATAACATAAGGTTTCTAGTATGCTATCGATATAAAATAAGATCGCAATAAAAAAGGTAATAAAAAAGTAATATGCTTATAGTAATATAAACGGTAATGTATTTATGTAAACTTTCCCAATTTTTATTTCATCTGGTAAAGGAAACGGAGGTTTTTAAATCTTTTGAGATTAATCATTTGATGTTTACATTAAATCATTTGTAGTGTTGAAATTTACAAGAGTAAATATGCTATTGAACCTGTATTTGCTGTTAAAAGTACTGTGCATCATACTTTGGAAAGGAAACGTGGTTAATGAACGATATTACTGATTTAGTCACGAAAGAGAAGTCCAATAACATAACGTTTTTAGTTTGCTGTCGATATAAAATAAGATCGCAATAAAAAAGTAATATGCTTATTGTAATATAAACGGTAATATATTTATGTAAACTTTCCCAATTTTTTATTGCATCTGGTAGAGGAAACTGAGGTTTTTAAATCTTTTGAGATTACTCATTCGATATTTACATTAAATCATTTGTAGTGTTGAAATTTACAAGAGTAAATATGCTATTGAACCTGTATTCGCTGTTAAAAGTAGTGTTCATCATACTTGGAAAATGAAGCGTAATTAAGGAACTATATTACTGATTTAGTCACGAAAGAGAAGTCCAATAACATAAGGTTTCTAGTAAGCTATCGATATAAAATAAGAACGCAATAAAAAAGTAATATGCTTATAGTAATATAAACGGTAATATATTTATGTAAACTTTCCCAATTTTTTATTGCAGCTGGTAAAGAAAACTGAGGTTTTTAAATCTTTTGAGATTACTCATTTGATATTTACATTAAATCATTTGTAGTGTTGAAATTTACAAGAGTAAATATGCTATTGAACCTGTATTTGCTTTTAAAAGTACTGTTCATCATACTTGGAAAAGGAAACGTAATTAAGGAACTATATTACTGATTTAGTTCCGAAAGATAAATCCAATAACATAACTTTTCTAGTATGCTATTGTTATAAAATAAGATCGCAATAAAAATCTAATAAAAAAGTAATATGTTTATAGTAATAAAAACGGTAATGTATTTATGTAAACTTTCCTAATTTTTCAGTGCAGCAGGTATAGAAAACCTAGGTTTTTAAATCTTTTGTGGTTATTCATTTGATGTTTACATTAAATCGTTTGTCGTGTTGAAATTACAAGATTAAAAATGTTATTCAACCTGTATTTGCTGTTAAAAGTACTGTTCATCATACTTGGGAAAGGAAACATAATTATGGAACTATATTACTGATTTAGTCACGAAAGAGAAGTCCAATAACATAGCTTTTCTAGTATGCTATTGATATAAATACGATTTTAAAAATCTAATAAAAACGTAATATGCTTATAGTAATATAAATGGTAATGTATTTATTTAAACTTTCCCAATTTTTTATTGCAGCTGGTAAAGAAAATTGAGGTTTTTAAATCTTTTGAGATTACTCATTCGATGTTTACATTAAATCATTTGTAGTGTTGAAATTTACAAGAGTAAATATGCTATTGAACCTGTATTTGCTGTTAAAAGTACTGTTCATCATATTTGTGAAAGGAACCGTAATTAAGGAACTGTATTACTGTTTTAGTCACGAAAGAGGAGTCCAATAACATAGCTTTTCTAGTATGCTATCGATATAAAATAAAATCGCAAAAAAATCTAATAAAAAAGTAACTTTCCCAATTTTTTATTGCAGCTGATAAAGAAAATTGAGGTTTTTTAATCTTTTGATATTACTCATTCGATGTTTGCATTAAATCATTTGTAGTGTTGAAATTTACAAGGGTAAATATGCTATTGAACCTGTATTTGCTGTTAAAAGTACTGTTCCTCATACTTGCGAAAGGAAACGTAATTAATGAACTATATTACTGATTTAGTCACGAAAGAGAATTCCAATAACATAATATTCCTATTATGCCATAGGCTTAAAATAAGATCTTAATAAAAATCTAATAAAAACGTAATGTATTCAGAAAATGTTCTATATTGCTTAGTATATTTCGACAAACAATATTGGTATGTATTTTTCAGATTTCCTCAATTATCTCAAGTGGTTTTATGAATAGGAATACTAAAACTAAAAAACAAATGTTTATATTTGGGAATAATAAGTCTACAAAAACTAATAATAGAATTACATTAACTTTACAAATTGATGTGTGTTTAAATCTGCAAGAAATATAAGGATTGATGTAAAATATATTATGAATTTTAATAGTACTTAATAAGACAAGTAGACAAAACATTTCATTCAGTACTCAAAGAAAAAACTGAAATATTCTTGTAAAATTATGCAACTATTCGTCGTTGTTTTTTAGCAGTTTTTCGCTCCATGATACAATAATCTCTCACTTTGGTATAAAAAGAATAAAATAATTGCATTTAAATTACAAATTTTCCTTTTATGTAGAGCTATACGAAAGGTAGTGTGCACTTGATAAGTATGGATAGTAGATCCAAAATTTAATCAAAAATTTTAGCATTTGATTTATGTATGTCTTTGGAAGCTACGATTTGGGTACTATGTATATTAATTAAACCTTCAGATAAATTTGAATTTTTTTATTTATTAAGCTATACATCAAAATAATTATTCATTGAGATAAATGTTTTTACATATTCAAGTACGATTTTAAACTACTCAAAAAAACTCTAAATAATGTTTCATGAAAACGTCGAAGCTCTTTATAATTCAGATAAATTGTCTTTAAAAGTTAAGAGGTAAAAATTTTAGTAAAATAATAATTTTTATTAAAAAGTATAGTTAAAAAGTTTACATTTTAAACATAAATTTAAATTTAAATATCTCAGTAAATAATAGTAGTCAAATTTTCTATACCGTAAAGGTTTTACTACAAAATAATATATTTTAAAAACACTAAATAAAATTTTAATTTTATAAAAGTGGCAATATATAATAGAGAAATTTAATTCATATTTAGGAAAAAGACATGAGTAAAATTTTAAAAATATTTTAAAAATATCGTTAGAGTTTATTTAAATCAAAAAATATATAT
>CM063500.1:51996443-52028943 GCA_032207245.1 Pardosa pseudoannulata
ATATTTTATTAGTTAAATGCAAAAGTTCTTTTGCATTTTCATATAACATTTAAATGTTTTAAATAACCGTCATAGTGACCGAAATTTGCACCGTAATTATTAAGTCATAGTGCGTTAATAATATAAAACATTTCTTTTTTATATATAACGTTGAGAGGTACTTGCCTGTTAAGCATTTTCCCATACAACGCTGCTGATGCTTCTAATAATTTTTATATAAGGGTACTATAAATGCTGCAATAATTACTAGGACAACACAAACAAACAAAGTGGGTCCTAATAATTTAGAAACAGAGATAGGCAGAAGACCCCCAGGCTTGGCTTTCAACCATCAAGTGTTCCTCAGTATCGATTGGGAATTTGGAGGACATTGCGACCACGAATCAATTTCAAGTGCCCCTGCTGCTATTAATATAATACAAAACATTCAATTATTAACCCTCCGAGTGGAACACACGGAGGAAAATAAAGTCACCAAAAATACGCTATAGATTTACTGTGTCAGTGGCAAAAGCGTTCTATGATTTTTTACTTCACCCCTTGTCGACTAGAATGGAATACGGGAAACCCACCCTCGTTCTTGTCCCTTTACTTCCGGTTATAAATAGATATTTAAATAGATATTATAGATTGTTAATTTTTAATACACATAGAGCTCGTCAAGTTTCGAAGATCATCCCATAAGAAACAATGAATTCTAAAAGTACAAATAAAAATATTCTTTGAGAGAATTATTTATATTCTTTTACGAAAGTCATCCAAGATATTTAAGTGGTGCAATTAGAGATACATATGTTACCGCAAACGAAATACTTCGAAATAGAGATCTACAAAGCCATGAAAAGCTATCAGCGTCTTTGTGCCTCAGGGAGTAGGGGTGCATTCCTCAATAAATGTCAGTCAAAGAGGGGTGAAGTTCCTAAACAATCGTTCTAAACTCCTACCTCAAACACTGGCAGAAATGTACATTACATCCATTTTCGGAATTTTTTGGAGGTCGAAAATTGTATATAACAACCACTTTGAAGACGTCATCGGTTTGGCGGAATTGTACGTGAGAACCGCTTAGAGAGTTAAAAAGGTTATAAACAAATTCAAAACCACTTGCGGATATAATCGTTGGATAAAGAGCACCAGAATAAAAGTGCAATACATAGTGAAAAATTGCAAAAATAATCCGCTTAAGTAGTTTTGTCAAACTTTTGTTTTATATAGAAATAATAATAGGGTTTGTAAGTACCAGTGCTGTGCTAAGACATGTGCTTGTGATCTCCCGCCAACTAAAGTGGAATAGGTATATTCGGTTGTCTCTGGGATGTATAAAATTACTTTCGAAATTTAATAGACAACAAAATTACTTCCGAAACTTAACCCACTGAACGGACGAGTCGACGGGGGTTCGACAGCGAATTCCTGTTCGAAAACGGACCTGTCGACCCCTTCTCGTTCGCACTCGTATAACACACTTTTGAGGAAAAAAAATATTGCAAAGCAATAATAAATGAAAGAAACTAATTTTGCGTAACGGAACTCCTTTACCTAGCAGGGAAAATAACTTAAAAGTAGCCTGACAACTTTTAAACCGGCAACTCTAGTATGATACGGTAAGTTCTGTCTGGAATTTACGAAAAGGGTGACTGTTTTGAACGGGAAAAAGGTGGGGAGGGTGGTCGGTGGATGGGTTAATGGACAACACAAGAGACTTTATTTACAATCTCCTATATACTTATAGCCTAAGTTATCTGTACGTCTGTACGGACCTGGAATGAATAGAGGCATCCATTCAAAGCGAATAAAGTTTATGTTCTCCTAAACTATCGATCCGATTCTAAAATAAATTGGTATAAATATGCTTCATATCACAGCAAAAAATACTGTCGTCTTTAAAACGTTCGAAATCTAACCCTTCAATCTTTTATGAGAGTTTAATGCCATTATTATAACGGTAGAGACTTATTTGAACGAAAATAAGGTAGGAGGGTGGTCAGTGGATGGGTTATTAATGGACAACACAAAGAGACTTTATTTATGGGGGGGGGGGTGGGGGGGGGGGGGGGGGGGGGGGGGGGGGGGGGGGGGGGGGGGGGGGGGGGGCAATCTCCTATATACTTATAGCCTATTTATACTTATACGTCTGTACGGTCGTGGACCTGGAATGAATAGAGGCATCCATTCAAAGCGAATAAAATCATAGATTATTTTTTGTTGCAATGAAACTTTTACCACCGGTATTAACAATAAATTCTTTTCATATAAGTCTAGGAGTCTATTTCACGGACTAATAAATATCTATTTTTTAATTTATATATATTTGGAAATTAAGAAGTTTGTTCTTTTGTGTGTTTGTTTATTATAGATAACCACACTGTTTGACTAAATGAATTCAACTGCATTACAGGATCGGGAGACTCTAGAGGAGTATGACGATAAATAAATTATTGAGAGTGAACCAGATAGTTCTCAGCCAAAAAACAAACCATTTTTTACCTGCCTCATTGGGTACTTAACAGTTCTGGAATATTAAAAATTTTACTAATCCCGTCATATGATGGGCTATATGCTAGTCTATATATATAAAAATGAATTTGTGTGTGTCTGTCTGTCTGTATGTATGTACTCAATAGACTCAAAAACTATGCATCCAATCGCCGTGAAAATTTGGGAAATGTTTAGGTATATCCCTGGGAAGGTTTTTGTAAATTTTCAACGTTCGAAATTCATTCCTTCCCCCTTTTTCGAGCATTTCATGTCATTATTCCAAGCATTATTTTCCCCGGTTAAACGCAAACGATTAAGTTTTTAATTTATCGCATCATATCTAAGTGAAAGAAGCAATATTTCTAGCAATGTGACGTCATTCCAAGTAATTGTTTTAAACGCAGTTTTCCACGGTTAAAAGCAGGAGATTAAAATGTTCAATTCATCACATAATAAATAGGCGAAAATGATATTTTTCTATCATTATGACGTCATTCATTTAAATATTTCATTTATTCATTTCTTATTTTATATTATTTAAAATCGTCTGCTTAGTGTCTATTCGATTTGAACTGAAATTTGAGATATAAATTGATTCACTTTCATTTCTATGCGACGCAAATTATGGCATTTTTATATGAGAACTAATTTTAAATTTAATTCTTGGTTCATTTTTATGTTACAATGAAATGCATATCAACAATATTCTAAGTACAAAAAGTACAAATTTCAGTGACTCTCATGGCCAAATAAAACCTATCATTTTATATAGTTATCTTCATATTCATACGATTGTCGATATGAATGTGTGTTTCTGTTTTATACAAAACTATGTGGTTTGTCATAAATTTCTTTAATTTTGGAAAACATTTATTACTACCAACAAAATTAGCACTGTTGCTGTCAAAACCTGTGCTTCCTATTCTATCACGTAATATGGCAAGATCTGTTAACTTTGCTAATCAACGTACAGTAGTAATACAGTAATGCAATTTAGGGTTAAGCTTATATTTTACAATAAAAAAAGTTTGAGCAAATTTAATATAAGACAAATTCGATTATAAAAACTGAATAATGTTATAATACGCTTATGATAGAAATATATAAACATGCCAATGACTCGAACTGAACTGTGACGAATTTAGAGAGTTATTCACGAAAAATAAATCTTTGTTTAAAAGTAATATATTAAGTTCACCGTAGCGAAGCACGGGCAAACTTTCTAGTATTATATAATTAAATGCAAAGTCAAATCGTATTCAGAGTCCCGGAGCCTAATTTATCCACATCCATGTTTAGCTGGACGAGAGGTCTCTAGAAATAAAATGTTTAGGCGTTGCGTCTTCTTGCTCCGTAATCGAGAAAGCGTCCATCCAACGAGAGATGTGTCCAGATCGCAAGATATTCGTGAACTTACCTCTCTCGAATGAAATGCCAGCAGGTCCTCTTTCTTCCTTTCTTAGGCAGTCAGCTGCTGAAAACATGATGTAACGTACTGGGAATAAAGTAGACGAGGCCGTCAATGAAACAGGCTAGAAATTTAGGTATTCTGGATTAAATACTTTATTCAATAAAATAAATTATGTACAGCTATGTACAAATTCAGTAGGATTTTAACATTCAGTGATCTCGTACAGAGATAATATGTACACACAAGGATGCGTGGGATACCGGAACAGTACGGCTAGGGCTTCCAATCACAAGAGTTGGGAACTAATTAGTGCCGGGACTAATGCTGACACGATCACTCCGTCTGTCGATTAGCACAGTTGGCTTCCACTGCAAGGTTCGGAAGTTCCGAGTGCGTATCACGCTGGGATTCGGGAAATAAATATCAGGATGCAAGACGATCCAATTTCGAGAGCAAAGTCACTCTCGGCTGCCTACTTCTATGCAAGAAGTTAACTAATAATAAGCAAATAACGGGGAAGAAATTCCCAAGTCGCAGGTCGACTTTCTAGCAACAGAGACGCTGGCGGTCTCTAAAAAAAAAAAAACTCCAGACACGGAGATACGAGCGGTCCTCGAGCGACCAGGCTCTAGCAGGTAGAAGCCTCGAGAAGAAACAAAAAGCCCCCGTTCTAGTCCTGTCCCTCCTTATATAGCGGCACTCCCTTTTTCTCGGTCCTTCGAGAAACTTCCCGAACCAGGGTGACGTAATCTTGTGGTCATTCCCAAGCCTTTTGGATCAGCTGTTCTGCTTCCAGATGTGTCGACGGCATTTCCTCAGATCCATCGACTTAATCAACTTAATGGCCTTTTTGTAACCGCTAATGGGCGGCAAGGTGCACTCTAATTATTTACACTCTTCCCACAGCGTCGTTCCATTCAGCAGGTTTACAATGCCCAGACGATGAGGAGCCGGCAACGAACAGTTTTCAATTAGGGTGCTTAGATCACCTGGTTCTATTAGAGGCTAATCGTGAGTCCACGGCGAAAGGTCACCTTCGGCTCCTCGTTCTTTTGGGGTCATGTAACGGATCGTTACAATGATCTCTTCTGTAAAAGGTTTCTTCCACTTCGAAAATTATCCACATTACTCGGCGGTCTGTCGGAAAATCACCTGTAATCCATTTCCACCCTGCAAAAAAAAAAACGACAAGACCGAAGACACTGGGCACCGTGGCCGGCATGCTTCACATTTCCCAAAAGCCGTTGAAGGTTCAATGGGGTCAACTTTGAGATATAGGGTGCACAACTGCAAAAGCTGGTCGTGGGTTCAAATTCCTTACAGAATTTTTTTAAATTTGATCCTAGGATAAAATCCTGATATTTTTTTTTAAATATTTATCATCTATTTTTTTAAAGTGTTTCTAGTTTGAATTTCTATATGTTGTTTATATGTTCATCATTTTGAAATTAATTTCAAATATTTCTTATGTGATATTAAATGTTTTAAAAACTAATTAACACAAACTAATTAATCCTGTAGAGACTACACAAAAGGCGATCCATTCCTTTTATGTTGATTTATTCCGGTTTCATATTCTTAACATTCATATTTGATTTTTAAAAATTCTTTAATATAATTAGATCTTTTGATTATACTGAAAATTTTAAAGAAATATTATGAATATCACGAAATAGAGATAGATTCCCTGTTCTAAATAGATTAGTAGTATTAAACTATATAATACACCAGAAATATTTAGTCAATAAGCGCCGTAATTAAAAGGAGATATTTTCACGAACTTATTTTTAGCAACAATTATCTTTCTTATTGTTACTGTTGCTCAGTTTTTAACCACGTTATTTCGTAATGGTCAAGTTATCCACAATCCTGAATTTAAATGTTTAGTAAACATAAAGTCTATTAAACTGTTTTTCTTGTTTTTAATAGCAGTTGAACGGTCGATGATTTTTAGAATGAGGCAACTCAACATGAAGCGAAGGGTTGAGTCTTTCATATTTTTTAAAAGATTAAACAACTGTTCTTGTTTTTAATAGCAGTTGAACGGTCGATGATTTTTAGAATGAGGCAACTCAACATGAAGCGAAGGGTTGAGTCTTTCATATTTTTTAAAAGATTAAACAACTGTTCTTGTTTTTAATAGCAGTTGAACGGTCGATGATTTTTAGAATGAGGCAACTCAACATGAAGCGAAGGGTTGAATCTTTCATATTTTTTAAAAGATTAAACAACTGTTTTTTTAATAGCAGTTGAACGGTCGATGATTTTTAGAATGAGGCAACTCAACATGAAGCGAAGGGTTGAGTCTTTCATATTTTTTAAAAGATTAAACAACTGTTCTTGTTTTTAATAGCAGTTGAACGGTCGATGATTTTTAGAATGAGGCAACTCAACATGAAGCGAAGGGTTGAGTCTTTCATATTTTTTAAAAGATTAAACAACTGAAATTAAAGGGCAATAATGTTTTTTTTTAAATAATGTTCTAAGTGAAAAGTGTACCAGCTGAAAATACAGAAAATCTTGAATGTGTTTGTCAAATGTCGGGAAAATGTATGTAAACAAAAATGTTTGCTAATTATTTAACTGCCCAGAAATAAAGAAAGTAAGAAAACATAAAGAGAATGGGCGAATAATTGTAAAAATGTAAGGAAGAAAAAATGCAGTATTTTTATTTAATATTTCATAATCACAATACAAATTTTCTATAAATGTGATTTAAATTTTAATTAGTGTGTCTTAAGCTTGTGAATTTAGAAAGTTAATGAAAAAAGGAACTACAATTCAAAATGCTTTTCAAAATTATTATTTCGTACATTTTCAAATACATTTTACTAATACAACGTTTCTGTTTATCATCAGAAGGCATTTTGTTTGGCATTTGTTTCAAATAATTTGCACAGGGCTTATAAGGCCGGAGGTGCCTTCACAATTGAATACACATAGTGCGTTACAAAATGTCGTTCACAACTTGACTTATGAAAACCTTTATATATCTTCAAACATGTTACTAAGTTAGTTAGCTCTACTAAAAGAACATCTGTGTTTTAAGACTTAGAAATGGTTTATATAATCTAGTATAAATCATGTAAGAAATAGAAATAAAAAATATTAATTAAATTTCCACTAATCATTTTAACTACTTTTTGTTCTATAATTCATTTTAACCCCTTGTATTAAACAGTGTTTTCTTTCCCTTAGTTCTCGTATTCTTAATTTTTGGTGAACAAGGATATTTAAGCTGTTGGCTTCCTGTTTCTTTGCTCAGGGAAATTAAATATAGAAATTATTAGGAAACCTGTTTTTCAGTCATTGCAGCGAAACCTGATTGACCACGTTAAAAGATAATGCAACTTAATCTCACTAACATTCTTAGAACACATATAGGTATGCTACAAAATTCAAAACCAATGTTGGAAGATGCTGAGACAAAGTCGGCTCAATTAGATTAGACTTATTTTACATACCAACTGAGTTGCTTTGGTACTGAAAATGTTTCTAGATGAATCTGTCTTACAAGTCATCTTAGTTTGTGCTTTACTTGCATTGAATTTGCATTTTATTCTATATTAAAAGACAAATGGAACTTCAAATGACTTATATATTTATATATATTATAAAACCTTGACAACATAAAAAATCGTTTAGAATTTTAGATGGATTTGCTCATTAAAACTGGGTTGCAATTGTGCTTTGGAAATTACAGTTTGAGAATTACTAGCAGTAAAAATTTATATCCATTTAGACATTAGTTTAACAATAATTTTGCATGACATCTTTTAAACTGAGTAATGGAAACTAGATTTTACTTTTAAAAGTTTTTTAACAGTAATCAATATTTAAATAAGTTTACACATGATATTTTCACAGGGAGAGTAATAAGAGCAAGAAAATGATTATATCTGCAATAGTTTTGAAGTGGAAGAAAAAAGTATAATTTTACGCAATGCACTTCAGCTAATTTAGCACTTTAGGAAATTATAATCAGATAATAAACCAGAAAGGAAACTAAAAGCTATCACAAGCAGACAAAATGCGATACACATCTTAACGTGGATAAGAATCTATATGATTTCCTTCATCTTTCATGACTGAACTGTTAAAGTGATAATGTTTTGAATATATGGCTCTGTTGAATGTTCAGATTTTCAGTTGAAATTATAGAGTATTTGAAAACATCTCATAAAAAGTGTTTTATCAGCCATCCTTATAATTTCGTATGGGAAGAAATCTGTTGTAGTATCTTGCCGTATTATACAACAGGACATATACGAATATTTGTACTTTATTGCAAGTGACTTTAGGATATCCATTATTCTCCTTTCATTTTGTAACAGAAATAACTAATGTAAATGGAGCGATGAATCTTTATTTCAAGTAACACTAGGACAAAGCATTGTGTTATGTACTTAAATGTGGAATTGAAATATATCCTTCCAAATTTCATATCATAAGCTTTGAATTAAAATATACATTATTCTGCTTTTATGTTAAACAGAAATAACTAAAGTGAATGGAGAGATTAATTTTTATTTCAAGTAACACTAGGACAAACTATTGTGTTACGTACTTGGATGACGAATTGATATATTCCTTCCACATATTTTATCTTTTGTTTTGTGTTTCAATAGCCATTATACTGCTTTCATTTTGTAGCAGAGAGAACTAACGTGAGTGGAAGTTCAATCTTTATTTCAAGTAATTTCAAGTAACACTAGTACAAAACATTATAGTACGTACTCGAATGAGGACTATAATTATCTCCTCGAAGTTCTTCTATATCATCAGATTGCTGTTCAAGATTCATTATTCCGCTCTCTTTATGTAAAAGAAAGAACTAACTTCGGTAGAAAGTCTTGACTTTGAGCAAAGTAAGAAAAAAATATATTAATACACACTGGATTAAACAAAGGTATAATTCATATCACACTTTATTATCCAAATTTAACTTCATTATCTGACATTATTATCTGATTAGTTTCCTATATTATCCAACTTCTATAATAGTGTTAAATGTTAACCTTCATAGTTATATTATACTACAGCTTCAAAATATAAAGAAAATTCATCATCTTCGGATATAAATGAATGAATGATTTTGTATTGCACGAAAAGTACATTTATATATATTTTTACTTTCGGTAGCTTTAAAGATAATACTTTGTACAAATGATTACATTTTATGTCATTTTCTTTTCTTCTTTCAGTTGAATGTATTTAATTATTACACTTGACATTTTAAATTGTTTCAAGTAACTAATATAGACTTTTAGGTTCTAGTAAAATTAGGAAAAGTCTGTAAATTATTTGTTAACATTCATAAAAGAAAAAAATATAAATGTTTTTGCTAAAAGGAGAAGTTTTATTAAGAAATAAAATTTAAAAAGAGTTACGGATTTACTCATAGCTTAAATTTCTACATTACAGAAAGATTATTTCTATACCCGACAAATGAAGTTTAACTGTTATAAAATTAGAAACATAAAATAAAAGAAATTGTAAACTGAAGATCGTTTTAATTTAAATGCAGGAGAAGTGCATTAGAAGTAATTTTAAGTAATAAAAACATGGCAAATGATTTAGATATGAAAAATTATTTTATATTTCTAAGTCCTGAAAATTGACATTAAGCTGTTTTCAAATTTTGGGAAATACAACTACTCTAATAAGATAAAAATAGGGAGAAAGAATAATAACTAAAATATAATTATAACTACAAATTATCCCTTAAAAATATTTTGGAATAACAATGTCAGATTTTCCAAACTATATAAAGTTTATTGCATTGCCATATGGTGAACGTTACGATGTTTATAAAGGAATAGATTCCGATGGCAAAGTTTTCACAACAATTGATGCTAAAATGATAGAACTAATAGCACAAGGCCTTCGTTCCCGTTTTAAAGTTGAATACCCAGAAGATAATGCATTCGGCAAGGATACTGGAGGAGGTAACTGGAGTGGTTTAATTGGGAAAATCCAAAGAGGAGAAAGTGACCTCGGTTTAAGCTTATTTACTTTAAACGTAGAAAGATCAAAGATTGTAGATTTCAGCTATCCTTACCATGTCGATGAACTAACTTTCGTCACGCACAAACCAGAAAGTATGCCAAAAGAATTTGTAATTTTTTATATATTCCCGAGCATTCTATGGATGCTGCTTTTCATATTTATTCTTATAATGGGTATATTACTTACTGTATGTCTAAAAAACAAATCGAAAATTTATATTTTCTTCGTAATATATGGAAGCGTTCTTGAACAATCCATGCCTAATATAGTTAAATCTTTCAAAGTAAAGATGTTGGTGTTTATTTGGATAGTCAGCGTAATGTTTTTATCGTACGGTTACAAGGCTACACTCTTATCTTTCCTGACATTCCCGATAATGACCGGTGTAAGAAATATTGAGGAATTATCACAAGCTGTGATAAAAGGATCCCATATATGTGTGGGATACAAGGGTAGCTACATAATATCAATGATGTTGTCATCCGATGATGAAAAACTTAAAATTATTGGTAAATCCATGGAGCAAAATTCTTTGTATTTTTACAATAAGAAATTAATGTTAAGACCGCACGAAGTAATCCAAACTTCGAAGAAAAAGGTAGCTTTTATTTTTTTACGAAGCTTTTTAAATGTGTATGAAGAAAAACTTTTTGTCTCAAAAGACTCAATCCAAAACTCGATGATAGCTGTAATTATGAAACCGGGATTCTGCTGTAAAGAAGCTCTAGACAAAGTTATCTTAAAAATCTGGGAATGTGGTCTCTATGAAAAGTTTATGCGCGACAGAAAATTGTTAGATATTGTTGGAGATACTTTCAAAGCTGAGGAAACCGAACCTAGTTTGACGTTACAAGATACTGTAGGTGCTTTCGGCATTTATATAATAGGAAATACCCTAGCAATTATTACTTTTTTGCTAGAATATATCTATGAAATATTCCTGAAATTATGGATAGAGAAAAGCCAATTCCGCTGAGAAATGTTTAGTGGAAAACAAATACAAATTTACTTGAAGTTAAGTTCTATAGATCATACCTTGAAGAAGATTATTTTATAAATAATATATTATTTATGCACTTATGTTATATGACACATTTAAAAAAATTGAATTTGTGAAAATTAAATGCTTTAGATGCACTGTCAGTAAAACTTTTTCAAAAATTACAGGCGTGCCTGTACATTATTTTATTTACATGAATGTTTAAATTAATTATCTTTATTAATGTATGCTTAAATGTATTTAAACATTGTACTCAATAAATGTTTAAATGGCTATACAATTTAAATAATCAATGTAAATATAATACACTTATTTCATATAACACAATGAGAAAGTCACACATTTCATAATCTATCTTATAAAAATTAAATATTTTTTATTCACATGTAGGTAAATATGTAGAAAAGATGACTCAAAGTGTCTATAATAATTTTTATATACATGCATTTTCAAAATAATGGTTTTCACTAATGTATGATTCTTTATAAAATTTACGCAGTACATTATTTAAGTTCAGTTAAAATGTATCTGCAATACATAAAAAGCATATTAATTATCTTATTCTTTTTTAAATGTATCATAATTAAAAAGTCACGTATAATAAATAAATAAATTATCTTAAAACACTTGATTAATAAATATGCACATATAAATACTTAAACTATATTAAAGCTTATAAAGACTTTCATTTCTATGATCTCTCAAAAGTTTTAAATTATACACTTTATTAATCTGCACATTTTTTCATTGCAATGTCTTCACACTAAAGATTTCGGATTCAACTTAAATGCAAGTGCACTTCTCGGGCTTGATTTGTTTATGATAATATAATTTACAATACTGTATAATCGTGGGATCAATGCATAAATATGTACAGGTTATTTTCATTTCATTGCTGCATAGTTATATCTCAGCACTAGTTTCCTGTTAGCTTTAAACAAACAACTAAATGGTTTATATTCAGTGTAAATGCACGTGCACTTTCCACGATTGCATAATAAGTGATAATACCACATCTTAATGCTGGATATTCAGGGTGAAAATAAAGAAGTTACGATCCTGCATACTTATATCTCGAAACTAGTTTCATGTCAACATAAAACAGTCCACTAACCAGTTTGAATTCAATGCAATGCACGTGCTCTTTTCACAATTGCTTTAAAAATACAGAATAACAAAATTTAATGCTGAATGATCGGGTGAAAAGAACTAAGTGGTGTTCCTTTCACTGCTGCATACTTATATCTCGGAACTAGTTTCTTGTATGCATAAAACAGTCCACTTAACTGTTTGGAATCAGTATAGAGGATCTCTCACTTATTGCAACTGATAATAATAAAATAATAATAATAAATAGTAATGCTAAATGTTAGTAAAAGAAAAGACATAGGGCTATAAATTTACTCTGGTACTATTTACTGTCACTTTGCTAAAAATTTTCAGATAGTATATTTCTTAAGAGGTAGTAATTTTGGTATATATATGTATATATATATATATATATATATATATATATATATATATATATATATATATATATATATATATATATATATATATATATATATATATATATATATATATATATATATATATATATATATATATATATATATATATATATATGTATATATATGTATATATATGTATGTATACATATATATGTATACATATATATATACATATATATACACATATATATATATATACACACATACATATATACACATATATATATATATATATATATATATATATATATATATATACATATATATACATATATATATACATATATATATACATATATATATATATATACATATATACATACATATATACACATATATATATATATATATACATATATATATATATATATAAATATATATATATATATATATATATATATATATATATATATATATATATATATATATAAAGAAAAAGAGTACTACCACAACAAAAGTGTCAATATGTAATGTTTACCATACTTTCCTGATTAATTAAATTTATTGTCTCTTATATAGAGAGATATTTTTAATGAATAAAAATAATCAAAGTCATCAGTAAATATGAAGATGTTAGGTCAAAACAGCTAGCATCGAATAGTTTGTAATATAATGTATTTTATAAAGTGAATTTGCAGCACAATTCAGTTATTCTTTTTACACAATCTCACAAAAACTGTGTGACACCTATTATTTATCAAATTTAGATTTTGCTTTTTTATAAAATTTTGTAAATACGTCTTTCAATTTGTTTAGAAAAAATTCAACTATGAACACATTGTAAACCTAATTTAAAATTGATATTTACATAAAAATAAATGGGTATACTGGTATCACGGTATTATGACATGCTGGAACATATGAAAAATAATTTTTTGACCTTTTGAAATACCAGCTTTTTCTTTCTTTTAAATACCAGCTAGCTTTCAGATTAAATCGGACTATTTAATCTGAAATTCAAACATCTGCAAAAGCATTACCTCTTTAGTTCGAAAAGTTTTACTTCATACTCGAAATCACCTACTCATTTCCAAACTTTAAATGACAGAACATTTTGAATTTTCGTACGCATTACAATAATTATAGAAGATCAATAGTAATCTTTTAGGATATGTTTATGTACATGAATAATGGCCATATATAAATTGATTGTTAAAATGCCTGATTTTCGTTTTAAATTTAATTCATTCGTAACTATGGAAAATATTCTTTATCAGTTCACCCTGTAATCAATAAAATATATCTTGTGGTGAGTGATATCACATTAATAATAATATTGGGTAAATTTTAGAGCATCAAATAACATCATATTTTTTTTAAAAGAATTTTAAGTAAACATAAACTGATTAAGTGGCAAATGAAAATATTCTAAAATTTTAGGTTTTTTGGCTGTATATTGGAAAATACTAATATGCCACGATATGTAAAATATCGATAGTGAAAAAAATTTCCAAATTTACATAAAGAGGTTTCCACATATTATGTCTTTCACGCTATAGATTAAAGTCTACAGGCAATATTTTGGTAAAATCTCTTTTATGCTTCAGAACATATTACAAACAAGATCTTATTTGTATAATATCATGAAATTTTTTCTAGAAGACTATGTTAAATGTTAGAAGATTACACATTTGAAAATGAATTTGGTTTAAATACCGTATACAAACACAAATATTTTCTTTCTAATGTTTAAAATTTTAAAAACCACTATCCTTACCTAGACGAAAATCAGTTTTTGAAAGTATTATCTTAACTGATGCCACTACCTGTAGTGAAACTATCACATAAAAAATGCTACTGGTAAAGATCACCCTTGCTATTCCAGCTTATTTTCTCTTGAAAACTGAAAAAAAAATGAAAGTTCATTAAAACCTTTTCTATTCAGCATAATTTATCTATAAAATTTCTCAATTTTTATATGAACACTTCTCAATCAACTTTCATTTCTACTCTTGCATATGAAGAAAAATAAAATTGTATGTGAAATTCGAATAACTACAAATGTTTATTAGTCTCAGCGAAAAATATAATCAATAACACGATAACGATCATCAAAATTCTTGAGGATGAAGTTGGATTCTCCTAAAATTGTAAAAATTGCAGTTGTCGATGTGGGCTTCATAGACGATGTTTATACAATAGCAAATTAGGACGGTACAATTATTTATGGAGAAGATGTGAAATTGGTTCGAATTATATTCACAGGCCTCCGTTTTGATTATAAAATTGTATGTCTTGAAGATAATTTATTCGAACAAAATTGAGGAAATGATACCTGGAGTTGCGTATTTGGAGTTTTACAAAGACATGTAATTCTAGACTTATTGACTATAACCCCAAAGAGGCAAAACGTCATAGATTTTAGTTACCATTATCATGGGGAGAATGAAAGTTTTATCTCGACTAAACAAGCCCCTCTGCAGAAAGTATTTTTCATTTTTTATCCTTTTTCGTACGCAGTTTGGATATTGCTTCTCTTCTCCCTCATTGTATCCTATTTATTAATTGGCATATATAATAAAAACGAAATCTAAAATGAACATTTTCTTGAACCTCTGGGATATATTTTTAAACAATCCATCCCTCGCAAGATTGAAAACTTGAGCACAAGATTTTTACTCGGCATTTGAATAATTGAAGGGATGATTTTTTCATACGGATATGGAGCTACACTACTGACATACCTGACAGTTCCGATAATGCATGTTGTGAGAAATATGGCAGAACTGTCTGAAGCAATTAAGAATTAAACCCATATATGTGCAACTATCAAAGGAACCAACTTCATTGAAACTGTGGTACCTTCGGACGATGACAACCTTAGAACTTAATGGAAATCTCTGTTAGAAGATTCTGACAGTTACGCTAAACCGCACGAAGTTATTGAAAGGTCAAGTAAAACTTTCGCATATGTCTCCTCTCGAAGTTTTGCAAATCAGTTCGAGAATGGATATTTCCTTTCTAAGAATGAATTTCAAACTTCAATTACGGAACTTCAGTTTACGGAAGATTAGTAAAATACTATTGCTTTACAAGAAAATTATTATCCTGGATATATTGTTCCATAAAATTAAAAAATCCTGTTAATTATTGCAAACACAATAAGTATGCGTTTAATGGTATATACAAAAAGTTAGAAAGTGGTCAAAGCTCCAAAAAATTCTAAAAGATGCTTAAAAACATTTATTATGCCATATTTCGAGACATGATGTTGCATGGATGTTAATTTGGCAAATTAATATCACAATGTACATAAGATAAAATTGAAAGATACCATGGGAGCTTTAACTGTTATTGTCAGAAGACATGCACTGGCAAGAATTATTTTCATTTTAGAAATTGTGTACTGAAAATTTGTAAAAGCCAATGTTTTACAGTAAAATTTTTACCTTGTATATCTTGTTTTATAAATTAACAAATTTTTTTTTTCAAACTTAAAAAGTACATGTGTAATGGTATGTAAAAATTAAGAAAATATTGAAAGTCTCAAAAGATCTTAAAAGGTGCTTTAAAACATTTTTACTTTTTATATCCTGTTTTAACACATGATATTGTATGGATGATATTTTGGCAAATTAACATAACACGCTGTTAAAGAGTATCTCTGTTAAGTCTCGTTATATTTTCTATATCATTTTTACTTTCTGAAATAATCACCTATAAATTTTGTCTTATAAAAATAGATATATAATTATCCTAGAAAAGTACTGATATCATTTACTTTTATGCAATAAAAATAATATATTTATGCTATCATGTCTCTTGAATATTTCAGTTAAAAAAATCAACATACTTCCTAGTACACAGTCAAAGATTTAATTCTGTCATGGAGTTTTGTTTAAATCTTATGATATTTTTACCAAGGAATGTGTGAAAAAATAAAAATTTTAGCTCTTAACTGTTTTATGTTAAAAAAAAAATAGTGCTTGAAAGGAGAAGGCAAGGAAAGAGCTTAAAAATTTGGTTCGAAGGGGTTAAAAATTGAATATATGTACACACACACACACACCCACACACACACACACACATATATATATATATATATATATATATATATATATATATATATATATATAATATATATATATATATATATATATATATATATATATATATATATATATATATATATATATATATATATATATATATATATATATATATATATATATATATATGTTTTTATATATATATATATATATATATATATATATATATATATATATATATTTGTGTGTGTGTGTGTGTGTGTGTGTGTGCAACTTATGACTCAGTTTAATAAAAAAATACGAATGTTTAAATGAGTTTATTAATGAAGGCTCCAAATTGTAGTGAAAAATGATGAAGTGAATAAAGAATTAATTTCTTCTGGGAAAGTATATTATCATACTGGACCAAAGTTTGCATATCAATGATTCATAATGGCTTTATGTGTGTGGTTGTGTGTTGAAAATGCTCATATAACTATTTTAGTAAAGTTGTAGAATATTTTGTGTTTGTGCGTAGGGGGAGGGAATGTCCATGTAGATATTTTTAACATTCTTGCAACCATTATGAATGCCTTTATCTTACTTATATATGATTTTGTTGTAAGTTATTACTTTGGAGCTCAGTTTGTCTACATAATAATAATGGTTACATGTGAAGTTTGAAAAAAATTGACAAAAAAAATTCATTTTCCAAAAGAGTATATTTTAGGATGTATTGAAACTTTTTACCACAGTTCTAAAATATTTTGTGTGTCCAGAAAAATGTTCATACAACCATTTTCAACATCAGGGAAATATTATAAATGAATTGATGTTTTGTATACGTAACTATGTGATATGTGATTACTTAGTGGTACAGTTTGTCGACATATACATAATGGTAACTTGTGAAATTTAAAAAATATTTTACAAAAATAATTCATTTGAAAAATGAGCATAATTTAGGCTGTAAAAGTACTTAATTTTACCACAGTTCTAGAATATTTTATTTGTACGGAAATATGTTCAAGCAGCCCTTTTTAACATTCAGTGAAATGTGAATGTATTGATCATGATTATAAGTATTATGCTCTCAATACAACCGCAATTTTTGATAATCAATGCTAAAAGTTTAGAATAAGTTTATTTATATTTGCCTATTATGTCCATACAAAATTCGATTGGTAAAGTAAAGATTTTATATTTAAGTTTTACACTTTTGTAATGGGGTAAGGATATGTTTTGCTATTTTCAAACTAAATCAATAGTATGTAATTTTCCGTAGTGCATAACGCATTAATAATATGATTTGTCTTTTTTTTTAAGTTTTAATAAAAAAAGGTTTTTCAAATTTAAAAGCATAAATATTGCAAAAGTTTTATATTCTGCTATTAATCAGTAAACAGACGTATGTCTTTGCATAAAAGAGAAATGTGGAAGTGTCGCTAATTAAGTTAAAGCTTACAAATATTGAAAAATCAGAAAAGTTGAAGAACGGAAGTGTAGATAGTTCCAAATAACTTAATAAATAGGTTTTAAAATATATTTTTTGTATTTGTAAAGATTTTTTAAATGCATTTCTTTATCCCATAATCAGCACTGCAGACTGGAAACTATCTATACTATACATTAAAGGATTTTATAAAATAATTATTAAATGTTAGAGGGTTGTCGATTTGAATTTCAATTTACTTTGAATACAAGTCAATAATTAAAGCTGTATCGTTGGTTAATTTGAAACACGAAGGTAAAAATACAAAGATGAACTATTTAAATTTTTTCCTAACCAGTTACCAATAACATTGCATGTAGTAGAACTCAAAACGACAAGCACTGGTATTGCCAACAAATATCCTATAATATCTTTTGTATTCTTTCTATATTAAGAGTATCAGAGAAAATGTATCACAAAATTTTAATTTAACAGAGTTGAAAGGGAAAATTACTGAGCAAACACTATGTATTAAAAGTTTAATTTAATTTTCACTTTATAATGAAACCAGATATTCAATAAAGTCAATGAATGTTTAAACAATATATTTATATATTATATACATATAGAGAGATATGTGTGTTTGTATAAAAAGAGAGAAAGAGGTAATAATTTAAATTGATTTTAGATATTAAAATATCCACAGCTATCTAGACGGATTTCTATGTATACAAATCATATAATTGTTATACGACTACACATATCTTATCAAAATAATGCTGCATAAGATATTTTAAGCCAAGCTGACTACAGTTACAGTTAGACTATGTCTCTACCTAATATCATGTTAAAAGGTTGGGAAACACCTACAACCTGTAACGAAACACTTATAACAATATTTTTGAATATACAATTATAGACATTAATGATTTTCCATATATTGAATAAAATATATAAAGATTTTAAATTTCCTATATAATTATTAAGCATCATAGCTTTTACTAAGTTCTTGTAAAAGTAATAAAACGTTTATCTATATTAGAGAGTTAGTTCCTTGCTTAACAACAAAAGTATGGATTAACAAGTTAGCTTCTGATGCATTTTATCTAACAAAAATTCAAAAACTTATTTGGACTTTTCTAATTAATCGTAATACATTTATAAACTATAATGAAATTGCTAAATCTTGTTGAAAGGTGAAATTATATTGTTGTCAAATTCTATAGTCGTCTATTGCTAAAAAGCACTGCTAACTACCATCAGTCAAACTTACAAACAAATTTCCTACATTACCTTCTTTCGAATGAGCCCATAATAGACCATTTTGATATTCAAAATTTAAAAGAATTTTATTCTTTTTTATAAGGAATCACTTAAAAAATCTACTATCAAATGAGATATTCCATTGTAATTTTGCAAATGAAATCATACATAAATTAAACTTATGAAATCCGTCAGTATCTGCATATAAACTGACTTCAGAATCAAATTTCTACTAGACTTTCTGCACGCATCTCATATGCAAATTCAAAAAAGGCAGTTAACCCACATAGAATTTGATTAACTGATCAAAATTTAACCAATAGAAGTATTTTACATTAGTTGAGTCAGCAATTTCTTTAATTTCTTGTAGCATAGTCGATTATTTTTATAAAACTAACTCCTTGCTTTTTACTGATCATTCATCTCCTGTTTTACATTCCGATAGCTGATAAATTTATATGAGAAGCATTTTTATTTTCTAATAACTTGATTCAAGTTAGTAATAGGTTATTTTTCCACCGAAAAAATTGTACTCTTTAATGATAATCGCAAAAATGTGATTTGAAATTGCTTAAGAAATGTGATCAGCAATACCTAAATTATATTTTGTATATATAAACACGAAATATTTACGAAAAATGTTTTTAAAATATCTAAACAGAAATAGCCCACATAAATTGCTGTGTTTTCACGGTAGTTACCTTAATTTTAGAAGGTAAAAATTCAATACTGGACATAATAACATCCAAGGAAAAAATGTACTGCCTATTGAAATTTTTAAGAACTAAAAGCTATTATCAGAAAAATACACCAATAAGAAATAATTCAAAAAAGACCAACGTTGTAATGATGAATTTTTGAAATAGCAATTTCTGATGAATAAATAATTATTGTAAATTACAAAAACTTTTATTTCGCTCACTTTATTTCTTCTCTAATTTTGTCATAAAAGATTTGTTTCATAATACAATTGTAATAAACCCCGGGCGTAGTAACTAGATAACTTTCATTGTTAGTCTTCAAAGGAATACAGAGAGCTAAGTTGTGAATATATCAGAGTTTTTGAATGATGATTATAAACTTTCTTTACATATAAACTAATTAATGCATTAATGCTCTAATCATTTTTACGAATTGCATACTGTTGAATACCTCAAATCAAAGTCTTTATAGTCAATAAAATCAAGAATAAATAAAGAAAATTTCGTAATAGGAGAAACGTTTGATTTTGTAGCAAAATATTGTACTGCAAAGTGAAGCTTTTTAAAAGATAAAAGCATACATCCTAATTTTGGTCGAGGTATCTAATGATACCTTAAATTTATGTTCAAGATTCAAAACGTGATAAATTTTCATTTTTTATGCTTCACAAAATCTTTTCTTGAAATTTCTTTATCTTGTAATGCTTTACAGGCAATATGTAACGCATACTGACTATTGGAAATTTTTATATAAACGCATTTAATTTTACAGAGTTGCAGATTTGGTTCAAAATTTGGTTTAAATATATGTCGGAACGAGAGTTATTTTGCAACACGAATGTTAACTAGGCCAAGATTAAAAGCTTTTCGGCAGATACAAAAAAAACTGTTTATTGTAAAACTTAAACTGATAATATATAACATTGCCCACAAAGAAATTATTCAAAATAAATATACTCAAAAGAAAATTTTTTAATGGTATGAAAGAAAATGTCTATTAGTGTCAGTGAAAATTTAAACAAAATTAGGTGGTTCAGAAATCTTGATAATGAAGTTGGATTTCCCAAAGTTTGTAAAATATATTGCTGTCAAACCGAATTTTTCTGAATATATTTATAAAACAATAAGTTATGTTGGTATAAATTTTCATAACCTAGACGTAAAAAATGGAAAAAATGAAAAGCATGGTTACTGAAGAGTCACATTCGGAGATCTACAAATCCAAGAAAGTGACTTTATTGTAGATTTTTAAACAATTATTGAAGATGGGATAAAAGTACTAGATTTTATCTACTCTTATTACTTGGAAGATGAAATATTTATCACAACTAGAGCAGTCCCAATGCAGGAACCGATCGGAAAAACGTTGTAATGTTTTAACGCTGTAAATCCAAAAACTGTAAAATGTTTTTAAATAAATGATAAATTTGACCATTTTGATGGAAAAGTAAACAAAATGTATTTCAAAACCACCTGTCGCCACCACTTGTTCCTTCATCACAAACTTAATGTGATTAAATTATAATTTCCCCATCCAATGAGCGGAGATTCGAATGTGGGACTTTTAGTACTGCATCTCGCTTCACTGACTACTGCACCACGGATACCTTGGCAGGGAAGGCTTTCAAGTGGCATTATATTATTCAGAGTAAGTGCTCAGTTCTGGATTTTTCATAAAAGACATATTATACAGGATCAAATTGTGAATCGATTTAACTTAATTAGATACTCAAAATTTCAACAAAAGCAGTCAGAAGGTTTAGAAGGAATTCTATTACAAACACACGAGCAGAAGATTTTATATAAAAAGATATATGTGCAAACATATACATTTATTTTGAGATGCCTGTAGATATTTTATAAAATTTAAGACGAAAATTAATTTTCGGGAAAAAACTGTTTTATTGCTTTTTAAAATATTCACCCTTAAGATTTATATACTTATTCTTCTGTTCAAATCAATTCTTGAATGAGTTTTTCTACTCTGATATGAGGTTTTAGAAGGCATAAATAGTTTCCTTCATTCCAGATAAATTGTTGTATATCCATGTCCACTCATTTTTTGTTTGGCACAAAAGAGAAAGAAAAAGTCGCTAGGCGACAAATCATAAGAATATAGGAAACGGGATATTAATTCGAAATTTTATCTTACAAATAGTGAATTGTTTCATGTGCTGTCTGAGTAATGGAGTTGTCGTGATGTTAAATGATGAGCCGATTTTTGCTGTTTTTCCCCTTTCCATCGATGGCGTTTAGCGAACACATTTCTGTATACCATTTAATGTTAACAGTTTTTCGATCCTCTAAAATAATGGTTACGGTATATACTGAAAGGCCGAAGCAAAAAGTAATCATTTTCTTTGAAGTGCTTCTTGAACGAACAACTTTCGCAAAATTGGTTTCTGTTAGGGAAATATTGTTTAGTTTCCGGCTCAAATGAATAAATACATCGAAGTTTTGTCATCTGTAACGATATTGTATTCATATTTTGGAGTATCCTATTTGGAGTTTAAAGCAACCCCTTACACCAATTTGTACGAACCTCTTTTTCAGGTTCTGTGAAATCGTACGGAATCCATCTGGAACAAATATTTTTAGCATCTAATTGCTGATGCACAACCCAATGTTTTGTTCTCTGTGGTATGCCAAGGATTGCCTCTATCTCACAGTGCTTGACATTTCGATCTTCTTCAATGATCTTAAGCACAGCATCAATGTTCCTTGGACTGACTACCGATTTCGGACGTCTTTCAATAGATTCATCTATGACTGACGCACGACCACAACGAAAATCTCCATACCAATTATAAACTGTCTTTTTTGATGGTGTTTCATTACCAAAAGTTTCAGGAAGCGATTCTATGAGTACATATTGAGTAAGTCCTTACGTAAATTCTTTAAAAATTCCTCCAACGGAAATCTTCACTTGGTATCTCTATTTTTTCACTAACTTGCTTCTTTAAAAAATTCATTATAAGTACAATGCTCATACGACTTCTAAGATGGCACCGATTTCAAGATTAAAAAAAAAAGAATTTAACAAATATTCTAAGGATTAATTTCATTATGCACTTTCTGTTAGTCTATTCTAAATACTTAAAAGAAGACCTCCGTCTATATATATATATCGTTATGTCTTTGCATTATTCTCATGCACTCATTAGATTTTTAACAAGCATTCTACGAGAAAAAGCAGTATTGTCATATTTTAAAAGAACAGAAAATCAAAGAAGAGGTTGGAATACGTAACGTTGGCTTTAGAATTGTGAAAATGCAGGTTATTTCTACAAAGTGTTGGAAACCACTTGTGTTCTGGGGAAATTTAAATAATATATTCAAATAGTAGAAATAAGAGCAAACAGTATAAATGAATATTCTAACAAAAGGTCATTAAATTCCATATTGTGACTGCAAATTAGCTGAACCATACATCAAATAGAATTCTCTCTGCGATTACTCAAAGATGTAGAATAATTTCCATATTGGATGCCTTTTTGCTTTTTCGACTACATTTTGGTTTGAACCATTTTTCTTTCTGTTTATTGTTAATGCTATAATTTTTTGATTTGGAGTAACTTTTATCAGTGATTTTGTACAATCACACTAAAATATTTCTTCCAGTTCTTTCTTTCTAATCAAAAAGTGACTTCTTAATACTAACAATTTTAGGGCAAATACATTCAGTATTAGAGCTGAACGATAACAGAAATTTAATAGGATATATAGCAAAATTTATATTGATATCAGTGATATATCGCGATAATACTTTAAAGTAGAAGTGTGTATTACTATTTGATATTACCGTTTCAGATATTTCTATTTTTGGATAGTATTAGCATTCTTAGATTCCAAATATCTTTTTTCTTGATAATTAACATTTTTAGAATTACAATTTGATTCTAAAAATAAGATTTATGACCGGCAAAAAAACTTTACCTGAGTAATTCATTTTAATAATTAAGGTAAATATATATATATATATTGTTCAGAAGTAATTTGTTCAAATAATAAACTGTTCACGATATTTCCACGTATAGGTTAGATAAACATCATTTCATGCTCATATACTTTTGTTATATAATATCTGTAACATCATTCGAGACAAATTGTTTAAAAATTATATTAATCTCAAAATAAAAATATGGTATGAATAACATGTAATCTGATAGCCGTATTATACATTTGTTGTTAACAAAAAATCTATCATATAATCTAAAGTTTTTGTATTACATAGAAACAACTGAATAAAATGGGAATTGTAACATGTGTTTATAAAGAAAATATAAAAAAACCCGTATTTCAGGGCCATAAATTATAGGAAAGTATCTGTATACGAAAAGTTAATTACGTTAAGATTACACTGGGATCTAATGAAGCTAGTTGAAATTAATATTTTTTGAACTATTTTAATCTATTAGTACTGAACAATTTTGTCTGTTTTCATCATATTAATTATCTTTACAAAATTCTTTCTTCTTACGATTACTGTAAGTTTTTGAAAATCAATGCTAAATCATTTTGTAAACGTTTCTTTCTATATTTCAAATATTTCCGTATATGTGTATATTGTTACATTATACATTAATCTAATAATGCCAGTTATAACTCTTATTTCTATAACTGATTTAAGTCATTACACTAAATGTTTTAGTGCATAGCAGTACAGGCAGCCAATGACATTATAAAGCATTAGTAGTCACTAGTACTTGTAACAGTCCCTTTAACAAATGATTCCAGTTTTTATATGTAATTATAAAAAAAACCTCTCACTGCCAGATAAGTCAGGCTGATGTATTAATCATTTATCTTCAATGCAGTCATGGAGACATCCCTTACGATTAGCAAATTTATTTTATTTTGTAGTTTCTAATTTCTTTAAAAAATATTAATTTCAATTGAGGAAAAGAACATTAGTAAAATATTAAAATATCATAATGTATTGTGAGAGATTATTGAAATAAAAAAAGTTATCCACTATAAAATGTAAAATAAAAAAATTAAACATCTTTATACTTATAACCTAGTGAAAAATTCAATAGTAATTAAAATGGTACTCGAAATATCAAAGATTCAATAAAAATCAATATTACAATCGAAAAAGAATATAAAAAGTAAAAAAAAAATCTACTAAATTTATATTAATTTTCAATAATGACATCCACTTTTCAGAATTATATAAATTTCGTAGCAGTGCCATATCCAGATCATCATGATATTTATAAAACAATAGATTCGGATGGCAGAATAGTCTACTCTACAGAAGCTAAAAGGATAGAGTTGCTTGCACAGGCTCTTCATTCCCGATATAGAGTAGAATACTCAGAAGATAATACGATAGGCAAAGATACCGACAATGGCAACTGGAGTGGTATATTTGGTAGAATCCAAAGAGCAGAAAGCGACATCGGTGTAAATCAATTGGCTATAACTGAAGAAAGGTTAAAAATTGTAAATTTCAGTTATCCTTACAATATGGGTGAAATAACATTCGTTACCCACAAACCAGAATCTATGCGGAAAGAATTGGTAATTTTTTATCCATTCTCCAGCATTGTATGGCTATTGCTATTTATATGTCTATTTTTAAAGGTTTTATTACTCAACCTAATTCTAAAATACAAATCAAAAATTTATATTTTTATCATGCTATATGGAAGTATTCTTGAGCAGTCCATACCTAAAATATTTAACTTTTCCAAAATCAACATGTTTGTGTTTATTTGGGTCGGTAGCGTAATGATTTTGTCGTACGGTTACAAAGCTACGCTCTTATCTTTCATGACTTTCCCGAAACTGACTGGAGTGAGAAATTTTGATGAGTTGTCACAGGCTGTAGAAAGAGGATCCCATATATGTATGGGATACAAGGGTACATTTTTAGTACCTATGTTGCTTTCGTCCAACGCCGAAAGAGACAGAATCATAGGAAAATCTTTGGAGCAAAATTTGGTACCCTATCAACCTCCACACAAAGCGATGGAAACTACGGAGAAAAAAGCAGCTTTTATTTTCGCTCGGAGTTACCTAAGTGTGTATGAAGATAGTGTGTATGACAGATATCTTGTCTCAAAAGAATCAATCCAAAATACATTGTTAGGTATGCCTATTAGACGAGGATTCTGCTGTAAAAAAGCATTAGACAAGGCTATTGTGAGAATCATGGAATGTGGCTTTACTGAAAAGTTCTTGCGAGAACGATTATTTTTATATATTCTTAACGATAATAGGACGGCATCTCAAACAGAACAAGTGCTGACGTTAAAAGATATAATGGGAGCTTTTGCCCTTTATATAATAGGACATACGCTAGCAATTTTTATTTTTTTGTTGGAATATACCTATGAAAATGTGCTGAAAGTGTGGCTGGTGAAGCGTCGTTTCCGTGACTAGAATTCTCCAATCAGTATAGCAAGTTACTTAAAGCTTTTTCTGGAGAAGATACATTGAAAAGAATAAAGTAAGAAACAACATTATATAAGCCATTACTCTTAACAATTCATGACTTTCAACATTTTCTATGTTTTGATATTTAAAGTTTAAATTTACAAAAACAATTTTAAGCAATCTATTCGAAGTATGAATAAGAAATGCATAACTAAAGTGGCGAAACAAACACAGAACATTAAAATTATTTATTATGGAGCAAAGTTTTAGCAAAACAATCATTGATATAATATTCATTGTATGAATAATAGACACATACTGAATGTGAAGATAGAATCAGAGAATAATATATTATTTATTACGAAATATTGACCAGTTTTGCGATGAACTTGAGTTACAGAGAATAATTAACATTCGTTACTGGTCACAGGGCACTATATTGAAATATGGTGATAAATTTAATCATTAGTCAATGAAAAGTAATGGCCACTATTTTCGCTTCATAAAAATTGCTTTCATATTATTGAACATACTTAATAAAATTTGGATTGTAAACTGAAGAAATGTATTCGAAATGTAAACTTATTGACAGTTATTTAACTCAGTTTAGATACGTTGATCGGAGACTGTAAACACCCGAACGATGTCCGAATGTATAAAGCGACTCTATTCAGAACTAGAGTTTGTGGGTCGAATGCCAATGTTTGCATGAATGTTCGCAACCTTACGGAATCGACTTTCAGAAATATGTTCCTGTGTCATTACACATTGGGTGGCAACACTGTAGACTGAGCACTCCAAAACAAACCAAAGATATCAGATGTGATCTACAAAATTTAAGTATAGTTATTATACAATATCACATTTTTGTTGTATTTACTAATTTTTATCATAGAAATATGTATCATAAAATGTGATATGTTACATATATGATTCTGTAAAACACTAAATAAAATTATATAAATTTTATTTAAACATGTTTTTATTTTTATGGAAAACACTTGGAATGAATGTAAAATGGAACGAAATTCAAAAACCACCTGAATATATAATATATGTTTTGTTCAAACCTTCTCTTAAATTTATGTACTAGGGATATTGTATGGATAATAATATGAAGTAACAAAGAAAAAAAAGTTTTCTTTTGCATTAAAAATATAATTATGAAATATTATCAAAAGATATCAGTTGTGATCTACAAAATTTAAATATACTTATTATACAATACCACATTTTTGTTGTATTTACTAATTTTTTAACATAATATGTATCATAATATGTTTTATGATACATATATGATACTGCAAATCACTAAATAAAATCCATATGAATTTCATTTCAATTTGTTTTTATTTTTATGGAAAACACTTGGAGTGAATGCAAAATGGATCAAAATTTGAAAACACCCTAAATATATTACATATGTTTTGTTCAAATATTCTTAGTTAAATTTATGTACTAGGGATATTGTATGGATAATAATATATAGTAACTAAGATAAAAGTTTTCTTTTGCATTAAATATTTAATTATGAAATATTTTATTTAAGATAGCATAAGTCAATTAAATTTCTTGTTCTGATACTGAACTAATCGAACTATTATTTGCACATCTTAAGTAATTTCAATATTTGAGAAGATGCGTTTTGGAGGAGAGAAGAAAATGAGAGGGTGAAATTCAGTTCAAAAATGTCCTGTTCAAGTTAAAACAGCACTATCCCCCTGAAAAGAAAACTTTTTTCTTCGTAAGGCAGGATTTTTTCTAATAGCTTCAGCGTGGTATGTGAACATATGAATTCGTTGAAAATATTATAAATACCTCATGTAGTATTTTTTCATATAATATATTTCTTATATAAAATTATATATTATTTTTCTTATTTTGTTAAGCAGATTTGACTTTTGCCAATGATTTTTTTACAATCACAACTAAATGTTTCTTCCACTTTTTCTTTTTAATCAAAAAGTGTCATTTTAATGCTAACAATTTAAGGACAAATATATTTAATATTAGAGCTGAACGATATCAGAAATTAAATATCTTATATAAACTAAAATTTATATTGATATCAGAGATATATCGCGATAAGACTTTAAAGTAAAAGGGTGTATTACTTTTTGATATTATCTTTTCAGATATTACTATTTTTGAATAGTCTTAGCTTTCTTTCACTCGACACATCTCTTTTTTTCGGTAATTAACATTTTTAGTACTACAATTTGTTCCTAAAAAATAAGATTTCTGAAAGGTAAAAATGTCATTTTAAATAGTAATTTATTTTAATAATTTATATCATAACAATATATCAAATTACTTCTAAATATTATTATCGATATTTAGAAGTAATTTGTTAAGATACTTTTCCCCACTTTTTCCCCGTGTAGGTTAAAAAAACATGATATCATGCTTATCTTCTTTTATTTCTTTACATTTATTATAAAATATCTGTAACATTCGCGACAAAATGTTTAAAATATATATTAATCTGAAAATAAAAATATCGCATGAATATATTAACTTATAAATCAAGCAAGGTATTATACATTTTTTAACAAAGTAAAAGCTATTAAATTTCTTGTACTTACTAGGAACAACTGAAGATGAGAATTATAACATGTGTATATAAAGAAAATATTAAAAAATCCCCCCACATTTCAGAACAGGAAAGTATAAAAGAGTACCTGTATGCAAAAATTTAATTACGTTGAGATTTCACTGGTATCTAATGATACTAGTTACAATTGATATTTTTAGAACTATTATAAGTTATTAGTACTGAAGAATTTTGTCTGCGAACATCATATTAATTATATTTACAAAATACTATCTTCTTATGATTACAGTAATTTTTTGAAAATCAATGCTATCGCTTTTTGTGAAAGTTTCTTTCTATATATCAAAAGCATCCGTATATAAGTCTATTCTTCTATTACACTGGAATCTATTGATGTCAGGTATAAATCATATTTCTATAACTGCTTTAAGTCATTAGTCTGAATGTCAACAGTACAAGCATCCTACGACATTACAAAGACACTATTTGTCACTAGTAGTTACTCTTCTGTCATTTTCCCCGTTGTAGGTTAAAAAACATCATTTAATGCTTATTTTCCTTTAATTCTTTTGTTTTATGACATAAAGTCTGTAACATTTTTCAAGTCAAAATGCTTAAAATTTTTTAAATTAAAAATAAAAATATCACATGATTTTTTTTAACTTATAAACTGAGCGCCGTGTTGTACATTTTTGGACAACGTAAAAGCTATTTAAATACTTGTATTACCAAGAAACAACTGAAGAAAATGTGAATTGTAACATGTGTATATAAAGAAAATATAAAGAAATCTCCCCATATTTCAGGACCGGAAAGAAAAAAACGTAGTTGTATTCATTAATTACTTTGAGATTACACTGGGATCTAATGATAATAGTTGCAATTAATATTTTTTGAACTACCTTAAGCTATTAGTACTGAAGAATTTTGTCTGCGTACATCATATTAATTAACATTACAGAATTCTATCTTCTTACGATTACAGTAAATTTTTGAAAATCAATGTTATCACTTTTTGTGTACATTTCTTTCTATATTTCAAATGCATCCGTATATAAGTCAATTGTTATATTACGCTGGAATTTATTGATGTCAGGCATAAATCATATTTTTATATCTAGTTTAAGTCCTAGGTCTGAATGTTTTAGTGCACAACAGTACAGGCAGTCTGCGATATTACAAAAACACTAGTAGTCACTAGTAGTTATAACAGTCACTTTAATATATTATTCCAGTCTTATACAAATACGTATATATACAAATACGTAAAAATACTCTCACTGCCAAATAAGTATATCCAGATAAGTATATTCCATTCATCCTGATTACAGTCTTAGAGGCATACTTGCTAGATTCCTTAAGAGTAGCAAATTTATTTCCTTTTGTAGTTTCCGATTTCTTTAAAATGTTTTAGATTGTGGTTATAGATGTTCTGTGCAAAGAAGACTTTATATCATTAATGAATGGTACTACAAAACATAAAAAGAAAATATTTTCTGATATTTTGAAATCTCTCATAAATTAAGCATTTTCAAAGTTTCAGACTTAGCGCAAAGCATTTATAACTATTTCAAAATTCAAAAATTTTTAAGATTACAAATTATGAAAATCAATGCTAACACTTTTGGATAAGTTTCTTTATATATTTATAACAAATATAACAAATTTATATAACAAATTATTCCAGTCTTTATATACAATTATATAAAAAATATTCTCAATACCAAATAAGAATGTCCGATGTATTATTCATTCATCCCGATTACAGTTATTACAGACACATATCTGGAACATTCCTTACAATTAGTAAATTTTCTTTATTTTACGATTTAAGATTTCTTTAAAAAGTATTAACTTGAGCAGATAGATGTTCTGTACTAAAACGACTTTACATCATTAATGTATTTTACTACAGACCAGGAAAAAAAACCTTTTCTGTTATTTTGAAATATCTCTCATAAATTAATCATTTTCAAAGTTTCATACTCGGCGCAACGCATTTATAACTACTTCAAAATTCAAAATTCGTAAGATTAAGGCAAATTATGAAAATCAATGCTAACACTTTTCGATCAGTTTCTTTATTTATTTGCAATATGACCGATTACAAGTAGACGACTGGTAAAATGCATGATGTTAAATTAAGATTACTTGTTTTATAAAGGGATAAGTATATTTTTCACACTTTTGAATAAGTGGATAATAGCATGTTATTTTAGGTAGAGCAGAACGCATTAGTAATTTCAGTCGTCATATGATATATCGTAAAAAATGAGCAGTGAGAGTTAAGTAAGTTTTAAAGGAATAAACATTTAAATTATAATGCTCACATATTTCAAAAGTTTTAAATTTTACATACATTATTCAAAATAAATGACATTTTACTTCAGACAAAGTTTTCTGGGTATTTTTTCTATTGAAAACTATTCTGAAGCAAGAAATGGTCGTATACTGTCTATTGGAACCATATATATAAAACAGTGTTAAATGTGAAACGGTTGTAGATTTTATTCAGAAATTGGTAAAAAACGAGTGTTACTATTGATTGTTTTTGTAACAGTATTGTACACTAGACCAGGAGCAAATTCAAAAATCTTTTTCTGTACTGAAACGAACAAAATTGTGTCTTGTAAAACCTCAACAAGACTTAATATTGCCGAAAGAGAAGTAAATTTTACTTCATTTTTCAAAATATATGAAATTTATACTTCAAACGAGGGTTTCTGGATATTGTTTTCTATTCAAAACTGTTTTGCAGCCAGAAATTGTCGTATACTGCTTATTGGAGCTTATTATATAAAACTATGATAAATGTTAAAGGGTTGTAGATTATATTCAAAATTTGGTATAAAACAAGTGTTCCTGTTGGTTGTTTTTGGAAAAAGATTGTCAAAGAGACCAGGAGCAAATTAAAAAATCTCTTTCTCTGCTGAAACGAACAAAACTGTTCAATTTACAAGAGCTAATATTGCCGAAAGAGAAGCTATTCAAAAGAAATATATTTATTCGAGATAATAATACGAACATTTTCTATTTAGTGTCAGTGGACGTATAAACAAATTTAGAATAATCAGACATTTTGATAATGAAGTTGGATTTCCCAAAATTTGTAAAAATTATATCTATCAATGAGAACTTCTCAGACGATATTTATAAAACAACAAATTCTGATGGTTCAATTGTCTATACCCTAGAAGCGAAAATGATTGAATTACTGTCACATGCTCTTCATTTCGATTACAAAATAGAATACGTTAAAGATAATATTTATGGAAAAGATACAGGGCATGGTAACTGGAGCGGCATGATTGGAGTTCTACAAAGACAAGAAAGTGATATCATTGTAGAAGCCTTGACAATAACCGAAGATAGGCTAAAGGTTATAGATTTTAGTTACCCTTATTTTGTGGAAGATGAAATATTTATCACAACTAAACCTGTCCCTATGCAGAAAACATTCGTCATTTTCTATCCCTTTTCATTCTCAGTTTGGATATTGCTTTTCATCTCATTGATAATACTTTGGTTATTACTTAGCAATCCTAATAACAAGCAATCAAAAATTTCCATTTTCTTTCATTTATTTGGAAATATTCTTAGACAATCCATCCCTGGGAAATTTAAAAACTTAAACACAACTTTTTTACTCTTCATTTGGATAATTGGAACTATGATTTTGTCATATGCATATGAAGCTTGTCTATTATCCTATTTGATGATCCCAAAAATGACTGGTGTGACAAATATTGCCGAACTCTCTGAGGCAATTAAGAAAGGAACCCATGTATG
>CM063500.1:52038943-52046443 GCA_032207245.1 Pardosa pseudoannulata
ACATGATTCATATGATCTATGCAAAGTTCTACTAAATTTTCTGCACGCACACACTATTACCATCTACATTAAAGCCAATTAAACCATGTAACACATAACTTACTAATCGGTTTATAACCAATCGTAAATATAAGACTTCAGTTGCGTTAAAATATTTTTTAAATTCTTGTAGAACAGTTGATTATTATCTCAAAAATACTGCATTGTTTTTTTATTGTTCCTTCAATCCTTTTTTTAGATCGACATCTGATAAGTCTATATAAAAACCTAGTTTACTTTGCTGTATAAACAAAGCAAATTCTTAGAATCACATGAATTTGAAAATAAAAGATAACAGCATGTAATTTTTCCAGTTAAAATCGTACTAGAAATGTTAATCCAGAAAATTTTGTTTTGAAATTACTTATGAACTATGAACTACGCAAATTTCTACTAACTTTTCTGTACGCATACTATTACCATATACATTAAAGCCAATTAAACCATTTAACACATAACTGACTAATCAGTTTTTAACCAATCCTACTAAAGTTTAGTTGCTTTAAAATATTTTTTAATTTCTTGTAGCACGGTTGATTATTCTCTTAAAAGTACTGCATTGTTTTTTATTGTTCATTCATTCCTTTTTTACACCGACATCTGCTAAGTCTATATAAAAGCTAGTTTACTTTGCTGCATAAACAAAGCAAATTCTTAGAATAACGTGAATTTAAAAAAAAAAAGTTAACGGCATGTAATTTTTCCAGTTAAAAATCGTACTAGAATTGTTAATCTGGAAACTTTTGTTTTGAAATTACTTATGAATTATGAACTATGCAAATTTCTACTAAATTTTCTGTACACATACTATTATCTTCTACAGTAAAGACAATTAAATCACTTAACACATAACTGACTAATAAGTTTTTAACCAATGATACTAGACTTTAGTTGATTTAAAATATTTTATATTTCTTGTAGCACGGTTGATTGTTTTCTCAAAAGTACTGCATTGTTTTTTATTGTTCATTCATTCCTTTTTTACATCAACATCTGGTAAGTCTATATAGTTTACTTTGCTGTATAAACAAAGCAAATTCTTAGAAAAACGTGAATTTAAAAAAAAAGTTAACGGCGTGTATTCTTCCCAGTTAAAAATGATGCTAGAAATGTTAATCACGGAAAATTTTGTTTCGAAATTACTTATGAACTGTGAACTATGCAAATTTTTACTAAATTTTCTGTACACATACTATTAACATCTACATATATCCAATTAAATCACTTAACACATAACTGACTAATCAGTTTTTAACCAATCATACTAGACTTTAGTTGCTTTAAAATATATTTAATTTCTTGTAGCAGGATTGATTATTCTCTTAAAAGTACTGCATTGATTTTTTATTGTTCATTGATTACTTTTAACGTCAACAGCTGCTAGGTCTATATAAATGCTAGTTTACTTTGCTGTGTAAACAAAGCAAATTCTTAGAATAACATGAATTTAAAAAAAAAAGTTAACGACATGTAATTTTTCCGGTTAAAAATTGTACTAGAATAAAGTAATCCAGAAAATTTTATTTTTAAATTACTTTAACTTTAACAGTACTTCAATAAATGCATCTTGAATAAATTATTAGAGAATTATTCATATAAATCACAGTACATCTAAGGCAGCAGGCTGAATCATAAGTGTAAATCAATAATGGATATTATTACAAACAAAATATTGTGTACTGCCAACTGATGATGTAATAACAAACCCATAATATTAGAAAAAGTTATAGAAATATTTTTAAAAAGATCTGCGTTGCACAGATGACAATTTCCAATAACAACTTTATATAACTCATTCAGTTTTGTAACGATGCAGAATCTCAATTCCTTTTACATGTTCTCTGATTTTTATAAAATAGAACATTTGTTTAGAAATACAATTAGAATAATCATTAGGTTCCAGTACCAGTTGTAACCAGTTTGGTTTGATTGTCATTCTTCAAAAGAGAGGAAATGACTTAGTTTGAAGGCTTTAACAGTAAACTTACATTGACGGGAAATTGTGGATATTAGATAGCATAATCTTGTGGGTGACGGAGCCAAATTTTGTAATAAGAGTCATTTCATATTACAAGAAATTACAGTGCTGTAAAGTGGAGCTTGTTAAAAGATAAAATCATCCGTCAAGAATTTACACGATAAATGGAATGAAGCAGTAGATTTATGTGCCAGACATGAAATATGCAATTTCAAATGAAAGGACAATATTATAAAAATGTCACTACAGATATACTTGTTATATTATTTAGAAGATCGTCCTTTAACTGTAATGAAAATGAAAACTCATTACGAGTAAATATAGTTATGGAGGCTTTAACAGTGAACATGCATTGACGAGAAATTGTGGATATTAGATAGCATTATTTTGTGAATGAAGAAGCTAAATTTTGTAATAAGAAACATATTTCATATTACAAGAAATTACAATGCTGTAAAATGGAGCTTGTTAAAAGATAAAATTATCCGTCAAGATTTCACTCGATAAATGGAATGAAGCAATAGATGTATGTACCAGACTTGAAATATGAAATTTTAAATGAAAGGACAATATTATATAAAGGTAAATACAGAAAAACTTGGTATATTATTTAGAAAATCTCCATTACCTGCAATGAAAATAAAAACTCATTATGAGTAAATATAGTTATGGAGGCTTCAACAGTAAACTTACATTGAATGCAAACTGTGGATATTAGATAGCATTATTTTGTGAATGACGAAGCCAAATTTTGTAATAAGAAACATATTTCATATTACAAGAAATTACAATGCTGTAAAGTGGAGCTTGTTAAAAAATAAAATTATCCCCCAAGATTTCACTCGATAAATGAAATGAAGAAGTAAATTTATGTGCCAGACTTGAAATATGCAATTTCAAATGAAAGGACAATATTATAAAAAGGTAAATACAGAAAAACTTGGTATATTATTTAGAAGATCGTCATTTACCTGCAATATAAATGAAAACTCACTATGAGTAAATATAGTTATGGAGGCTTTAACAGTAAACATGCATTGACGAGAAATTGTGGATATTAGATAGCATTATTTTGTGAATGAAGAAGCCAAATTTTGTAAGAAGAAACATATTTCATATTACAAGAAATTACAATGCTGTAAAATGGAGCTTGTTAAAAGATAAAATTATCCGTCAAGATTTCACTCTATAAATGGAATGAAGCAGTAGATTTATGTGCCAGACTTGAAATATGAAATTTTAAATAAAAGGACAATATTATAAAAAGGTAAATACAGAAAAACTTGGTATATTATTTAGAAAATCTCCATTACCTGCAATGAAAATGAAAACTCATTATGAGCAAATATAAAAGGCATGCAACCACTGGGATCTAATAATATGAAATATAATTCATATTTCCCGGACTGTTTTAAATCATAAATACTGAATGATCTATTCTGCGTACAGCATATTATAAGAGTTTTAAAATTCCCACTTCTTAAGATTACTGCAAATTTTGAAAATCAAAGCTAACACTTTTGCATGTATTATTTTTTAATTATTTGCTATATGCCCCTTTAAAAAATAGTCGATTTTTAAAATGAATGATTTTAGATTTCATATTACATTTTTGTTAGTATTAAATTTCCTCGATTTTCTTTAAATCTAATAAAATGTCATTTTTGGTAGGTCAAAACACGTTAGCAATATTACTCGTTATATTTAATATATCGGTTCAATTAAGTTTCAAAGGAAAAAACATTTAAATTATAGAGTTCCAATATTGCAAACTTTTAAATTTTATCTCAATTGATCACAATATTTTTCTTTTATGCTTCAGAAAATGTTTTTAAAAGTTTTTTATATAAAATTGTGTTAAATGCTAAAGAGTTGTACATTTGATTAAGAATATCCTTAATATTAAGCACTGTTACGAACATTATTGTAGATATTTTGCAACTCGATTGTTAACTAGAGCAAAATCAAATTCTTAAAACACTTTCAAAGTGGCTAAGATCAAAACTGTCTGCAGAGGTAACTTAAATGGACAAGCCATGATTTGGCCAACAAAGTATTCAAAATAGATATATTAAAAAGCAAATTAGTTTATTTGAGATAATAATGAATGTTAATGCCCAATAGTATCAGTGAACATTTGAACAAATTTAGAATAATCAGATATTTTGAAAATGAAGTTGGAATTCCCGAAATTTCTAAAACTTCTATCTCTCTATGAAAACTTCTCAGACGATATTTATAAAACAACAAATTATGATGGTACAATTATTTATACACTAGATGCTAAATTGATTGAAATACTGTCACATGCACTTCATTTCGAATATAAAATAGAAAATATACAAGATAATTCATACGGAAAAGAAGCAGAAAATGGAACGTGGAATGGTCTACTTGGAGTTCTACAAAAACAAGAAAGCGACTGCATTATAGATGCAATAAGATTAACAGAAGATAGGCTAAAGGCTGTGGATTACAGTTACCCATATTATGTGGAAGATGAAATATTTATCACAAAGAAACCAGTCCCTATACAGAAAACATTCGTCATTTTCTATCCCTTTTCGTTCTCAGTTTGGATATTGCTTTTCATCTCATTGATAATACTTTGTTTATTAGTTAGAAAGCATAATAACAAAAAATCAAAAATTTACATTTTCATTCTGTTATTTGGAAATATTATTAGGCAGTCCATCCCTGGGAAAATAAAAAACTTAAGCCCAACCTTTGTAGTCTTCATTTGGATAATTGGAACTATGATTTTGTCATACGCATATGAAGCTTCTCTATTATCATATATGACGATTCCAAAAATGACTGGTGTCAGAAATATTGCCGAACTCTCTGAAGCAATTAAGAGAGGTACCCATATATGTGAGGCTTACAAAGGAACTTACTACGGACAAACACTTGTCAAATCCAATGATGAAAAAGTTAGAACTTGTGGCATATCTCTGCTGGAAAATTCACAGAGTACCTCTAATCCACATCATGTTATTGAGAATTCAAATAAAATAGTCGCATATGTTTCCTCAAGAAGGGGTTTAAGCCGGTACGAAGGAAGATATTATTTTTCTCAAGATTCATTTCAAACGTCTTTTACAGCTGTAGCTGTCAGAAAGAGATTCTGTTGTAAAAAAGCTCTCGACCAGGCAATTCTATGGATTTGGGAATCTGGTCTTTTCAACAAGATAGTAAATGACAGAAAAATATTGCATATAGTGAGAGAGAACTGGACGGATGTCGAAAGTTACCATTCGCTGAACATGAAAGATTTTGTTTCAACATACATTATTTTAGCTGTAGGGCATGCACTGGCAGCAATAATTTTTTTTATTGAAATTCTTTTTGGAAGAGTAAGAAAAGATTAATATTCCATAGTAATATTGTTATATTGTAGCATGTTTTATATAATAATTAGTCCTGTTTCTAAAAGATTAATATCTCAGAGTAATATTGTTATATTGTAGCATGTTCTATATACTAAGTAGTCCAGTTACGAAAAGATTAATATCCCAGAATAATTTTGTTATATTTTAGCATATTCTATATACTAAGTAGTAATGTTGCTAAAAGATTAATATAATAGAAGAATATTGTTATATTCTAGCATGTTCTATAAACAAAATATTCCTGTTACTAAAAGATTAATATACCAGAGAAATATTGTTATATTGTAGCATATTCTATATACTAAGTAGTCCTGTTGCTAAAAGATTTATCCCAGACTAATATTGGTATATGGTATCATATTCTATATACTTAGCAGTCCTGTTACAAAAAGATTAATATTCCAGAGAAACATTGTTATATTTTATCATGTCCTATGTACTAAGTAGTCCTGTTACTAAAAGTTTAATATTCAAAAGTAATATTGTTATATGTATTGTAGCATGTTCTGTATACTAAGTAGTCCTGTTACTAAAAGATTAATATTCCAGAGCAATATTGTTATATTGTAGCATGTTCTACTACTAAGTATTCCTGTTACTAAAAGATTAATATTCCATGGTAATATTGTTATATTGTAGCATGTTCTATATACTTAGTCGTCCTGTTAATAAAAGATTAATATTCCAGAGTAATATTGTTATATTGCAGCATGTTCTATATACTAAGACGTCCTGTTACTAAAAGATTAATATCCCAGAATAAGTTTGTTATATTGTAGCATATTCTATATACTAAGTAGTAATGTTGCTAAAAGATTAATATACCAGAGTAATATTGTTATATTGTAGCATGTTCTATATACTAAGTAGTCCTGTTACTAACATATTATTATTCCAGAGTAATATTGTTATATTGTAGAATATTCTATATAATAAGTAGTCCTGTTGCTATAAGATTAATATTCATGAGTGATATTGTTATATTGTAGCATGTTCTACATACTAAGTAGTCTTGTTATTAAAAGATTAATATCCCAGAGAAATATTGTTATATTGTAGCATGTTATATATACAAAGTAGTCTTGTTACTAAAAGATTAATATTCCCGATTAATATTATTACATTGTATCATGTTTTATATAATAAGTAGTCCTGTTACTAAAAGATTACTATCCCACAGTAATATTGTTATATTGTAGCATGTTCTATATACTAAGTAGTCCTGTTACAAAAACATTAATATTCCAGAGCAATATTGTTATATTATGGCATGTCCTATGTACTAAGTAGTCCTATTACTAAAAGTGTAATATTCCAAAGTAATATTGTTATATGTATTGTAGCATATTCTGCATACTAAGTAGTCCTGTTACTAAAAGATTAGAATTTCTGGGTAATATTGTTAAATTATAGCATGTTCTATATACTAAGTAATTCTTTTACTAAAAGATTAATATCCCAGAGTAATTTTGTTATATTGTATCGTGTTCTATATACTAGGTATTCCTGGTGCTAAAAGATTAATATTACAAAGTAATATTGTTATATGTATTGTAGTATGTTTTGTATACTACGTAGTCCTGTTACTAAAAGATTAATATTCCTGAGTAATATTGTTATATTGTAGCATGTTCTACATAGTAAGTAGTCCTGTTACTAAAAGATTAATATTTCAGAGAAATATTGTGATATTGTGGCATGTTCTACTACTAAGTAGTCCTCTATCTAAAAGATTAATATTCCATGGTAATATTGTTATATTGTAGCATGTTCTATATACTAAGTAGTCCTTTTACTAAAAGATTAATTACCCACTGTAATATTGTTGTATTGTAGCATGTTCTACATACTAAGTTGTTCTGTTACTAAAACATTAATATCCCAGAGTAATATTGTTATATTCTAGCATGTTCTATATACTAAGTAATCCTGTTACTAAAAGATTAATATCCCAGAGTAATTTTGTTATATTGTAGCATGTTCTATATACTAAGTAGTACTGTTACTAAAAGATTAATATTCCAGAGTATATTGTTATATTATAGCATGTTCTACTACTAAGTAGTCCTGTTACTAAAAGATTAATATTCC
>CM063500.1:52051443-52056443 GCA_032207245.1 Pardosa pseudoannulata
TAAAGAATATATAAATTTTTGATTTGGTTTTTAGATATACATTAAGTAATATACCCATTTTAAATAGAAATATGAAAAGCAACATCCATACAATGCTCGAGAATGGATAAAAAATGACAAATTCTTTCGGCACAGCTTCTGGTTTGTGCGTGACAAACGTTAGTTCATCGACATGGTAAGGATAGCTGAAATCTACAACTTTTGACCTTTCTTCATTTAAAGCAAATAAGCTTAAGCTGAGGTCACTTTCTCCTCTTTGGATTCTCCCAATTAAACCACTCCAGTTACCTCCTCCAGTATCCTTGCCGAATACATTATCTTCTGGGTATTCAACTTTAAAACGGGAATGAAGGCCTTGTGCTATTAGTTCTATCATTTTAGCATCAATTGTTGTGAAAACATTGCCATCGGAATCTATTCCTTTATAAATATCGTAACGTTCACCATATGGCAATGTAGTAAACTTTATATACTTTGGAAAATCTGACATTGTTATTCCAAAATATTTTTAAACGATAATTTGCAGCTATATTTATTTTCTTTTGGTATTATTTTTGCTCCCTATTTTTAAATAATCAGAGCAGTTGCATTTTGTAAAAATTGAAAATAAGCTAATGTTACTTTTCAGGCTTTATAAGCATAGAATATTTTTTATTATTTAACTCATATACCAACTTTTTTAATTATTTAAAACTTCTGCTAATGCACTTCTAAATTTTAATTGTTCATCAGTTTACAATATCTGTTCTTATGTGTTACTACTTTTATAGCATTTGAGTTTCATTTGTTGTGTGTAAAAATATTTTTTTGTAAAATAGAATTTTTTACCATAAAAAAATCATTATTATTCTTTGTGGGATATTTCAGTTTAAACTATGGTTGAAAGTGTGAAACTTTTTGAATTTAATTTCTTAATAAAATTTCTCCTTTTAGCAAAAACATTCATATATTTTTCTTCTAAGAATGAATTACAAATCCCTACGCATTTTACTCGAAACTAAAAGTCTATATTAGTAACTTGAAACAGTTTAAAATGTGAAGTGTAATAATTAAATACATTCACCTGAAAGGAGAAAATAAAATGACATAAAATGTAATCATTTGTATGAAGTATTGTTTTTAAAGTTACCGAAAGTAAAAATAAATATAAATGTTCTTTTCACACAATACAAAATCATTCCTTTATTTATAACCCAACATGATGAATTTTCTTTATAATTTGAAGCTGGTGTAAAATATACTTATGAAGTTTAACGTTTAATAATTTTATATAATAGTTGGATAATATGGTAAACTAATCACAGTTTGACAAGAATATAACTGTTCTTTAATATAAAATGTTGAAGGAATATTTAAAATTCGCATTCAAGTATATAAAGCAATGCTTTATCCTAGTGTTACTTGAAATAATGATTCATTGCTCCATCACGTCAGTTCTTTCTGTTACAAAATAAAGCAGAGTAATCGATATTGAAATGCAAATCTAATAAAAATTTATAATAAAGTAATATTACTGTTCTTCATTTGAGTAATAAAATATTTTATCCTAATCTCACTTGAAAGAAAGTATAAATATTCGACACGAGTTAGTTCGTTCATACAAAATGACACAGAACAATAGATGTTGCAGTGTAAATCTGATGAAATAAAATTTTAAAGGACTATTTCTTTAATTACTTTAATTATTTAACAAAATATTTTGCACTTATTTTGCATTGATTAAAAATAAATATTCTACCCACGTTGGTCCTTACATACATAACAAAAGCAAAAAAAAAATCTTGAAATACAACACTAATCAAAAACATTTCGAAATTAATTTCTGTTCTTTATTCTAAAAAGCTGGAAAATGTATTCGTTTTTCTGTCACTTCAAAATAAAGTTAATTCTAAACCAGCGTTAATGCTTCGATAGAAAATAAAGGTAGAATAACATATCATGAAATATAACAGTTATCAGATAAAATTTGAAAAGAATATTTCTGTTCTTCATTTCATCACGTAACAAACTGTTTTATTCTATAAAGCTGGAAAATATATTCGTCTTTCTGTTACTTCAAAATAAAGTTAATTGTAAATGAGTGTTACCGTTTCGATATAATAAAAAGTCAGAATAATATATCTTGAGATATAACAGTTACCAGATGAAATTTGAAAGAATATTTCTGTTCTTCATTTGATCACATAACAAACTGTTTCTTCTAAAACGTTGCAAGATGTATTCGTTTTTCTGTCACTTCATACTAAAGTTAATTGTAAACCAGTGTTAACGTTTAGATAGAAAATAAAGGCAGAATAATATATCTTGAGGTATAACAGTTATCAGATAAAATTTGAAAGAATATTTCTGTTCTTCATTTGATCACATAACAAACTGTTTCTTCTAAAACGCTGCAAGATGTATTCGTTTTTCTGTCACTTCAAACGAAAGTTAATTGTAAACCAGTGTTAACGTTTTGATAGAAAATAAAGGCAGAATAATATACCTTGAGATATAACAGTTACCAGATGAAATTTGAAAGAATATTTCTGTTCTTCATTTGATCACGTAACAAACTGGTTTATTCCTTTAACTAAAAAGTAGCAAGTAAATTCTCTAAAGACAATCCTTCAATATAATATGAATTTTAGTATACTTATTAAGTCACGAACAACTTGAATTATGTGTTATTAAGAGAACACATAAAACTTTTTTAATCTATATTTTTAGCATAACGTCTGTAATTTTAACTTAGAAACGGAACATTTAACAGAGGCATGCAGTTAAAACATTATCACTTCAATAGTTCTGTTATGAAAGATGAAGGAATAAATAAAGACTCATACCCGGGCTATGAGGTATATTTCCTGTTATAGGATGAGGCAAGCCTTTTAGTATATTCTCTGGCTTTTTATTAACTTCTATTTCACACTGTATTCATTTAGGTTTTATTTCGACATTTTAGCAAATGTATATTAAGTAGAGATATTACAGCTTCTTTCTTCCCATACGAAATTATAAGGCTGGCTGATAAAACACTTTTTATGAGATTTTATTTTTCAAACACTCTAAAATTTCAACTGAAAAACTGAACATTTTACAGAGCCATATATTCAAAACATTATCACTTTAACAGTTCAGACATGAAAGATGAAGGAAATCATAGAGATTCTTATCCACGTAAGATGTGTATCGCATTTTGTCTGCTTGTGATAGCTTTTAGTTTCCTTTCTGGCTTGTTATCTATTTATAATTTCACGCTGCAGTCATTTATATTTATTTTCTAACATTTTAGCTAAGAAGAATTGATTAAAAATTACAATATCTTTCTTCCATTTCATAGTTACTGCAGATATAATCTTTTTTGTCCCCTAATTGCTTTCCCTGTAAAAATATTATATGTAAACTTATTTAAATATTGATTACGGTTACAAAACTTTTAAGACTGAAATCTATTTTCCATTAAACAGATTAAAAGATTTCGTGCAAAATTACTGTTAAACTAATGTCTAAAAGGAAATTAATGTTTAATAGTAGTTAAGTGCTTCTAAAATTGTAAATGTGTAATGACAAATGCACAATAATAATCAAATTTTAATTGACAAATTCATGTAAAATCCTAAGCAAATTCTTATGTAGTGACGGCCTTATACTGTAATTAAAACCATTTACACTAAATGTGTATAAATATATTAGTAGTTAAATTTTACTAGCATTTAGTAAATTTTAGTTAATCTTTTAATAACATTTGTACGAATAAAAGAATAGAGTAGTTTTTAAGTACGTTTAGTGAAGTCATTTGTAGTTCATTTTTCTTTAATCTATCATAAAATTTATCACCAATGCAAATAAAGAAGAAATTGAAAAATGACGTGCTCAGACAGATTCATCTTGCAATATTTTCAGTGCACGCAGGTTGGTATGTAAAATTGGTCTGAGCTAAAAGAGCCGATTTTGACTCAGCAACTTTCAAACAGGAAGACAACATTTTAAATATCCGCGTGCACCAAAAATTAAGAACACAAGACCTAGGAGAAAGAAAACACTATGCAGGTAAATCCCACATGCAGAGATAAGTTCTTCAGACATATTCTTTATTCATCTAGCAATATTCTTAGTACCTAAGCCCTCAGATGGTATGTTAAATCGGTCGGAGCTAAGTGAGCCGACTTTGGCTCAGCATCTTTCAACATTGGTTTTGCATTTTGTACCATATCTATATATATTCTGAGAATGTTCATGGGATTAACCTGCATTATCTTTTAATGTTATCAATCAGGTTTCTCTGCAAAGACTGAAAAACAAGTTTCCTAATAATTTATTTCAATATTTCATTTTACTGAGCAAAGAAACAGGAATCCAACTGCTTAAATATCCACGTGCACTAAAAATTAAGAACACGAGAACTGTCTACTACAAGGGCTAACAATGAATTACAGAACAAAAAAAATAGGGATAATGAATATTTAATATTTTTTATTTCTATTTTTTACATCGTTTATACAAGATTATATAAACGATTTTTAAGTCTTGAAAATCAGAAGTTCTTTTAATAGCTCTAACTAACGTAGTAACATGTTTGAAGATATATAAAGCTTTCACATATCAATATATGAACGACATTTTGTAACTCACTATCCGTATTTTCGTGAGAAGGTACACCGGGTCTCTGAAGCACGGTGCACATTTTTTTAACCAAACACCAAACAAAATAGCTTCTGATGATGGACAGAAACGTTGTATTACCAAAATTATATTACTTATTTCATTTGCAGTTATAATTTTCATTAGTTTTCTAAAAGAACAAGCATAATAAACACAAATTAAAAATTTAAATCACATTTATAGAAAATTTGTATTGCGATAATGAAATATTAAATTAAAATATTACATTTTTTCTCCCTTATTTTTTTTTCATTTATTCTTTTATTCTTTTTATCTTTTCTTACTTTTCTGCTCATTTTAATAATTAGAAAACTTTTTTTACATATTTTTCACTCATTTAACCAACGCATTCAAGA
>CM063500.1:52061443-52073943 GCA_032207245.1 Pardosa pseudoannulata
AACAGCAATTAATATTAAAAATGTATATATTTTGTATATAAAGAATGAAAACCATCGGAACCAGAACGCATGAGCTGCACCAGGGCAAGACAAAAGTTTCCCTCGTTATTAAATTTTTTACATTAATTTTATAAGAAAACAGGCCTAGAAAAACCCCAGCTACCTGTTTTTACGTTTTATTAAGGTTTATATATAATAAATGTAAGTTTGAAATATATTTGAAACTCAGTACGAAACAAAGACATTTAAATTTAGTTAAGTACATTTTTTCCTTTAAAATTTCTTTTTGACGTTCTTCTTTTATGTTCAATCTTATCTTCATCTCTTACTAACATCCAACAATAGTCGGCAATCATATTCTTTTTCCACCTACCTTGATATTTTCTCTCCATATCCTTCATGTCTTGGTGGAACCTTCTCCCTGTTCTTCGCTGACGGATCCTAAATTTTCGGGAAAAAAGTCCAAATGCGATTGGAGAAAATGCAATTTTACACACATGGAGCAGCCCAACACTTGAAATTTGTCTAGCATGTTACCAACAATTCTTTTAAATTTAGGATCTTTGTGATTGCCCAGAAATTTTTCCACATTATCTTTGAAGGCAACCCAAACTTCTCTTTCCTTTAATGTCATAATTGTCTCAAATTTGTTATTCCTAATAAGTTTTCGGATGTCTGGTCCTACGAAGTCTCCCTCTTTCAATTTGGCTTCAGAAAATCCAGGAAACTATTTACACATGTATTTTAAGCACTCACCATCTTTTGGAAGAGCCTTAATAAACTGCTTCATAACACCTAATTTTATGTGCAGGGGGGTAGTAATATATATATTTTTTTAATCAACTAAGCTTTCTCGATTTACATTTTTGGTGCCTGGCGCAAGATTCTGCCTTTTGAGCCAATCTTTTCTGACCCAATATTGTGTTTTGTCACGGCTGTCTCACTCACAAATAAAACACGGAAATTTTGTATACCCATTTTATTGATCGAGAAGCATGGTGATGGTTTTTAAATCACTGCAAATGATCCAGCCGTGGTTTTCATATTTTATTTTGTTGAGAACGAGAGCTAGGTTTTCATACTTTTCTTTTAAATGCACCGAGTATTCAACTCGCACAGACGCCCATTGGTTTCCTTGATGAAGTAGGACAGCTTTAAGGTTCCTTTTTCACGAATCTATAAAAAGCCTCCATTCATCTTTATTGTAGGGAATCTTAAATTTTCTCATCAATCCAGGAACATCTGAGCAATAAATGAGGTTATCGTCTTTGTCAAAATATTGAATAAATTCCTTTTCACGATTCCTGTACCAATAAAAAGTGGTTCCTTTGGCCAATAAATTTTTTCTATCAATCTGGAGCCTAATAAATATGTTGCCTCTTTTACAGACTAAGTACTGCTGCTTACATGAGGTCACTGATAAGGATTCGAGCGTCGCTATAGGTTAACAGCGATTGCGACGGGAGGGAGGGATGATGAAGAGGGACATTGAGCGTTCCTAGGCTCTTCCTAGGCTCTCGCGCTTCCAGGAATCTGTCTAATTGGTGATCTGGATCAACATTGAAGCTTTAAAAGCCCTAAAATACTAACTGCGCTGTTGTAGTTTACCACAGAAGGGTAATTTTGAGGGTTTCATCACGGTAAAATGTCAAAACACGAAGAAAAGTATGAAAGCAAAATACGTGAGAAATATTCATAAAAAAACCACATAAAATTCAATTTTTCAAAAACATGTGACGTGATGGACATTTTTAATGATTCTTTTCAAAATCAGTACTAAAAAATACATTAAGTTTACATGTCACATCCCTTGTATTTTTTTCGTCGCAGGCCTGTGTTATGTTTTCAGGTAGCTTGAAAAATATATTGCTCTTTGCAGCATTCCAAATGTTTTCTATAAAAATAAAAGAAAAATATTTAAATGAAACTGGATTTTAATTAATGTTTTAAACTATAAACGTTTCCAAAATCGTAGCTTCTAAAAACTCCTCAAATTCTAGTAATAACAATTCTACTTCCTAATTAGATCTAATAAACATATGTTTCACGTAGAATAATTCTTTTTAATAAATGAATATCAGCACAAGAAATTTAAGTAAATTACGCAAACTAAATTTAAAAAATCCATAATCACATTTCTTGTTTAAAAGAAAAATTTAATTGATTATTTCTTTTTATTATCCATACTATATCCCTAGTACATAAATTTGAGTTAGAATATTTCAACAAAATATTACTTATGTTTTCAGGTAGCTTAAAAAATATGCATTCATTCCAAGTGTTTACTATACAAAATACAAATATATATATATATATATATATATATATAGATATATATATATATATATATATATATATATATATAGATATATATATATATGTATATATATATATCCATCAAAGTGGTTCGCACGTACAATTCCGCCAAACCGATGATGTCTTCAAAGCGATTGTCACGTACAATTTTCGACCTACAAAAACGCTCCAAAAATGAATGTTGTATACATTTCTGCCAGTGCTTTTCCCCATGGAATTCTGCAATAGGAGGGTCAGGTCGATTGTTCAGGAACCCCTGAGTCAAAGAAGGGGATTTGACTAACATTTATTGAGGGATGCACCTCTACCCCCTGAGGCACAAATACGCTGATAATTTTTCGTGGCTTTGTAAATCTCTATTTCGAAGTATTTCGTTTGCGGTAACAGATGTATCTCTAATTCCACCACTTAAATATCTTGGATGACTTTATTAGAAAATATAAATAAGTCTCTCAAAAAATATTTTTATTTTTAATTTTAGAATCCATTATATCTTATGGGATGATCTTCGAGACTTGACGAGCTTTATGTGTATTAAAAATTAACAATCTATAATATATATTTATACATCTATTTATAACCGGAAGTAAAGGGACAATAACGAGGGTGGGTTTCTCGTATTCCATTCTAGTCGACTAAGGGTGAAATAAAAAATCATAGAACGCTTTAGCCACTGACACAGTAATCCTTTAGCGGATTTTTGGAGACTTTTTTCCCTCGATGTGTTCCACTCGGAGGTATATATATATATATATATATATATATATATATATATATATATATATATATATATATATACATATATATATGTATATATATATATATATATATATATATATATATATATATATATATATATATATATATATATATATATATATATATATATATATATATATATATATATATATATATGTATATATATATATATATATAAAATATATATATATATACATATATATATATATATATAATATATATAATATAATGTATACATATATATATGTATGTATATATATGTATATATATATAGTATGGATTACATGTATTATATATATGTTATCCCGATATAGTGGTAACACTTCAACATATTTATATAACTATACGTTATATATATATATATATATATAACAGAAGATCTGTTAGTAAAATAGGTTGTTAGCTTATTTTCTCTAGTATATTTCAACACAATAATTAGCTTTATGCAAACATTAAAGTAGTCACCTGAAAGATTTAAAAACAAATTATGTTTTTTTCTAGTCTTTCAAGTTTGAAATATTTAAAAAAAATCTAGCAAAGAATACATAGCTTAATTTTACGACCTATTCTTTATTTTAAATAAAAGACTAACTAGTTGCGATTTCATAGACAATATTGTCGTGAAATAACGGTTGGTCATTGGGGATGAATTGCATAGCAAAATATTCATCAGTCAAACATAAGGAAACACTAATTCAACCACATAGAAGTTCATGAATTAAAAACTAAAATTATAAAATTTGACACGGAATATTTTTAATGTTTTTTTTTTTTTACTTTTCAAATTCCAAATAAAGTAATTTGTATTAATAAAAACATGTTAAGCGATATTAAACTATTTTATAAATAAGAAAAACCTGTTAATCGATATAGAACAAATTTATGTGAAAAAAAATATGTTTTTATATTTTCGAATGATAATTATAATATTCCGTAACTGGATTTGTCTTTCGCACTTAAAAAAGTAACATATTGTAACAGGAAAATATAACATATACAACAAGAAAATGTTATTACGAAGAAAGACATATGTATTATAAAAAATCTAGCTTTCAAAATGAATCATTTCATCATTCTGTTGTAAATCTTAAATTATTCATAGCACTCAAAATATTTACATGTTTTTAACTCATTATATTCGAATATGATAGTCTTGAAAAGTACTCAGCATTCATAACACTTCATTTTATATATACAGTAGAGTTCGTGAAGAAATATTGATTTTTTTAATGAGATCAAGTATTGCAAATTGACGACTGAAGGAAACATAAAAATTATGTAAATATTTATTGAAATCATATCATATAGAGTACTCAAGAGGTTTTAATACTGTTGCAATTTTAAGTGGCATGTTCACTCTCATTGAAATGGTGTTAAAAAGCTACGTATCCCTGACGTAATTTTACTTTTTCAAAACAAAAGTTTATTTTCTATAATTTCTATCTAATGTATGCTTTTAGCGAAAGTATAGTCGTATTTGGAGTCCAGTATATTAAAGTTGTGATATTGAGATCTAATATTTATATCACATATTTATCTGGGTTTGTTATTAACCCCAGTCAGTCTCTACCTTTTCTATAAGGAAATTCTAAATCCAACATAACATTTTTCACCCCCAATTCCTTCTGACTCCTGTCTTAGATAAGTAATCTGCTAATTTGTGAGTCTCCAAGAAAGAGTGAAAGAAATCTAATCAGTTCACAAAAATCATACATATATTGGATTGTGTACATAAATATATATATATATATATATATATATATATATATATATATAGATAGATAGATAGATAGATAGATATAGATATATATATAGATATATATACCTATATATACATATATATATATACATATATATATATATATATATATATATATATATATATAAGTATATATATATATATATATAAATATATAAATATATATATATATATATATAATACAGAAAATAATGAAAATATATATATATATATATATATATATATATATATATATATATATATATATATATATATATATATATATATATATATATATATATATATATATATATATATATATATATATATATATTCATATAAATATGAAAATATATAAATCTTTATACATAAGATAGAAGACAAATAGACTGATAGTGATCTAGATCATAAATTACAGTTACCAAACTGATAATCAATAATTAAAATGATTTGCTAATTATACTCAGCTGTGGTTGAATTGTATGCATATTGGTTGTCCCGATTCAAATTGATAATTTTACAGACATAGAGGACTATAATTTTTTAACTAGAAGAACTTTATATAGCTGAATTAGAAATCTCTTTTAAAGGAATATTCAATTTAAGTTCTTCTTTGACACTGTCTCCACAAGCTCAAGTATTACTTATATCAATTAATAAAGTGGGGGACTGATAACTCCACGGAGATTGGGGTTAAAAGAATAAAAAAAATAAGCTTTGCTTCTGAATGTTTGAGTTTTTACAAATATCAAAAAAATATTCCGTCCTTACAGTAACCTCAAATTTAAATTCATTTGTGATTTTAAAATAAAGTACCATGAAAATACTTTTTTTTACAGTTGTAAAAAATTTACAAAACATTTATTTACTCATAACTCACAAGCACTAAATAAAGACCAGTACTATTCTTACTGATATATAAAGGTTTGTGAAGGCCTTTTATTCAAAATATAATCTATAACATAATCATATAATACAGCATGTGTAGCATAAAGGAATATTACGCATAAAAAATACATCTTAATTTGTAATGTTCCTTTTGTTGTTTTTTAAATATTCTACTTCTTTATTTTTATGTCATTACACATGTACGTTGTATTTTTACACAAAATAGGACTATTTAATTTATGGAACAAGTTATACTAATAAGCTATAATATTAGTTGGAGATCTTAAATTTTTAATAGTCTTCCAAAAATAATTTCGAAAACAAAAATGATTGCTGCCAGTGCATGCCCTATAGCTAAAATAATGAAAGTTGAAACCAAATCTTTCATGTTTAGCACATATAACCGTTCGGCATCTGTCCAAGTGTCTCTCAATATATATAGCATTTTTCTGTCATTTACTATCTTGTTGTAAAGTCCAGATTATCAAATCCACAGCACTGCTTCGTCTAGAGATTTTTTACAACAGAAATTCTTTCTTAAAGCAACAGCTGTAAATGATATTTGAAAAGAATCTATCGAAAGGAAATATCTTTTCTCGTACTGATTTAAATAGGCACTTGAACCAACATATGCAACTACTTTCTTTGAATTCTGAATAAAAATGTGCTCTTCAGAGTAACTGTTTGAATTTTCTTGCAGAGATATACCACAAGTTCGAACATTCTCATCGTTGGATTTCAGAAAATGCCCGTAGTCGCTTCCTTTGTAAGCCACACATACATGGGTTCCTTTCTTAATTGCCTCAGAGAGTTCGGCAATATTTGTCACACCAGTCATTTTCGGGATCGTCAGATATCATAATAGACAAGCTTCATATGCATCTGAAAAAATCATAGTTCCCATTATCCAAGTGAGAAGTAAAATGGTTGTGTTTAAGGTTTTAAATTTCCCAGGGATGGATTGTCTAAGAATATTTCCAAATAACAGAAAGAAAATGGTAATTTTTGGTTGCTTTTTATTATGCTTGCTAAGTAACAAACAATATATTATCAATGAGATGAAAAGCAATATCCAAACTGAGAATGAAAAGGGACAGAAAATGACGAATGCTTTCTGCATAGGGACAGGTTTAGTTGTGATAAATATTTCATCTTCCACATAATAAGGGTAACTAAAATCTATAACCTTTAACCTATCTTCGGTTATTGTTAAGAACTCTATTATGATATCACTTTCTTGTCTTTGTAGAACTCCAAACAAGCCACTCCATTTACCATGCCCTGTATCTTTTCCATAAATATTATCTTTAACGTATTCTATTTTGTAATCGAAATGAAGAGCATGTGAAAGTTATTCAACCAGTTTCGCTTCTAGGGTATAAACAATTAAACCATCAGAATTTGTTGTTTTATAAATATCGTCTGAGAAGTTCTCATTGATAGATGCAATTTTTACAAATTTTGGGAAATCCAACTTCATTATCAAAATGTCTGATTATTCTAAATTTGTTTAAACTTTCACTGATACTAATGAGAAAATGTTCGTATTATTATCTCGAATAAATATATTTCTTTTAAATAGCTTCTATTCTGGCAATATTAGCTTTTGTAAGTTGGAGTTTTACAAGAGACAGTTTTGTTCGTTTCAGCAGAGAAAAATATTTTTGAATTTGCTGCTGGTCTCTATACAATCCTGCTACCAAAACAACCAACAGTAACACTCGCTTTTTACCAATTTCTGAATAAAATCTACAACAGTTTCACATTTAACACAGTTTTATATATATGGTTCCAATAGACAATATGTAACAATTTCTCTCTTTAAAACTGTGTACAATAGAAAAATATACCCGGAAAACCTATTTTGAAGTATAAAAGTCATATCCTTGGAATTATGTAAGTAAAATTTAAATTTTTTGAAATATATGAACTCTATAATTTAAACGTTTATTTCTTCAAAACTTACTTAACTCTCACTGTTCATTTTTTACGATACTTCATATGACAACTGTAATTACTAATGCGTTCTACTCTACCTAAAATAACATGCTATTATCTTCTTATTCAAAAGTTTAAAAAATATACTTATCCCTTTATAAAACAAGTAATCTTAATTTAACATCATACATTTTACCAGTCGACTAATTGTAATCGGTCATAATTCAAATAAATAAAGAAACTTATCAAAAAGTTTTAGCATTGATTTTCATAATATGCCTTGATCTTAAGAATTTTGAATTTTGAAATAGTTATAAATGCGTTGCGCTAAATTTTTAACTTAGAAAATGAATAATGTATGAGAGATATTTCAAAATATCAGAGCAGATTTTCTTTTTATATCTTTTATTTTTTATGTTTTGTAACATACATTAATGATGTAAAGTCGTCTTAGTACAGAACATCTATCTGCACAAACTAATACTTTTGAAAGAATTCGGAAACTATAAAATAAAATAAATTTGCTAATCTTAAGGGATATAGAAAGTATGTCTCTATGGCTGTATTCAGGATAAATGAATAATACATCGGACATACTTATCTGACAGTGGGAATATTTTTTATATAATTATATATAAATACTGGAATTATTTGTTAAATTGTCTCTTATAACTACTAGTAAATACTAGTGTCTGTGTTATGTCGTAGTCTGTCTGTACTGGTCTATACTAAAGCATTCAGACTATTGACTGACAGCAGTATAGAAATATGATATATACCTGGCATCATTAGATTCCAGTGTAATAGAACAATCGGCTTATATACGGAAGCATTTGAAATATAGAAAGATACATTTATAAAAAGAGATACCATTGATTTTCAAAAATTTACTGTAATCGTAAGAACATAGAAGTTTGTAATGATAATTAATATGACAAAATTCTTACCACTCACATCTTCTTCAGATGTTTGTAAGTAATACAAGAATTTTAATAACTTTTACCTTGTCAAAAAATGTATAAAACGGTTAAAAATAAGTTAAAAAATTCATACCATATTTTTATTTTCTGATTAATATAATTTTTAAATATTTTGTCTCGAAACATGTTACAGATATTTTGTATTTAACAAAAGAAATAAAAATAAATATGCACCAAATGATGTTTTTTTTTAAGCAACAATGGGAAAAACAGTAAGAGTTTAGTATTTGAACAAATTACTTCTTAAAAAATGTATATATATATATATATATATATATATATATATATTGATAAAACGAATTACTCCTAAAAAGTTGTTTCATCTTTCAGGAATCTAAGAATGTTAAGTATTTAATAAAAAAATTGAACAAATTTTAGAATTTTTCCTTGAAATTGATAGATATGCTAGAAATGCATAAATTAAGAGTACTTTAAAAGCATTTTTAAATTTGTTAACTGCAACCAAGTTTTTTTTAAGCCGTTTTCATTTGATGACGCTGGGCGTTTGTATTTAAAATTGTAAGCATTTTAAAAATGATTTTTTTACATGAAATCATACAGTTTTAATGTATAAATCAAGTAATAGGCAAAATAACTTTAAAAATTAAAATTTATTTTTATACATACAAGAAAATTTTCTATTTTACATTTTTAATGTTAAATTGTTGTATGAAAAAGAGGAAAATATTGGATACATAATGTTGCATTGCATTTCATACAACATATTCTAGGTTTTAAAGAGCAGTTACCATACTGGCAACGTCTTTTTTTCTCCCTCTTGTCAATAACATGATGAATGTTGTCTAAATTTAACCCTCCGAGTGGAACACACCCAGGAAAAAAATTTTCCAAAAAATACGCTAAAATTTTATTGTGTCAGTGACCAAAGTGTTCTATGATTTTTTACTTCCCTTTGTAGACTAGATTGGAATACGGGAAACCCACCCTCGTTATTGTCCCTTTACTTCCAGTTATAAATAGATATATAAATAGATGTTATAGATTGTTAATTTTTAGTACACATAAAGCTCATCAAGTCTCGAAGATCATTCCATAAGAAATAATGGATTCTAAAAGAATTATTTATATTTTTTTACGAAAGTCATCCAAGATATATAAGTGGTGCAATTAGAGATACATGTGTTACCGCAAACAAAATACTTCGAAATAGAGATTGACAGAGACTATGAAAAGATATCAGCGTCTGTGTGCCTCAGGGAGTAGGGGTGCATCTCTCAATAAATGTCAGTCAAAGAGGACTACAGTTCCTAAACAATCGACCTGACCCTCCTACCTCAAAACTCCATGGAGGAAAGCACTAGCAGAAACGTACAATACATAAAATTTTCGGAACGTTTTTGGAGGTCGAAAATTGTACGTGACAACCATCGGAATTGTACGTGCGAACGGCTTAGAGGGTTAAGTCAGGAAGCACATGGGATTTGGATGTTATCTGACTTTGTGTTGGTCTTCCTGGCATTGCTTTTGAATCGGCTCCCTATTTCAAATAGGTTACTTCAATATATCTTCTAAAATCTTTTACTGACATCGATTTAGAACCATGAATCTTTTTATAAATAACATAGCTAATTACAACAGCCTGATTAAGGATGATAGTAATTAACTATAGCTAATTACTATTATCCTGGTAATAAGGCAAAAGTACCATTTCTTTACTCGTATGGCAAAGTTTCTCAAGAAGCCAATCATGAAGGTAGACACCCACCATAAAGGAGGTATATTAACTTATGACACGAGGTTGAATTACTTTCACCTCTCTTTTTTTTCTACACTCCTTCTTTGTACTGAAGAAAGTGACGATATGGTATCAAAATTAGTGTCTAAAGAAACACATTTATTGTCCTTTCATTTAAATACAAGGACTTCATTTGTTTTTATCAAATTTACTATCGTAAAACCCCCTCTATTTTTTTACTCGTACTTTTTACTAAATTTTTAGTATTTCTACACAATCTGAAAAAAAATGTAAAAAATACTTTAAAAAATCTGAATATTGAATACGAATGACAGCCAAAAGCCCAGCGTCCTCAAACGATGAAGTACAACTTTCTCAACTCTACGGACACATTGAAAACTTTCAATAATAATAATTCTAATGACAACAAATGGAATATCTAGATTAGATTTATACCAAATTTAAAGAACTTAACTCATAAAGTATTTGCCAAACCACACTACACAAAATGTATGGTGTGATTTTCAAACAAGCGGGAAATTCTTCTGCATCTTTCCCTCACTTTTTTTTTACTTAACTCCAAAGAAATATCACACCTGATATTGTATAGTGCTTTTGTCTATCAGAAATTTTGGTATATAAAAAAAAATTTTCACATAATAATGCGAAATGCGGTTTTATACAGCATCATCATATGAGGACACTGGGCGCTTATAGGTTAATTACCAAGAAAAAATAAATATTTGGAATGAAAGAAAGCTAAGTCTATTCAAAAATAGTAATATCTGAAACGGTAATATCAAATAGTAACACACCCTTTTACTTTAATGTACTATCGCGATATATCACTGATATAAATATAAATTTAAGGATTTACCACGATATAAATTCTTTGAATTCGTTCAGCCTTAATAATGAATGTTTTTCTCCTACAATTTTTTGGAATAAGAAGACATTCTTTGATTAAAAAGAAACAATTAATTGTGATTGTAAAAAATCATTGATAAAAACTACTACAAATCAATCCATTACAATATTAATACTAATCAGAAAGGAAAAATTAACCATACTAAAATGTAAACAAAAAAGGAAAAATGCATCCAACCCGGAAATCGTTCCATTTATTCTAAATGTTTGAATAACCTCAATGTGACTTCTATGTGATATAAGGGTTCGGCTAATTTGCAGCCACAATTTGGAGTTCAATGAATTTGTGCTAGAATATTACTTTCTACTGTTTGTTTTTATTTCTACTAATTGAATATATTATTTGGATTTGCTAAGAACACGAGAGGTTCCGTACGTTTTGTATAAAGAACTTGCATTTTCAGAATTCCAACTCCAACGTTACTCCCTCCAACCTCGTTTCTGAGTTGCTGTTCTTTCAAAATATGACTATTGTGCTTTTTCTCGTAGAAAACCTGTGAAAAATCTAATGAGTGTATGACAAATATGTAAAGACATAGGAATATATATAAATATCTTCGTTAAGGTGATCTTCGTATACGTATATAATATACGAAGATCACCTTGTATGGTTTTACAAATGAACAACTCAAACCGGTATTCAAATTTATCTTCAGAATATTTGTAAAGCTCATATTTTTTTTTATCAGTGACATCTTGGAAATCGTATGAGTATTTTGTTTATAATGAATATTCGAAATAAGCATGAGAATGAAAAAATGGATATAGAAGGTGAAGGCTTCAGTTAGAGGAATTATTATTGATTTAAAGAAAAGACTCACATGACAAGAATGCATAGAATCGCTTTGTGAAACTTTTGGTAGTGAAACACCCTCAAAAAAGACATTTTTAAATTGGTTTGTAGTATTTCGTTGTTATGATGTGTCAGTCATAGATGATACGGTAGTGATTCCAAGGAACATGGGTACTGTGCACAAGATGATTGAAGAACTTCGACATGTCATGTATCATGAGATAGAGGTATTCCTTTGCATATGACAGACTGCAATACACTCAATTTTGCCTGAGTATTTAGATACTAAAAAGATTTCTTCCAGATGGATTTCTCACAATTTGACAGAAGCTAAAAAAAATCGTGCAAATTGGTGAAAGGAAATGCTAAATAAGTCAAATAGGGAACAGCACAATCCTTATACAACATATTTACAGGCGACAAAATTCGGATATATTCATTTGAGCAGGAAACTAAACAACAGTT
>CM063500.1:52078943-52083943 GCA_032207245.1 Pardosa pseudoannulata
CGAAAGCAGCATAGGTACTAAAAATGTACCCTTGTATCCCATACATATATGGGATCCTTTTTCTACAGCTAGCGACAACTCATCAAAATTTCTTACTCCAATCAGTTTCGGGAAAGTCATATAAGATAAGAGCGTAGCTTTGTAACCGTACGACAAAATCATTACGCTACCGACCCAAATAAACACAAACATGTTGATTTGGGGAAAGGTAAATATTTTAGGTATGGACTGCTCAAGAATACTTCCATATAGCATGAAGAAAATATAAATTTTGGATTTGTATTTTAGAATTAGGTTGATTAATAAAACCATTAAAAATAGATATATAAATAGCAATAGCCATACAATGCTGGAGAATGGATAAAAAATGACAAATTCTTTCGGCGTAGCTTCTGGTTTGTTAGTAACGAATGTTATTTCCTCCATATGATAAGGATAACTGAAATTTACAACTTTTAATCTTTCTTGAGTTATCACCAATTGATTTAAGCCGATGTCGCTTTCTGCTCTTTGGATTCTACCAAATATACCAGTCCAGTTGCCATCGCCGGTATCCTTGCCTATTGTATTATCTTCTGGGTATTCTACTCTATATCGTGAATGAAGAGCCTGTGCAATCAACTCTATTCTTTTAGCTTCGACAGCGTAGACTATTCTGCCATCCGAATCTATTGTTTTATAAATATCATGAAGATTTGGATATGGCTTTACTACGAAATTTATATACTGCTGAAAAGTGGATGCCATTATTGTAAATTAAATATATAATTATAGCTTAGTAGATATTTTTTATGATTTATGATCTTTGTCTCGTGCAATATTGATTTTTATTGAATCATTGATATTTCGAGTATCAAATTAATAAATAATGAAATTTTCAATAAGTTATAAGTGTAACAAAGTGTAATTTGTTTATTTCACATTTTAGAGTAGATAACAATTTTTTTATTTAAATAAATTCTAACAATTCATTATGATACTTTAATATTTTACTAATGTCCTTTTTCCTCAATTGGAAGGAATATTTTTTAAAGAAATTGGAAACTGCAAAATAAAATAAATTTGCTAATCGTAAGAAATGTATCAACTATATCTAGGTCTGTAATCAGGATAAATGAATAATACATCAGACTTACTTATCTGGCAGTGCGAGATGTTTTATGTAATTGTATATAAAGACTGGAATGTAGTGACTGTAAAACTATTAGTGACTACTATTGCCTTTGTAATGTCGTACGCTGCCTGTACTTTTGTTCACTATAACATTCGGTCTAATGACTTAAAGCTGTTATATAGCTGGTAGTATTAGATTAAAGTGTACTATAACAACATACATATATACGGATGCATTTAAAATATAGAAAGAAATATTTACAAAATCAGATAGCTTTGATTTTCATAAATTTACTCTAATCGTAAGAAGATAGAATTTTGTAATGATAAATAACATTAGGAACTCTGACAAAATTGTTAAGTACTAATAGATTAAAATAGTTCTAAAAATATAAATTAAAATTAGTATCATTAGATCCCAGTGTAATCTCAAAGTAATTAACTCTCGCTTACGGATACGTATTTATATTTCCTAGTCTTGAAATACGGAGTGATATATTTTTATATTTTTTTCAGATTTAGTTTTATATACATGTTTTGCAATTCACATTTTCTTCAGTTGCATTTAGGTAATACAAGAATTTATTAGATTTCATGCTGTCAAAATATGCATAATACGGCGATCGGTTCAGTAGATAAAATATTCATACGATAATTTCATCTTTAGATTAATATAATTTCTAATTATTTTGTCTCGAATGATGTTACAGATATTATGTAATAAAAGAAAATAAGCATCCTATGATGTTTTTGTAACCTACACGTGGAAATATCGTGAACAGTTTATTATCTTAACAAATTACTTCTGAACAATATACAGATGTTTATTGTAATTGTTAAAATGGAATTCTCCTTTAAAATTCTCTTTATCTGTCATAAATCTTATTTTTAGGATCCAATTGTAATTCTGAAAATATTAATTACCAAGGAAATATAGATGTATGGAATGAAAGTAATCTAAGTCTATTCAAATATAGTACTATATGAAACAGTAATATAAAATAAAAATACACTCTTCCACTTTAAAATATTGTCATGATATAATACTGATTTCAATACCAATTTGGGGATATATCAAGTTATTAAATTTCTGATATCGTTCAGCCCTAATAGTGAATGTATTTGTCCTAAAATTCTTAGTATTACGAAGACTCTCTTTGATTAAGAAGAAAGAACTGGAAAAAACATTTAATTGGGATTGAAAAAACCATTGATAAAAGTTACTAAAATATATACAAATTATAATCTTAACAATAAACAGACAGAAAAATGGACCACACAAAAATGTAGCAAAAATGCAACCAGGAAATCCTGCCAATTATTCTAAATATTTGCGAAACCGCAGTGTGAGTTCTATGTGATATATGGGTTCCGCTAATGTGCATTCACAATTTGGAGTTCAATGAATTTGGGTTACACTATTCATTTATACTGTTTGCTCTTATTTCTACGACTTTGATATATTATTTGGATTTGACGAGAACACGAGTCGTTCCCTACTTTTTGTATAAAGAACCTGCATTTTCACAATGTTAACTCAAATTCTACTTTCTCCAAACTCGGCTCTAAGTTGCTGTTCTTTTAAAATATGACAATATTTCTTTTTTTCGTACAGAGCCTGTCAAGAATCTAATGTGTGCATGATAATAATACAAAGACATAAAGATATATATATATATAGTCGGAGGTCGTTCTTTTTTTTTGTATTTACAACAGACGAACAGAAACTGCTAATGAAATTAATCTTCAGAATATTTGTAAAATTCATATTTTTTTATCTTGGAATCGGTACCATCTTATGCGCATTTGTTTTCTAATGAATTTTTAAAAAAGGAAGTGAGTGAAAAAATAGAGATAACAGGTAAAGATTTCCATTGGAGGAAATTTTTTAAGATTTTGCGAAAGAACTCAATCGATAAGTAAGCATAGAATCGCTTCATGCAACTTTTGATAGTGAAGCACCATTAAAAAAAGAAAGTTTATTATTGGTTTGCAGATTTTCGTTGGGGTCGTGCGTCAGTCATAGATGAATCTATTGAAAGACGACCGAAATCGGTAGTGCTTCCAAGGAACATTGAAGCTGTTCTCAAGATGATTGTAGAAGATCGAAATGTCACGTACCGTGAGATAGAGACTTTCCTTGGCATATAACAGAGAACAAATCATTGGATTGTGCATGCGCAATTAGATGTTAAAAAGATTTGTTACAGATAGATTCCGTACGATTTCACAGAACCTCAAAAAGAGGTTCGTACAAATTGGTGTAAGGGAATGCTTTAAACTCCAAATAGGGTACTCTAAAATCCGAATACACCATCGTTACAGGCGACAAAACTTCGACGTATTCAGTTAATCTGGAAACTAAACAAAGGATACTTAACAGAAACCAAATTTGCGAAAGTTGTTCATTCACAAAGCACGTCAAAGAAAATGATTGCTTTTTACTTCGGCCTATCCGTGTATATCGTAACCACTACTTTAGAGGATCGAAAAACCTTTTTACGATAAATGGTATATATAAATTTGTTTCCTAAACGCCATCAACGGATTCGGGAAAAACAACAAAAATCGGCTCATCAGTTTACATCACGACAACATCAGCTCCCAGACAGCACGTGAAACAATTGATTATTTGAAAGATAAATATTTCGAATTAATATCCCGTTTCCCATATTCTCTTGATTTTTTGTGTAACGACTTTTTCTTGCTCTTTGGTGTCAAACAATAAACGATTTGCAGCGATATTTATCAATTGAGCAATATTCATCAATTGTTGAAGCCTTTTAAAACCTCATATCAGATTGGAGAAACTCGTTCAAGAATTTGTTTGAACAGATGAAAAAGTATATTAATCTTAAAGGCGAATATTTTGAAATGCAATAAAACAGTTTTTTTTCCTGAAAATTTGTTTTAGTCTTAATTTTTATAAAATCTCTACAGGCATCTTTATATAAATGTATATGTTTGCACATATATCTTTATATATAAAATCTTCTACTCGCGTGTTTTTAATAGAACTCCTTCTAAACTGTGCATGAGCAATTAGATGTTAAAAAGATTTGTTCCAGATGGATTCCGTACGATTTCATAGAACCTCAAAAAGAGGTTCATACAAATTGGTGTAAGGGAATGCTTTAAACTCCAAATAGGATACTCCAAAATCCGAATACAACATCGTTACAGGCGACAAAACTTCGATGCACTCATTTGAACTGGAAACTAAACAACTGATCCCTAACAAAAACCAAATTTGCTAAAATTGTTCGTTCGCGGAGCACTTCAAAGAAAATGATTGCTTTTTACTTCGGCCTATTAGTATATACCGTAACCATTATTTTAGAGGATCGAAAAACTGTTAACGCAAACTGGTATACAGAAATTTGTTTGCGAAAACTCATCAACAAAATCGGGAAAACAACAAAAATCTGCCCATCATTTTACATCACGACAACACAAGCTCCCAGACAGCACGTGAAACAATTGATTATTTGAAAGATAAAATTTCGAATTAATATACCGTTTCCCATATCCTCCTGATTTGTTGATTAGCGACTTTTTCTTGCTCTTTGATGTCAAACAAGAAATGAGTGGGTAGGGATATACATCAATTGAGGAAACTGTTGATTCCTTCTGAAACCTCATATGAGAGTCGAAAAACTCATTCAAGAATTGGTTTGAACAGAAGAAAAAGTATATAAATCGTAAGGGCGAATATTTGTAAAAGCAATAAAACGGTTTTTCCCCTTAGAATTAGTTTTCGTCTTAATTTTTATAAAATCTCTACAGACATCTAAATGTAAATGTATATGTTTGAACATATATCTTTTTATATAAAATCTTCTGATCGTGTAATTGTAATATAACTCCTTCTAAACGGTTGGACTGAT
>CM063500.1:52093943-52111443 GCA_032207245.1 Pardosa pseudoannulata
TTTTTATAAAAATACAATGTATTTTGCTCCATGGATTTACCAATAATTTTAAGTTTTTCATCATCGGATGACAACAGCATTGGTATTATGTAGCTACCCTTGTATCCCACACATATATGGGATCCTTTTACCACAGCTTGTGACAATTCCTCAATATTTCTTACACCTGTCATTATCGGGAACGTCATGAAAGATAAGAGTGTAGCCTTGTAACCGTACGATAAAAACATTACGCTGACTATCCAAATAAACACCAACATCTTTACTTTGAAAGATTTAATTATATTAGGCATGGATTGTTCAAGAATGCTTCCATATATTATGAAGAAAATATAAATTTTTGATTTCTTTTTTAGATATACATTAAGTAATATACCTATTATAAATAGACATATGAAAAGCAACATCCATACAATGCTCGAGAATGGATAAAAAATGACAAATTCTTTCGGCACAGCTTCTGGTTTGTGAGTGACGAACGTTAGTTCATCGACATGGTAAGGATAGCTGAAATCTACAACTTTTGACCTTTCTTCATTTAAAGCAAATAAGCTTAAGCTGAGGTCACTTTCTCCTCTTTGGATTCTCCCAATTAAACCACTCCAGTTACCTCCTCCAGTATCCTTGCCGAATACATTATCTTCTGGGTATTCAACTTTAAAACGAGAACGAAGGCCTTGTGCTATTAGTTCTATCATTTTAGCATCAATTGTTGTGAAAACTTTGCCATCGGAATCTATTCCTTTGAAAACATCGTAACGTTCACCATATGGCAATGCAATAAACTTTATATACTTTGGAAAATCTGACATTGTTATTCCAAAATATTTTTAAAGGATAATTTGTAGTGGTATTTGATTTTTAGGTATTATTATTGCTGCCTTTTTTTGAGTAATTAGGATAGTTGAATTTTCTAAACATTGAAAATAGTCTAATGTCGATTTTCAGTCTTTATAAACATAAAATATCTTTATTATTTATATCATCTGCCAATTTTATAATTATTTAAAATTACTTCTAATCCACTTCTCCTAAATTTGAATTAAAAAGTTCTTCAGTTCACAATTTTTATTCTTATATGTTACTATTTTTATAACATTTAAATTTCATTTGTTCTGTATAAAAGTAATCTTTTTGTAAAATAGAATTTTTTGGCGATAAAAATATTTATTATTATTCTATGTGGAAAATTTCAGTTTAAATTTTGGTTGAAAGTGTGAACCCTTTTTAAATTTTATTTCTTGATAAAATTTCTACTTTCAGCAAACATATTCATATATTTTTCTTTAAAGGAAGTGAAGAAATAAATTACAAATCTCTGGGCATTTTACTCGAAACTAAAATTCTATATTAGTTACTGGAAACAGTTTAAAATGTTAAGTGTGATAGTTAAATATATAATATTTAATCATTTGCATGAAGTAATGTCTTTAAAGTTACCGAAAGTAAAAATAAATATAAATGTACTTTTCATACAATACAAAATAATTCATTCATTTATATCCAAAGATGATGAATTTTCTTTATATTTTGAAGCTGGAGTAAAATATACTTATGAAGTTTATCATTTATAAATTTTATAGAAGTTGGATAATATGGTAAACTAATACAAGATTGACAGTAATAATACTACTCTTTAATCCAGTGTAAAACAACATATTTTATTCTTGTTTTCCTTAAAATGAAGACTTTCTTCCGAAGTTAGGTCTTTCTTTTACATAAAGATAGCGGGATACGGAATTTTGAATTGCGAAGTGATGATATAGAATGTGGAGATGATTAGTATGCTCCTCATTCAAGTACGTACTAAAATGTTTTGTACTAGTTTTACTTGAAATAAAGATTTAACTTCCACTCACGATAGTTCTTTCTGCTACAAAATGAAAGCAGTATAAAGGCTATTGGAAAGCAAAATTTAAGATATAAAATTTGGAAGGAACATTTAAAATTCACATTCAAATACATAACACAATGCACTTTTTCTAGAATTAATTGAAATAAACTTACATCACTCCATTCACGTTAATTCTTTCTGTTACAAAATAAGAGCAGAATAATGTATATTGAAATGCAGAGTTAAAAATATAAAATTTGAAGAAATATTTCAATTCCTCATTCAAGTACATAACACAATGCTTTCTCTTATTGTTACTTGAAATAAAGATTCATTGCTCCATTCACTTCAGTTCTGTTACAAAATAAAGCAGAATATTCGATATTGAAATGCAAAGCTAATATTAATTTTTAAAAAAGTAATATTACTGTTCTTCATTTGAGTAATAAAATATTTTATCCTAATGTCACCTGAAATAAAGTACAAATATTCGACCCGAGTTAGTTCCTTCAAACAAAATGATACAGAACAATAGATGCTGAATTGCAAATCTGATGAAATAAAATTTTAAAGGACTATTTCTTTCCTTACTTCAATTAATTAACAAAATATTTTGCACTTATGTTTCATTGATTAAAAATAAATATTCTGCCAACTTTGGTCCTTAGATACATAACAAAAGCAGAAAAAAATATTGAAATACAACACTAATCAAAAACATTTCGAAATTAATTTCTGTTCTTTACTCTGAAACGCTGCAAAATGTATTCGTATTTCTGTTACTTCAAAATAAAGATAATTGTAAGAAATTGTTAATGTTTCTATAAAAAATAAAGGCAGAATAATATATCTTGAGATATAGCAGCTATCAGATAAAATGTGAAAATATTTTCTGTTTTTCATTTGATCACGTAACAAACTGTTTTATTCTAATACGCTGCAAAATGTACTCGTTTATCTGTCACATCAAAATAAAGTTAATTATAAACCAGTGTTAATGTTTCGATAGAAAATAAAGGCAGAATAATATATCTTGAGATATAGCAGCTATCAGATAAATTGTGAAAACATTTTCTGTGCTTCATTTGATCACGTACAGTTCCTTACTCAAGTACGTAACACAATGATTTATCATAGTGTTACTTGAAATAAAGATTCATTAAACGTCTCGATAGAAAAAAAAGCAGAAAAATGGATATTGAAATGCAAATGTGATATAAAATTTTAAAAAAGTAATATTTCTGTTCCTCATTCTAGTAATAAAATATTTTATCCTAATCTCACTTGAAACAAAGTATAAATATTCGTTGCGAGTTAGTTCGTTCATACAAAATGACACAGAACAATAGATGCTGAAGTGCAAATATGATGAAATAAAATTTTAAAGGACTATTTCTTTCCTTACTGTAATTAATTAACAAAATATTTTGCACTTATGATGCATTGATTAAAACTAAATATTCTACCCACGTTGGTCGTTACTTACATAACAAAAGCAAAAAAAATCTTGAAATACAACAATAATCAAAAATATTTCGAAATTAGTTTCCGTTCTTTATTCTGAAAGGCTGCAAAATGTATTCCTTTTTCTGTTACTTCAAAATAAAGCTAACTGTAAGAAATTATTAATTTTCGATAGAATATAGAGGCAGAATAATATAACTTGAGATATAGCAGTTAGATAAAATTTGAAAAGAAAATTTATGTGCCGCATTTGATTACGTAACAAACTGTTTTTTTCTAAAACGATGTAAAATGTATTCGTTTATCTATAAATTCAAAATAAAGTTAATTGTAAACCAGTGTTAACGTTTTGATTGAAAATAAAGTCAGAATTATATATCTTGAAATATATCAGTTATCAAATAAAATTTGAAAAGAATATTTTTGTTCCTCATTTCATCTTGTAGCAGACTGTTTTATTCCTTTAAATAAAAATTAACAAGTAAATTTTCCAAAGTCAATCCTTCAATATAATATGAGTTTTAGTATAGTTATTAAATCATGAACTATTTGAATTATGCTTTATTAGGCTAACACATAAAACTTTCACTTAAAACTCTGTATTTTTAACTTTAAAAAGGAACATTTAACAGAGTTATACCGTTAAAACTTTATCGTATCAAAAGTTCTGTCTTGAAAAATGAAGGAATAAGTAAAGACTCATACCCGGGTTAAGATGTATATCTCCTGTTATAGGATGAGGCAAGCTTTTAGTATATTCTCTGGCATTTTATTAATCTGTATTTTCACACTGTATTCATTTACCTTTCTTCGACACTTTAGCAAATGTACATAAAGTAGAGATATTACAACAGATTTCTTCCCAAACGAAATTATAAGGCTGGATGATAAAACATTTTTCATGAGATATTTTTTTCAAACAAACTATAATTTCAATTGAAAAACTGAACCTTTAACAGAGTCACTTATCTAAAACAATAGCCCTTTAGCACTTCAGTCATGAATGATGAATAAAATAATACAGCTCCTTATCCAACTTATGTTGTGTATCGCCTATTGTTTGCTTGTGATAGCCTTTCGTTTATTTTCTGGCTTGTTATCTATTTATAATTTCACGCTGTAGTCATTTTAATTTATTTTCTGACATTTCGGCTAAAAATAATTGATTAAAATATACAATATCTTCCTTTCCGTTCAAAGTTAATGCAGATATAGTCTTTTTCGTTCCCTAATTGTTCTTCTTGTAAAAATATTACGTGTAAATATTGATTACGGTTAGAAAACATTTAAGCCTGAAATCTATTTTCCATTAAACAGATTAAAAAATGTCGTGCCATATTACTGTTAAACTAATGTCTAAAAAGAAATAGATTGTTAATGGTAGTTAAGTGCTTCTAAAATTGCAAGTGTGTAATGGCAAATGCACAATAATAATCCAGTTTTAATAGACAAATCCATATAAAATCCTAAACAAATTCTTATGTAGCCATGGACTTCTATTGCAATTAAAATCATTTACACGAAATGTATATAAATATATTAGTAGTTACATTTTAGTAACATTTAGTAAATTTTAGTTAATCTTTCAATATCATATGTATGAAGAGAAAAATAGAGTAGTTTTTAGTTAGTTTGGTGAAGTCATTTGAAGTTCAATTTGTCTTTAATCGAGCATAAAATGCTAGGTCAATACAAGTAAAGCACAAATAGAGAGATGACTTGCTCAGATTCATCTAGCAACATTTTCAGTACCAAAGCACTCTGTTGATATTTAAAATAAGTATGAGGTACGCGAGCCGATTTTGACTCAGCATCATTCAAACAGGAAGACAACAGCTTAAATATCCACGTGCACCAAAAAATTAAGGATACGAGATACCAATCATTTATACTGTAAAATATTCTATATTTTCCCGCACCAAAAATTAAGAACACCATAACTAAGAGAGCGAAAACACTATGCAAGCAAAGCACAAATGGAGGGTTAACGTCTTCAGATAGATTCTTTGTTCATCGAGCAGTATTCTCAGTACCTAAGCACTCAAGTAGTATGTAAAATTCATTCTGATCTAAGTGAGCCACCTTTGGAGCAGTCTCTTTCAACATTGGTTTTGCATTTTGTACCATAACTATATGTATTCCGAACAGAATAATAGAGTAGTTTTAAATTAGTTTGGTGAATTCATTTGAAGTTCAATTTATCTATTAATTTAGCATAAAATGCAAAGTCAATGCAAGTAAAACACAAACTAAGAGATTATCATAACGTTCCATTTAGTTAATTTTAATTCTGTTCCATTTAGTTTCCATTATTTATATAAGCTTTCCTTAAAAATTTCCTGTTTGTAACTTTCCTGCCATGCTCCCAATTATCACGTTGGTGAGGCGAAAAACCTATTTTTTTATCGCATAAGCCACTCTGGATATTCAATCAGATGACATCACACATACCAGGAGCGTCACTTGGTGTTCTCCTTGGCGAGAGCTGCATTGCAATAGTTTTACAATTTCGTCCTTTTCGTGATATGACATATCCCCACTCCACACATTGGTGTGTTTTAGTCCTGCGCTTGGCGGTTTTCTACCGTGCCACCAGGCCATTGGAATGTTGATGAGTTTTCCACCCATCAGAGGTTGCCAACCGTTTCAGTCCTGCAGACTCGAGATACTCTTCAGGTAGACTTGGTTTTGCACTTAGACTTGACTTGCTTCCCATACTGGCGGTTCTCAGACAGGATGGAGGAGAGAGAGAAACCTGGATCCCGAAACGAGAAGAGGAGCTCAGAGTTCTATCCTCCATAATCGTCTTACTTTTTTTAGTCCATTTTTGTTTTCTCCTTTTTTTATTAATTTTTATCTTTAAAAAAATTCAATCAATTGTCTTCTATTAATCTTTTAAAAATTTTATCAAGAAAATCCATTAATTCAGTAACTTCACCTCTTCTTAATTTTTATACCTATTGTTTTTTTTGTTTTTGTTTTTGTTTTTACTTTAAGATTTAAATTTGTTGGCGAAAAGCCAAATTCAATTTATATATTAAATATTGGTTTAAGGACATAACGCGTATTACCACTATACGTCACCCACTTAAGTAATATATTTTTTATTGTCTTTTCTATGGGTTTCTTTTTCAGGTACAAACCTTTTTATGTTTTGCTCGACTTCTAGTTCCCCATAGAAACCCCACTTCCACAGCAAACACCACTACCAGAAAATAATAAACTTCATTCCAGAGAGATGATTTGCTAAGACAGATTCCTCTAGCAACAATTTTAGTACCAAAGAACTCAGTTGGTATGTAAAATCGGTCCGAGTTATGTGAGCAGACTTTGGCTCATCCTCTTTCAACATTGATTTTGCATTTTGTACCATAAGTATATGTATTCTGAGAATGCCCGTGAGAATAAAATACTTTTTTTTAATGTGATCAATCAGGTTTCGCAGCAATGACTGAAAAACAGGCTTCCTAATAACTTATTTCAATATTTAATTTGACTGAGCAATGAAATAGGAAGCCAACAGCTTAAATATCCACGTGCACCAAAAATTAAGAACACGGGAACTAAGGGAGAGAAAACACTATGCAAGTAAAACACAAATGGAGGGTTAACGTCTTCAGATAGATCTTTGTTCATCGAGTACTATTCTCAGTACCTAAGCACTCAAGTAGTATGTAAAATTCATTCTGAGCTAAATGAGCCACCTTTGGCCCAGTCTCTTTCAACATTGGCTTTGCATTTTGTACCATAACTATATGTATTCTGAACAGAATAATAGAGTAGTTTTAAATTAGTTTGGTGAAGTCATTTGAAGTTCAATTTATCTATTAATCTAGCATATAATGCAAAGCCAATGCAAATAAAACACAAACTAAGAGATGATTTGCTAAGACAGATTCCTCTAGCTACATTTTTAGTACCAAAGAACTTAGTTGGTATGTAAAATCGGTCCGAGTTATGTGAGCAGACTTTGGATCATCGTCTTTCAACATTGATTTTGCATTTTGTACCATAAGTATATGTATTCTGAGAATGCTCGTGAGAATAAAATACTTTTTTTTTAATGTGATCAATCAAGTTTTGCCTCAATGACTGAAAAACAGGCTTCCTAATAACTTATTTCAATATTTAATTTGACTGAGCAATGAAATAGGAAGCCAACAGCTTAAATATCCACGTGCTATAAAAATTAAGAACACGAGAACTAAGCGAAAGAAAAGACTATCTATTACAAGGGGTTAACAGAAAGAAAAAAATAGGGAAAATGAATAGAGGAAATTTAATTAATATTTTTTATCTATTTCTTACGTCTTTTATACAAGGATATATAAACGACAACGCTAAACACATCACAGCTAAAGTACAACAGGGTTCCATATTAGGACCTACTCTTTTCAATATTTACATTAACGACATTCCTAGATCAGACTTAACTAACCTCACACTTTACGCCGACGATACGGCAATTTATATTTCTGTGCACCACATTAATAGTGTGGCCCCTTACTTACAACACCACATCTCTGCTCTGGAAATTTGGTTCACACACTGGAAGATTAAAATAATCCCGGCAAATGCCAGGCAATTTATTTTAGTCGTTCCTTCAAACTGCCTCCACGGCTTCATATGTACGACTAGGTAATCGAATGGGAGAACTCTGTTAAATACTTAGGTGTCACGATTGATAAGCGTCTAACCTTTAAACAGCATATTGTTAATATTAAAAATAAAATCATTGCCAGGAAATTCGAGCTTCGTTCACTACTATTCGTCCCACATTTTTCTATTAAAAATAAAGTATTACTGTATAAAACAGTAATACTACCAGCTGCAACTTACGTAGCACCCATATGGTCGTTTGCGTTCTCCGCTAACTTAGATATTTTAAATCGTACCCATAATAAATTACTCAGAGGTATAGCAAGAGCTCCGCGTTATTTACGTAATGAGGTATTACGGCGTGATCTCAATATTTTAACTTTTAGTGATATTTGCCGTAACATTTCAATTAAATTTTATGTCAACATTAATAATATTAATAATGAAATTATTGCTGACCTTCCTGATTATGATTTTAGGGAAACCAGGAATCGTAAGCGGCCAAGAGCTGCCATGCTTCCCTAAAATCATTTTCTATTCCAAATTATTAACTAATTAATTATCCGCGCCGATTTTAGATGGCGCCACTATGACTTTTGCTATTCCTCCTCAAATTAGCACTCTATCACCTCTCCATTTCGTTCTTCATTTCCACTATCTTATTAATCTTCCTTCATTTATTTTATTATTATGTTTTGTATATGTTTGTACACACATAAAAAAAATTAAATTAAAATATCCCCCCCCCAAAAAAATGATTAAAATTTTATAAAATGATGCTTGCATCGCCATAAAAACTCCCTATCCCTTTTTAAACTTTCTTCTCTCTAATTAGAACTTTCTCCCTTTACCACTTTCCTATTTTTTATTTGCTGTCTAGGGACAATTGTTTTTTTAACCTTTCATGTAATTGTTATTTTTATGTATATGTTACCCCTTAATTGAACTGATAACTCCAGATGCACACCCTGAAAGATCTAAAAAAGTCTCAGGACGGGGGATACAGCTAACTGCTAAGGTGCCCCAAATAACCTGCAATTCGATATATAAACGACTTTTAAGTCTTAAATCTCAGAAGTTCTTTTAATAACTCTAACTAACGTAGTAACATGTTTGAAGATATATAAAGCTCTCTTGTGTCAAGGCGTGAACGACATTTTGTAACTCGACACATTTTGTAACGCACTATCCGTATTAAAATGAGAAAGCTCGCCGGCTCGGTGCAAATTTTTTTAACTAAACACCAAACAAAATGGCTTCTGGTGATGGACAGAAACATGGTATTACCAAAATTATATTACTTAAATGTATTTCAGATTGTTATTTTAAATATTAATTTTGAAAAGTATATTAAATTGTAATTAATGATAATAGTGCACCTGTACCTGGACAATAGCGTGGCGTCGGGGATCTTGACAATCAGACTGAATAGACGAACCCGCCCCTGATGGATCTCGTTAATGAACGCTCGGAAATTCCGTGAAGAGACAGCCAGCGAATGAGAATTCAGTTAAAAAGTATAACTGTAACTTTGGATGGAGTTCTCATGTAACTCGGATCTTAACTGAGAAAAAAAAACAGTGGCGGGACCGTAACTGACCCCCAGGTATAAAAAGCCTACAATTTTGCAACTCAGGGCTTTTCGTCATTTTTTTTTTCGGAGGTGTGTTGACCTCGTGGAGGCTTTCGTCTTTTTACCAGAGAATGCTAGTTCGAAAGATTCGTAAAGTCCGCTCATAAAGTCCGGAGCGGCAGAATCTCGATACCGAACGGGGGATAAATTGGGTTTGATTGCACCCTGAAAAGCCTCCCCATTTGTAAGAGATTATTAATTCTCTTGTTTCTTCCCTTCTTTTTTACACTTCTTCCTTCATTCTTTTTACCTTTTCTTACTTTTTTTCGCTCTGCTCCTTTAAATAATTAGCAAACTTTTTTGTTTACATACATTTCCTCCAGATTTAACCAGAGCATTAGTGCAAAAGTCTAAAAGTAGCGCATTTGCGTTGCCTGAACTGATTTTGTGAGTCACAGGCAAGGAGTTAACTAAAGATACATCTCCATTATATCAGACACACTTGAAGAAGTATCACAATACTTAATCAACTGACATCTCATAAGGAAATCATAAAGATTTAATTTGTATCAAATACAGCTTCACATAATAGACCACGATATACGAAATGAGGTAAATATATCGAATCAACAACTTTGAAGTACTGTTTGTTTTATTTGAAACATTCCATTTGATTCTTATTAAAATTATTAGTCAAAAATTGAATATTCTTTAAACCTTTAAAAATACCGTCATATTAAATTATTATAATATTGCGGTTTAAATCCACAAACTCATCTAGGAGTTATGCATAGTCTTTTTAACATTTAGGTACTAATTACATGTGAAATCAGAAACGATTTTCATAATTTAATTCTAAATTATGTAAACAATTACTTAATAAATAGATAATGTTCATTAGAAGATTATTCGACATAAAATTTTGAAATTACTATTTCTGACATTTAATTTCTACAAAATCTTGCTTTATTTTAAGCCTAAAATGTTGTTTGTGATAGAAATCTCTAGATATGGTTGAATGGAGAATAGTTTTCTCACTAGTAAACAAATTTGGTTTCTTAATTTAAAAATTTATTTTGAAACTTGGATAAAGCTTTTAAATAGACTTAGTACCGGTCTCACCAAAGTCATCTAACACCTAACCGCGATTAACATATGGCACCAAACAAAGATGGGTCGCAATTCTCCGTTTAAACGGAGATTAATCACGGTTAGCCGTTAAACGACTTCCGTGAGACCGGCTATAAGAGAGGTATAAATTTGCGTTTGAAAACACAATGTTTCCAGAGCAACTGTACATTATCTTTAAAATTAATGACGTGGACTGACACTATGCGTCTACACAATGTCTGACTGACCATGTTTTGTTGTCTTATGGTGTTCAAGTAATTTTCGAAATTTTCGTTCTTTTCCTGTGTTCTATTGGTGTGTATTCTGTAAATAGAAACACTTACTAAGCGCTCTTAAAATTCTTAAATAACTGAAACTTTTCACATCAAAACCTACAATTTCTTAAGATAAAGATGGAATGATTTTGAATGACAGAAAGGCTGTACTTCAAAGATGGAATGAATACTTTGGGGATTTACTAAACACTAAGAACCAAATTATTGAAAATTATGAAAATAATAATGGAAATGAAAATTTGGTTCCACCACCAACATTATTGGAAGTTGAAATAGCACTGAAAAAGTTAAAAAAAACTTCAAATCACCAGGTCCAGATTTAATACCATCTGAACTTATAAAAAATGTTGTACCTAACACCCTACACATAATACACCACTTGATTGAACACATTTGGAATATGGAGGTGTTGCCAAATGAATGGAAACTGAGTACCACTTGTCTAATACACAAAAAGGTGATATCCTAGAATGTGCAAACTATAGAGGAATAGGTTTGCTTTGCACATCACACAAAGTGTTTTCTAATATTCTTTACAACAGATTGGTTGGCTATACAGAGAACATAATTGGAGATTACCAGTCTGGTTTTCGTAGAGACAGATCAACAACTGAACAAATCTTTAATATAAGACAAATAGTGGAGAAGACCCAGGAATTTGGAGTTGACACTCACCATTTATTTATTGATTTTAAAACAGCATAAGATTCAATAAATCGGAATAGACTTCTGAATGCTATGAAAGAATTTAACATTCCTGAAAAGCTTGTTAATCTGGTAGCTTTGACTTTAATACAGACCAATGTAAGAATTAAGGTACAAAACAGCTTAACAGAACCTATTACTATCATGAATGGTCTAAGACAAGGGGATGCCCTGGCCTGTCTTCTCTTTAACCTTGCACTGGAGAAAATAGTTAGACATGCAAATTTAAATTCTAGAGGAACCATTTTCAACAAATCTGTACAATTGCTTGCATATGCAGATGGTATTGATGTTATAGCCCGGACATTAGATGCACTAAAAAAAAGCATTTATTTCTCTGGAAACTAAGGCGAAAAAGATGAATTTGAGCATTAATGAAACTAAAACGAAATATATACCTTGTTTAAAATCAGAATATAATCACACCTTCTTAGAAGTAGGCAGTTATAGATTTGAGACTGTAAAGCAGTTTATATACCTAGGTTCGGAAATTAATACACAAAATAATATATCTGTTGAAATTAATAGCAGAATTACTGCTGCTAATCGATGTTTGCTTGGATTAAAGAAATATTTAAAGTCTAAGTGTATTAAAAGATTGACTAAAATAATATTGTATAAATGCCTAATAAGACCTGTTTTGACTTGCTGAAACCTGGGCATTGACAGAAAGAGACAAGGAAATCCTAGCAGTTTTTGAGAGTAAAATATTGAGAAGTATTTTGGGGGGGATTAATGTAAATGGTATATGGAGAAGAAGAACAAATATTGAATTATACAGAACATATAAAAACCCAGTTATAATTAATTTTATTAGCTTACAAAGATTAAAATGGACCGGACACCTAGTTCGACTTAATGACAATAGATCCACAAAAAAAAGTTTTTACGGCCAAACCAATAGGAACCCGAATGATCAAAACTTAGATGGTTAGACTGCATTGAGAAAGACATAAGATCCTTGAAAATTTCAAATTGGAAATCCAGAGCCAAAGATAGGACTGCTTGGTATGGAATTCTAGAGAAGGCTAAGGCCCATCTTGGACTGTCATGCCACTGAGGAAGGAAAGAAGGAATACTGCATGATAGAGACGGTTTCATGTAAATAATACAAGAAGCAAAATAATATATCTTTTATTAATTTCGTATATATAATTTCCGTTATCTTACAAACTAATTAAATCAGAAAAACTTAGAATTATTTCTTTTCAAAAGATGCCACACAACAAAAGAAAAATTAAATTCCAAGTGTTTTCTGTAAAAACAAATACAAATAAGTTTAAATGAATTTAGATTTTAATTAATGTTTTATACTATAAATGTTACCAAACTCATAGCTTCTAAAGAGTCTTATAATCCTAGTAATAACAATTCTACTCCCTAATTAGATCTAATAACCATATATTTCACAGAGACATATTCTTTTTAATATATGGATATCAGTACAAGAAATTTAAGTAAATTATACAAATTAAATTTAAAAAATTCCATAATCATATTTCTTGTTTAATACTTTTTCCTTGATTATTTCATATTATTATCCATACTGTTATCCATACTGTATCATACCCATACTGTATGTACATAAATTTGATTGGGAATATATCAATAAAATATTACTTGTTTCCAGGTAGCTTGAAAAATATGCATCCGAGTTTTTTCTATAAAAAATACAAATATATATAAATGAGTCTGGATTTTTATTAGTGTTTTGCAAAGGAAATAATACATAATTCGATACATAATTTTGTATACAGGAAAAAGTACACAAAAATATGTCGTACCATATAATAAACATATATACAAAATTTGATACAGCACAACTCACATCGTTGGTTAGGTTTGGATGGTTACGGACAACATTGTTGGATGGAGGAGATGATGGCACTACAGTCTATTGATTAAATCCGATTAGAATGGTTACGATTATTCTTGCTTGCATTGTCATTGGAAACCATGAACTCCGGTTTCGAAGTTCATCGCAACACACTTTCCGTAATAGTTCGGATGCTGATATTGTCCGAGCATCACAACTAAATTGAAGGAGTAAGATAAAATTCATCCAATTCAGATATGGAGGTTTTCAAATTATATACCAAACTTCTTTTAGCAATGAGCAATGATATGAAAGAACGTGTTTTGGAGAACATTCACGGAATTTTCGGAAACTTTTAAAAAGAGAAAACATTTACTATTAGGTAAAATTGACTAATACCTTTTTAATCGCCTCATTTTAATATGATGTTCTGTGGCCAGAAAAATACTGTTAATTTTGCTCTGTACCTCAAGTAGATGGCCAAATTTGTCAATATCTCGTAATAAACATAATCATTTCTGTTCCTTTCACCGCATTTCTTACAAATCTATTATTCATACCAGTAATGTTGTACTAGGGAATTTAAACTTTTAGGTGGAATGCACAGAGTCTTATTAAAGAAGAGAGTTTGAATTAGTAGTGGCATAAATATTACTGCTTCATAGATTAATTTCGTCAAAGTAAATTCTCCAGAAATTAACTTTTCATGAACTTGCTGTATTGTTTGGAGATCCTTTTTAGCGTAAATGTCATTCCCTCACAATTATTTTCTTCATATTTTCATAGGTATATTCTAACAAAAAGGTAACAATTGCTAGTGTGAGTCCTATTAAATAAACGGCAAAAGTTCCTATTGTATCTTTCAACGTCAACACGTGTTCTGTTTCAGCTTCCGTCATTTTTTCCTTACGAAATTCAAAAAAGACTCGTTCGCGCAAGAACTTTTGTAAAATACCACATTCCCACATTCTGATGATAGCCCTGTCTAGAGCTTTTTTACAGCAAAATCCTCGTCTAACTGGTATAGCTAAGAATACATTTTGGATAGATTCTTTTGACACAAGATATTCGTCTTCATACACACTTAGATACATTCGACCGAATATGAAAGCTGATTTTTTCTTCTGAGATTCTATCGCTTTGTGTGGAGGCTGAAAGGGTACCAAATTTTGTTCCAGAGATTTTCCTATAATTCTATCTCTTTCATCGTCGGATGAAAGCAGCTTAGATACTATAAATCCACCCTTGTATCCCACACATATATGGGATCCTTTTATCACAGCTTGCGCCAACTCATCAAAATTTCTCACTCCCGTCAGTTTCGGAAAAGTCATGAAAGATAAGAGAGTAGCTTTGTAACCGTAAGACAAAATCATTACGCTACCTACCCAAATAAACACGATCATCTTTATTTTAAAAGATTTAAATATTGTTGGAATCGATTGTTCAAGAATACATCCAAATATCATGAAGAGGATATAAATTTTTGATTTGTTTTTCAGAATAAGGTTGAGTAATGGTACCATTATAAATAGAAATATAAAGAGCAAAATCCATACAATGGTCGAGAATGAATAAAAAATGACAAATCCTTTCGGCATAGCTTCTGGTTTGTGTGTAATGAATGTCATTTCATCTATATAATAAGGATAGCTGAAATCCACAATTTTAGATCTTTCTGCAGTTATCACTAATTGGTTTACACTAAGGTCACTTTCTCCTCTTTGGATTTTACCAAATATACCACTCCAGTTGCCACCACCGGTATTCTTCCCTATTGCATTATCTTCTGGGTAATCTACTCTGTATGGTGAGTGAAGAGCCTGTGCAATACACTCTATCGTTTTTGCATCGAAAGTATAGATTACCCTGCCATCTGAATCTATTGTTTTAAAAATATCATGATGATTTGGATATGGCACTGCTACGAAATTTAAATAGTTCTCATTGGGGTAATACATTATTACAAGTTTGTTTAAATGTACAAAAATTTTCTTTTTATCATGTGTAAAATTTTTCTCATGTAATATTAATTTTTCAGAACTTTTAATGCTTTGTGTAATGTATTTATTAGTAGTCAAATTTTCTAAAAGTTTTAAGTACAAGAAAGTGTAATTTGTTTATTTGAGATTTTATGCGATAAAATTACATTTTATTAAAATAAACTCTAACAACACTTTTATAACAAATTAATAATTTGCTAATGTCCTCTCCTTAAAGATGAGTTAAAAAATATGATTTTTTTGTGTTATGTACTGCGACTTTTACAAAATGTAAATTTTACTTACCATTTTCAAAACATATCATTCAGTAGTACTAACATTTTAGGTATAGATTATTTCTCATTTATTTTTTTCTGTGATATTTATATGTAAATGTAATATTAAAAATTTAAACATTTTTAAAAATATTCTCCAAAAAATAATTTATTTTACTGAAAATTTTCACCTGTTAACTTTCAATGAGATATCATATAAATAATAAAATTTTTCATATTTTATATGAAATACTTATTCGAGTTTATTTGAGAATGTGAAGTCTACATTAATATATAAATACACTTTTCTTAATTAATAATCTCCTATTAATTGTAAAGTAATAAATTAAACAATTATTTTCATATTCTTCTGAGGGAATAAAAATTATAACATTACCAAACTAAAATATTACCAAGTTTGTAACTTCTAAAAACTCTTATAATTCTAGTAATTGCACTTCAACTTCAAAATTAGATCTAATAACTATATATTTCAAGTAGACATATTCTTTTTAATAGTTCATTATTAAAACGAAAATGTTTTTTCTTCAAATCCGGAACTGCTTAATGAAAATACGAAAAAAAATATTTCTCTTCGTCATTCAAGTGTTTAACGAAAATTTTAGCACTTGTATCACTTGAAATAAATCATGTAATTTCTCCTTTTATACCAGAGTGAAACAGAACAATGTATCGCGAAATGCAAAACTAAAAAATTAACATTTGACACGGAATATTTTTAAAAGTTTTTTTGGGACAACACCAATTCCAATTAAGGTAATTTATAGCAAGAAACACATGTAAAGCAATATTGAACTATTTTTTTTAATACGTTACCTTTTTAAATTACCTGCTGAGGTAATTTGTAATAAGGAAAACCTGTTAAGCGATATAGAATAATTTTATGAAAGCAATATGTTTTTTTATATTTTTCCATATAATAATAATGATGATGTTCCGCTCTTTTATAAAACACAACTTTATAGTACTATACATTCACATTTGTTTGTTAAAATCATTTTATCATTTCTATGACCGGCATCTATAACGATTTAAATGATATCGCATCAGTAAAGCGACATGCTGTAATGTTGAAGGATGTTTAAATTTCATATTGTTTTACTCTGTACTTGCCAAAAGGACTTAGATATAAATTATTCCACAATGCGCAATCCGTATATATTCAGGATCATTAATAAATCAGGATTTAACTGTGACGTAAATTCCATCCTCAGAAGATGAGTCTATCTGATAATTACATCTTACTGTCTTAGTAAGTAATTGGTAATCCACAACTAACTTTTCCCCTTAAGGCTGACAATGAAACTGACTTAGTTACTGTCGGCAGTGTTTATTCCTGATGTATTTTTAAACATTAGTCTTATTTTATAGCAAAACAGAGAGCCTGTGAACGGAATTGAATTTCTTTCTCATCACAAAAGTAAATAATTCATCAGAAGTAGTTGCTATATAAATATCATCTATGCAGATTAAACTTTTTTTTAATATATTATATCCCTTTTATATTTTTCTAATATTGGTTATTAGTTTTTACAAAAATATCAACAGGCAGTACACACTAATGCAATAAAATCCAGTATTGGTTAATTATCTATTAATCCTAAGAGAACTGCCGTAAACAAACTGTTGTTAACGTGGGGTATTTTTGTTTAGATATTTTTCCAAATATTTTTCCAATAATATTCCGTGATATCAATTGCAAACAAACATTTTGGTAATTACTGATAACATTTAATCAATTTCAAAACAAAAGTTTCAGAAGTAGCAAGATTTATTTCGAAAATAACATGTCGTTAATTTTATTTTATAGCAATGATTTGTCTTT
>CM063500.1:52116443-52118943 GCA_032207245.1 Pardosa pseudoannulata
AAACCTGCAACCATTTCACATTTAACAGAGTTTTATATAATAAGATTTAATAGACAGTATATGACAATTTCTGGACACTTGCTTCAATATAGTTTACCATAGAAAAAATATCCAGAAATCATTTTCTGAAGTATAAAAGTCATATCCTTCGAATAATGAAAGTAAAATTTAAAACTTTTGCAATATATGAACTCTGTAATTTAAACGTTTATTTCTTTAAAACTTACTTAAATCTTCTTGTTCTGTTTTTTATGATATATATTATGACAACTGAAATTACTAATGTGCTACGGCCTTCCAAAAATAACTAATAAATATAAATATACTTAATCCTTAACTAATAAATATAAATATACTTAACCCTTTATAAAACAAGTAATCTTAATTTAACATCATTCATTTTACCAATCGACTATTTGTTATCGGTCATACTGCAAATATATAAAGAAACTTATCAAAAAGTGTTAGCATTGATTTTCATAATTTGTCGTAATCTTAAGAATTTTGAATTTTGAAATGGTTATAAATGCGTTGCGCTGAGTCTGAAACTTTGAAAATGCTAAATTTATGAGACATATTTCAAAATATCAGAAAATATTTTCTTTTTATGTTTTGTAGTGCCATTCGTTAGTGATATAAAGTCTTCTTGGCACAGAACATCTATAAGCACAACCTAATACACTTTAAATAAATCGGAAACTACAAAATGAAATAAATTTGCTAATCTTAAGGAATCTAGCAAGTATGCCTCTAACACTGTAATCAGTATGAATGAATAATACATCGGATATACTTATCTATCAATGAGAGTATTTTTTATATAATTGTATATAAAGACTGTAATAATTTCTTAAAGTAAATGGTATAACTACTAGTGACTACTAGTGTCTTTGTAATTTCACAGACTACCTGTACTGTTGTGCACTAAAACATTCAGACTAAGGAATTAAAGCAGATATAGAAATACTATTTATACCTGACATCAATAAATTTTAGTGTAATAGAACAATAGACTTATATACGGATGCATTTGAAATATAGAAGGAAATGTACACAAAAAGTGATAATATTGATTTTCAAAAATTTACTGTAATCGTACGAAGATAGAATTTTGTAATGCTAACTAATATGATGTAGGCAGACAAAATTCTTCAGTACTAATAACTTAAAATAGTTATAAAAATATCAATTGTAACTAGTACCATTAGATCCTAGTGTAATCTCAACGTAATTAACTCTTTTATACTTTATGGTCTTGGAATATGGAGGTTTTTTTATATTTTCTTTATATACACATGTTACAATTCGCATTTTCTTCAGTTGTTTCTAGGTAATACTAGAATTTTAGTAGCTTTTAGGTTGTCCAAAAATGTACAACACAGCGCTCAAGTACAACACGGAGTAAAAAAAAAGTTTACAACACGGAGTATTTAGATGCTAAAATGATTTCTTCCGGATGGATTCCGCACAATTTGACAAAAGCTCATAACGAAGCTCGTGTTAGTAAATGCTAAAAAAATTCAAATACTGTACAGCAAAATCCTTACACAACATCGTTACAGGCGACAAAACTTGGATACATTCATTTGAGCCGGAAACTGAACAACAGTTCACTAACAAAAACTGAAATCCCGAAAGCTGTTAGTTCACGAAGCACATTAAAGGAAATGTTTGTTTATTTCTTCGGGCTAACATAACATATCGCGTAACCATTATTTTAGAGGATCGAAAATCTGTTGACGCTAAATAGTACACAGAAATTTGTTTGCTAACAGTCATCAGCGAAATCGGGAAAGACAACAAAAGTCAGGGCATGATTCTTCATCACGACAACGCCTGCGCCTTCACAGCACGTGAAACAATTGATTATTTAAAAGATTAAAATATCGAATTAATCTCCCGTTGCCCATATTCTCCTGATTTGTCGCCTAGTGGTTTTTTTTTCTTGCTCCTATGTGTCACACAAAAATGAGTGGGTAGCAATATTTATCAATCGAGAACGCTTTTGATCATTTTAAAAACAACATATCAGAGTGGAAAAACTGTTTCAAAAATTGATTTGAACTGATGGTAAAGTGTATAAATGTTAAGATTAATTATTTTGAAAAGCAATAAAACAGTTTGTTCCCCCCAAATTATTTTGATGTCTTGATTGCTTTTTTACAGTCCTTACATGACATATCTTAACCGTTATTTTAGATTATCGAAAAACTGATAACGGAAACTAGTATACAGAAATTGGTTTGCAAAAAGTCATCAAAGGAATCGGGAAAAACAACAAAAGTCGAAGCATCATTTTACATCATGATTCTTTGATTTCTTTTTGATTAATTTTTACAGGCCTGACATGACATACCGTGACTATTATTTTAGATTATCGAAAAATTGTTAACAAAAACTGGTATACAGAAATTGGTTTGCAAAAAGTCATTAACGGAATCGGGAAAAACAACAAAAGTCGGCTCATCATTTTACATCACGAAAACGCCAGCTCTCAGAC
>CM063500.1:52121443-52151443 GCA_032207245.1 Pardosa pseudoannulata
GTCTAACCAAAAGGAAGAAGAACAAAAAAATGTTCCTTAATACGGGATATGCCATCCCCTAACTGCAACAGTTGCTTCGCACCGTCACCGCATACTCAGAACTTGCTGGTACAACATTTCTTGCGGTAGGAATGCCCATCCCGCAATCAGCATCTGTTTGAGAGAGATAATAATTATAATATTTATAATATTTTATGTTATTGTAATATTCATAATATTTTATGTTATTTAATATTCATAATATTTTATGTTAGTTATATTAATATTTTCTTTAATTGTTTGTAGTATGGTCCATTATTGTCTCAAAACTTGCTTTTTTATTGTTCATTCATGTGCTTTTTTATTACGATATCAGATAAGTCTGACATTTCTACATACTATTATTCAACTTACTAAAAATCACATAAAACCAAGCACACATAAAGCCATGCTGACGGTGTAGTTTTAAAAGGATTGTAGTTTTTCTTATACTTTAATACAATTGTTTTCCATCAAAGTATATATTCCACTAAAATTTTGAAAAAGGACTCATAAATAAATGGTAATTTACGAAATTCATGAATATATTCATATTAATTCACACTATATGCAAATTTCTATTTAACTTTCTGCATGCTTATTTCATTTGCATCTACACTAAAGCCCTTTAATCCACTTAACAGGCTATTTACTAACCAGTTTTTAAACAATCGCAAATATTTGACGTTAGTTGTATTATTAGTTTCTTTAAATTCTTGTAGCATGGTCTATTATTCTCTCAAAACTTGTTCTTTATTGTTCATTCATGTGTTTTTTTATTACGATATCTAATAGGTCTGACATTTCTACATACTATCATTCAACTTACTAAAAATCACATAAAACCAAGCACACATAAAACCATGCTGGCGTTTTAGTTTGAAAGGGATTGTAATGTTTCTTATACTTTAATACAATTGTCTTCCATCGAAGTATATATTCCACGAAAATTTTGAAAAAGGAATCATGGTAAATGAATGGTTATTACAAAATTCATGAATATCTTCATATTAATTCACACTATATGCAAATTTCTATTTAACTTTCTGCATGCTTATTTCATTTGCATCTACACTAAAGCCCTTTAATCCACTTAATAGGATATTTACTAACCAGTTTTTAACCAATCTCAAATATTTGATGTTAATTGTATTATTAATTTCTTTGAATTCTTGTAGCATGGTCAATTACTCTCTCAAAATTTGTTTTTTATTGTTCATTCATGTGCTTTTTTATTACGATATCAGATAAGTCTGACATTCCTACATACTATCATTCAACTTACTAAAAATCACATAAAACCAAGTTACACATAAAGCCATGCTGGCGTTTTAGTTTTAAAAGGATTGTAATGTTTCTTATGCTTTAATACAATTGTCTTCCATCGAAGTATATATTCCACGAAAATTTTGAAAAAGGAATCATGGTAAATGAATGGTTATTACAAAATTCATGAATATCTTCATATTAACTCACACTGCATGCTGTCGTGTAGTCCTCGTTTTTATTTGAGTATTAACCTGTGATCAAATATATAGTGGGATTTTATTTTGATTGCGTTGTGTAAAAGTATTTTAGTACTAAATTTAACCACAGGTTCTGAGAAACTACAGACATAAGATATGAAAATAAACTAAAAGCTAAAGCCGTCAGACTTATCTAGTCTATTCGACTCCCAAAACTCTTCTGTTGGACTCTTCTCTTCGTCTCGACTATCGAACACCTTCACCTTTTCTTTTTTTCGATCTTTCTTATTTTATTAATTTCATCCTTGTCCCCTCTTCCTTCTTATCATCCAATCGGGATAGTTGTAAGATCTAATTGGTCTGCTTAAACCCCGCCTTGAGACCGCCAACGAGGTCAACCTTACCCCTTCTAATTGAGCACTGTCCCTTAAGGACTCATAAATAACTCCACAAAGGTACATTCTTATTTAATGTCAAGTACGGAGACGGGATTCTAATCTGGGACTGGGATCAGAACCCCGCCCGAGACCACCGTACAAGACAACAATATCTGTAGAATATAATTTTATGGCCCTCTGTCTTTTTACAAAGATGTGATGAGGTCAGATTTAGATCCCGAGCATTTTACTTCTTGTATGAATGAATCAATTATATTACTGATCTAAATCGCCTCATCACACATGCAAATTTCTACTGAACTTTCTGCACGTTTATTTCATTTGCATTTACTCTAAGGCCCTTTAATCCACTTAACAGGCTATTAACTAACCAGTTTTTAACCAGTCGCAAATATTTTATGTTATATTATTAATTTCTTTGAATTCTTGTAACATGGTCTATTATTCTCTCAAAGCATTTTTTTTATTGTTCATTCATGCTCTTTTTTTATTTCGATATCTGATGGCTAAATGAAAAGTAGTCTTCTTTGCTACTCAAACAAGTAAATTTGTAGAATAACAAATTTATTCGAAGACTTCTGATTGCTTAAAAAAGGGTTAATAACATTTCATTTTTCCAGGTACAAATCGTACTAGAAATACTAATTTGAAAACTCTTCTTTGTTATTTGCTTAAAGAAATGTTCGTAGTAATAACCGAAATCTTTTGCATATAGTATCACGAAATGGTATTGGAAACATGTTTTTAGAAAATTTTAAAAATATATCCCACATAAAATACAGTGTGTCTGCGGCATTAGTCATAAAAATTAATTGGTGAAAATCCAATAAATGACTACATTATACCCGAAGAAATTGTGTACTGTGTATTGATATTTTTTAAAAGCTAATTACTATTATTAGTAAAAAATAAATCATGGTATAAAATATTAAAAATAAGGATCTCGGCTGAAAACTTGATAATTTTAAAGTAACAAAGTCTGATAGATTATTTTTGTAATAGAAGCGAAGATCAATTATTTTCACTGGCCCTCTATTTCTGTTATAAAACCAGATACTTGTTTAATAATACTATTGGAATAAACACTGACTATCGGAACTGGATCGAATTGATTGTCAGTTTTCAAAGGGAGAAAGTGACTTAGTTGCAGACGCTTCAAAAATAAACTTACTAACACTGGAAGTGGTGTACATTAAATAGCCTTAATTATTATATGGATGATGAACTTCCGTCTAATATAAGTCCTGAATCATCAATGCTCGAGACATTTCTACGGATTGTATATTGTTGAATACTTGAAAAAATGGTTTATGATGCAGAGATGATATTTATATAACAACTACATCTGATGAATCATTTACTTTTATAATGAGGGAGAAACTCAATTCCGTTCACAGGCTCTCTGTTTTGCTATATAATAATACATTTGTTTAAAAATACAACTGGAATGAACACTGTCGACAGTAACTATATTGGTTTTACTGTCAGCTTTAAGGAGGAAAAGTGACTTAGTTGTGGATAAACACCATTCAACATTATAGCATGCCATTAATGTCATTATTAGTGATGAAATATCATTTAAATCATCGTGGATGCCAATCATAAATAAGGAAAAACTATTATAAGATACATTTTTGTATAGTACTATAAAGTGGTGTTTTATAAAAGATAAACACAGAGTAATACAATATAAAATTTAAACAGCATTCAACATTATAGCATGTCATTATCAGTGATAAGATATCATTTAAATCATCATAAATGCCAGTAATATAAATGGAAAAACTATTATATATACATTTTTGTATAGTACTATAAAGTGGTGTTTTATAAAAGATAAACACAGAGTAATGCAATATAAAATTTAAACAGCAGTCAACGTTACAGCATTCCATTATTAGTGATGAGATATCATTTAAATCATCATAGATGCCAATCATAAAAAAAGGAAAAACTATTATAAGATACATTTATGTATAGTACTATAAAGTGGTGTTTTATAAAAGATAAACACAGAGTAATACAATATAAAATTTAAACATCATTATAGCATGTCATTATTAGTGATGAGGTATCATTTAAATCAACATAGATGCCAATCATAAAAAATAAAAAATATTATACGATACATTTAAGTATAGTACTATAAAGTGGTGTTTTATAAAAGATAAAACTGCATTGCATGATTCAAGTCGATGTATTGAATGATACAGTTAATTTGTATTCTAGACTCAAAATATCATACATTGCTGATAGAAAGGACAAAATTATACAAATACATGATACTGGAAAACTGAAGAAATTGTTTACAAAATAATTGCCGTTGATGCTCGAGACATCTATACGTATTATGTATTCTTGATTATCACAAATGAAAGTCACTATGAGCAGAACAAAGTACGTTTACATAATGAAGCTAAGTGAAAAAATGCAAGCTTTGTAGTAAGATATATTTAGTATTATATGAAAGTACAATATTGTATAGTGATACATTTTAAAATATACGTTATTATTATATTATTAATTATACGTTATGATTTCAGTCGATGTATCTAAAATGTATGTCTGAGACTGAAAAAGCCATGAAATTTCAATTAAAAAATATTTTAAAATATAGCCGATACTGAAACACTTGGAAGATTGTTCAAATAATTGCTATTTACCTGCAGTGACATGGAAGACGCATTCTGAAAAAATATAAAACTACGACAAATTTTTTTTGGCTATCTCCAAAAGTCAAGGTTTAACTGTGATGAGTCAGATAAATTGACATAAAAATGCATGATTTTATTTACTAGAGATTATGCTGATATTTAATTATACCAACCTTAAATCATATTTCTAGTAATTATTATTAGTATTGAAGCTTTTAGTCTGCGTACTACATATTTATGATAACTTTAATATTCTAAATTTTTAAGATTTAATTAATTAAGATTTAATTATTAATTTTGAAAATCAGTGCTAACACTTTTGCATATGTTTCTTTACTTGTAATATATCCATATAAGTCGATTGATATAATGCATGATTTTACATTTAAGTTTATGTCTTTTCTAAAGGGCTAAGTATATATTTTGCCCATTTTTGAATGAAAACAACAGCATGTCATTTTTAGTAGGTCATAACACATTTGTAATATCAATTCTCATATTTCATATAATGAAAAACAGAAATGTATGTTTAAAGAAATTTTAAAGAAATAAACATTTAAATTGTTGATTACAAATATTGCAAAAGATTAATGATTACAACACTGCTTAAATTTAACTTTCATTAATCAGAAAATAGATGTGTATCATGGTTTAAAAAAGAAGTACGGCAATGGGATACTTCCAAATAAAATAAATAGGTATGAAATATATTTCTTTTATGCTTCAGAATATATTATGTAGATATTTCTTTATGTTGTACACAGTATTCTAAATATAGAATGATGTATACCATTTATTACAGCTTTTTATTAAAACTGCATTAAATGTTAAAGGATTATACATTTGATTCAGAATTTGGTTTGAATATAAGTCGATGCTGCGACAGTTATTGTTGGTTATTTTACAACAAGATGGTTAACTTGACCAAGTTCTAATGCTTAAAACTTTTCCTGATCTCCTAGCAGCAACAATGTTTGTAGTAAAATTCAAACTGACAATTGCTGATATAGCAAACAAAGAAATGTGTTTAAAAGATACATATTCAAAAGAAAATTATTGTTTTTAAGATAATAATGAAAACACATGCTCATTTCTGTCAGTTAAAGTTTAAACAATTTTAGGATAATCAGAGATCTTGATATTGAAGTTGGATTTCCCAAAATTTGTAAAAATTCTAGTTGTCAATGCGAACTCCTCTAACGATATTTATAAAACAACATATTTTGATGGTACAATTAGTTATACCATGTATATTTACTGTTGTATATTTTATAACACGATAGTTAAATAGACTAAGATCAAATGTCTAAAACTTTTCCTCACCAACAACACTGCCTGTAGTAAAACTCAAATTGACAATCGCTGGTCTAGCCAACAAAGAAATATACTTAAAAAATATATATTAAAAAATATTTTATTTAAGATAATATTGAAAACGAACGATAATTTGTGTGAGTTAACGTTTAAACAATTTTAGGATAATCAGAGATCTTGATTTTCAAGTTGGATTTCCCAAAATTTGTTAAAATTCTAGCTCTTAATGCGAACTTCTCTGATGATATTTATAAAACAACACATTATGATGATACAATTATTTATACTCTGTATATTTATTGTTGTATATTTTGAAACACGATCGTTAAATAGACTAATATCAAATTTCTAAAACTTTTCCCGACCAACAACTCTGCCTGTAGTAAAACTCAAGTTGACAAGCGAAATTTGTAAAACTTTTTGCTGTCAATTGGAACTTCTCTGACAATATTTATTAAACAAAGTATTATGATTGTACAGTTATTTATAACTTGCATATTTACTGTTGTATATTTTGCAACATGATAGTTAACTACACTAAGATCACATGCCTTAAACTTTTCCTGGTCAACAACCAACTACCAACAGCATTGCCTGTAGTAAAAATGAAGTTGACAAGCGCTAGTATTGGCTAAAAGTGTGTTAGGTGGTTTCTCATTTTTCCATAAGAAGATTATTTCAAAGAATGTTTATCACTTATTTCGAATATACCACAGTTAGTAGGTAAAACTACTATACTTTCATATAAAAACGTTAAGTATTAACTGATAAATGTCATTTTCATTTTTACTTATTCAAAATAAAGTTTTTTAATTGAGATAATAAAGAAATGAAATGTTCATAAGTATACATGAACGTTTGAACAAATTTAGTAGAATCTAAGTTCTTGATAATGAATTGGGAATTCCCAAAATTTGTAAAAGTTCTAGCTGTCAATTGGAATTTCTTTGACTGTATTTATTAAACAAAGTATTATGATGGTACAGTTATTTATAACTTGTATATTTATTGTTGTATATTTTGCAGCACCGTAGTTAAATACACTAAGGTCACATAGCTAAAACTTTTCCTGACCAACAACCAACTACCTAGTACACTGCTATAGTAAAACTCAAGTTGACAAAAACTAGTATTGCCTAAAAGTGTGACAAGTGGTTTCTCATTTCTCCATTAGAAGATTATTACAGAGAATGTTTATCACTTATTCCGAATATACCACAATTAATAGGTTAAACTACCATACTATTACGTACAAGAGTTAAGTATTAACTGATAAATATGATTTTCACTTTTACTTATTCAAGATAAAATTATCTTATTTGAGCTAATAATGAAATGAAATGTTCATTAGTATCCATGAACGTTTGAACAAATTAAGTGCTATCAAATTGCTTGATAATGAAGTTGGAATTCCCGAAATTTGTAAAAATTCTAGCTGTCAGTTGGAAATTCTCTGGCGATATTTATTAACAGTTATTTATACCATGTATATTTACCGTTGTATATTTTATAACACGATAGTTAAATACACAGAGATCACATGACTAAATCTTTTCCTGACCAACAACCAGCTACCAACAAGACTGCCTGTAGTGAAACTCAAAATGACAAGCGCTGGTATTGCCTAAAAGTGTGCTAAGTGGTTTGTTGGTTTGTCATTTTTCCATAAGAAGATTATTACAGAGAATGTTTATCACTTATCCCGAATATACCACAATTAATAGGTAAAACTACCACACTATCACGTACAAACGTTAAGTATTAACTGATAAATGCAATTTTCATTTTCACTTATTCAAAATAAAATTGCTTTAATTGCGATAATAATGAAATTAAGTGTTCATTTGTATCCATGAACGTTTGAAAAAATTAAGTGCTATCAAATTTCTTGATAATGAAGTTGGAATTCCCGAAATTTGTAAAAACTCTAGCTGTCAGTTGAAACTTCTCTGACGATATCTATTAAACAAAATATTATGATAGTACAGTTATTTATAACTTGTTTACTTACTGTTGTATATTTTATAACATCATATTTAAATACACTAAGATCACACGCCTAAACCTTTTCCTGACCAACAACTCTGCCTGTACTAAAACTCAAGTTGACAAGCACTAGTATTGCTTAAAAGTGTGACAGGTGGTTTGCATTTCTCCATAAGAAGATTATTACAGAGAATATTTATCACTTATCCAGAATATACTACAATTAGCAGGTAAAACTACCATACTATCACGTACAAACGTTAAGTACTAACTAATAAATGTAGTTTTCATTTTTACTTATTAGAAATAAAACTATTTTATTTGAGATAATAATGAAATGAAATGTTTATTAGATCCGTAAACGTTTGAACATATTAAGTTCAACCAAAGTTCCTGAAAATGAAGTTGAAATTCCCGAAATTTGTAAAAATTTTAGCTCTCAATGCAAACTACTTAGACGATATTTATAAAACAACAAATTATGATGGAACACTTATTTATACCGAAGACGCGAAAATGGTCGAAATACTGTCACAGGCACTCCATTTCAATTATAAGATAGAACATCCGAAAGATAATTCATACGGGGGAGATACAGGAGATGGTAACTGGAGCGGCTTATTAGGAGTTCTACAAAGAAAAGAAAGTGACTTAATTGTAGATGTATTAACTATAACCGAAGATAGACTAAAGGTTGTAGATTTTAGTTACCCATATAACGTGGAAAATGAAATATTTATCACGACTAAACCAGTCCCCATGCAGAAAGCATTTGTAATTTTCTATCCATTTTCTTACACAGTTTGGATATGGATTTTTATCTTCCTCGTGATACTTAGTTTATTAGTTAGCATGCATAATAAAAAGAGATCAATAATTGACATTTTCTTGATCCTGTTTGGAAATATTATTAGACAACCCATCCCGGAAAAATTTATAAATTTAAGACAACAGTTTCTATTAAGCATTTGGATAATTGCTGCTATGATTCTGTCATATGCATATGAAGCTAATTTGTTATCGTATATGACAGTTCCTAAAATGACTGGTGTGAGAAATATTGCCGAACTTTCTGAAGCAATTAAGAAAGGAACCCATATGTGTGCAAACCGCAAAGGTGCCTACTACGTGAAAACTATGGCGTTATCGGACGATGACAAAGTTAGAACTTGTGGTATATCACTCCTAGAAAATTCACAAAGTTACTCGGAAGCACACGTTGTCATTGAAAATGCAAGTAAAGTAGTTGCATATGTTGCCCCACACAGCTATGCAATAAAGTATGAGACAAGATATTTCCTCTCGATATCATCAGATTCTTTTAAAAAGGGTATACTGCGTAGCGATGTAAAGGAATCTGCTTCAAAGATAAGCGAATGGATTTGGAATTAGGCTTTACAACAAGATAAAGACAGAAAAAATAAAATGATAAATTCGCTGAGTGACAGATTTATATCTTTACAACTTTCAGATATATTTTGATTATGAATTTATTTAGACAATAATTTTGTATTTAAAATTACTAAATGGTTGATATTACTAAATGGTTGATATTACAAAGTAAAATTGTTCCTTTATTGTATATCATCTTTTATAAAAAAAAGTAGACATGTTTTACGCAAGCATAAAAAACATATGTTCAATGATACAGGTGTCGTGTAGCTCTCATTAAATTTAGGTCTTTACCTGTGATCAATTTATAGTGGTTATGTTTTAGTTAGTTGTAAAAATAATGTTATTTTGGCCTAGTGTTTGAGAAAGAAGAAATTAAAACACATTAAGAAACACATGGAAAATAGGTCTTGATTAAATTATTTTATACAATTAAATAAATGCCTAAGGAATACAAATGAAATCAACTTCTCATTTGTAGATATCGAAAACTGCTCACGAGTCATCGTGGGTCCTAAAAAATTTCGAATTTTTTTTTCAAAGGCCACAAGCAACGGATGCCAGCCGTTCACCTTCTCCTCTCCTGGTAAAAACCATGTTAAAAAATATGTGTCGAGGACAAAAAGAGGACCTAATTTCAAATTCAAACGAAAGAATATTGGCTGGGAGAAGTCCGAAGTTTCTCTGCAGTTCAAAGGTCCTGCTCAGGTCGGAAGACTCAAACTTGGTGAAAAGAGCTGAACCGAATGTAACTTATTGTTACATCTCCTCCGGTCTTAGAAAAAATATTCATACATTTAAGTATAAAAACCAGGAAGTGAAGTTCATAATCATACTCTGTATGACAGATTCGATAAATATTTGGATGTGATGAACCAGAGACACCCTTGTATCAGTAATGAAGTTGCAAAGAATTAAAAATATCAAGTTCATTTATGCAGGTTTTTCCTTAGGCATGTTTGCTGAATGTTATACAAGTATTTCCTTAGGCATGTGGGGGTCAAAATCTCCCAAACAAATGAACACCTCTATTGGCTGGGAGAAGTCCGAAGTTTCTCTGCAGTTCAAACCGGTCCTGCTCCGGCAGGTCCCCGACGAAGACTCACGGGGAGGGGTGAAAAGATCTGAACCGAATGTAACTTATTGTTACATCTCCTCCGGTCTTACAAAAATATTCATACATTTAAGTATTAAAACCAGGAAGTGAAGTTCATAATCATATTCTTTATGACAGATTCGGTAAATATTTGGATGTGATGAAAAAGAGACACCATTGTATCAGTGATGAAGTTGCAAAGAATTATAAATATCAAGTTGATTTATGCAGGTTTTTCCTTAGGCATGTTTGCTGAATGTTATCAGTATTTCCTAATGTGGTAATCCCCCACGAACGAACATTATTTAAATTAATTTCTTATTTCATCTAAGATGTGATAAGACATATTTAAGATCTGAACCGAATGTAACTTATTGTTACATTATTCTATCACTAGATTTATTTGAATTACGTTCTGTAGATTATTTAAGCTTTAAATTCAATCACAGGTTCTGAGAGACTACAGACTTATTTTTAAAACAAATAAGCTAATTAATAGTTGCTAAGACAAATATTATACACTTAAATGAATGCATAATAAAGTTGATAGTTTTAAATAAAAATAAGCAAATTTATTATTATACAATATATATGTCTATGTACAGAAAATTTATTCAAATTTTAAAAAAACATTTCTTTTCCGAATGTTCTACTAAGTGTCCCATTATTCAAAACTCAAAATTAATAAGATACTAAAACATTTAAAATATTAGAGAGAGGACCTAATTTCAAATTCAAATATTTATAATAAGTACCTTTGTGGATCTGCAAAAGGATGTGTATCTGCAGGAATGTGCGAAGGTGGTACTCAGGTCGGGAGCACTTCAAACTTGGTGGAAGGATGTAGACTTCTACTTGCGTGTACTGTAGATTGGTAGGATGACAGTGTTGACTTCAGTCTCACCACTGGTCCGGGGCCTTCTAAATAATTAGGAGAATCAGTGAGGCTGCGGATTAGACCCCTAACTCTGCTCTCCAACACTCTTCTCTAACTACCTATTTTCCGGAGTCTCTCTCGGAGCCAACTCTTCCTTTGGTCCCCGAATTCTGCTCTCCGACTTCTTCCGAACACCGCTCTCTTCTTAACTTTTCTTTTTTCATATATATGTCCTTTCTTACATCTCTTCGCCCAATCAGCAGTGCTGTATATGTTCATTGGTATCCCTTTCCCCGCCTTTAAACCTTAAACATGGGGAAAAGTTTACCCCTGCAAATTGGACACTGTCCCTTAGGGACTCAGAAATAACACTCTTATTTAGTGTCATGAAAGGAGACATGATTTTAATCTGGGACTGGGATCAGAACCACGCCTGGGAATCCCACACACGACGAATCCATTCAATTAATTTTTATAGGTTCTCTCTTCTTTACAAAAGATGTGATGAGGTCAGATTTAGATCCCAAGCATTTCACTTCTCGTTTTATTTATATCAATTATATTAGTTAATCAATTATATTAATAATATCAATTATATTAATTATAAATTATATTAAGGATCTAAATCGCCTCACCACGACAGGGTAATTTTTCATCCTTTATTTCATGTTATGAATGCTCTGTAACTCTGCAAATAGTGGAACATTTTTAAAAAGTATGTACCTTTTAAGGAAAAATACATTAGTAGACTATGTCCAAAACCTTTAAAGTTTTAAAATATGCAAAAATCCACTTGAAAGGATATAAAGTTTACAGTAAAAAACATGGCAAATCAAAGTGTAAAAATTCACCGAATAAGAAGCTATTTAACTTGATACAAAAATATTTATTTCTAAAAGTTTCTAAAGTTGTCTTGTGAATATAGATATTTTGTTTTTCATATGTAATTTGATACAAAAAGATTTATTTCTAAAAGTTTCTAAAGTTGTCTTGTTAATATAGATATTTTATTTTTCATATGTATGTGTATTCTTTAGTGTATTACTCTGTAAAGACTTTTATTATATAAATTAAAGCTCTGTAAAGCTTTGTATTATATAAGATGATTTCCATAGGATAGTTAGTATGCATTTTTTGTTACCGCTAGACATAAAACTGTGTCTATTTTAGTGCTATTTACTGATGCTAAGTAATGTTATCTTCATTCTGATAGTATATTTTTTTGTAATTTTTTTTCCAAATAAAAGCTAGAATCTAAAAAGTAAGTAATATAAATGTATAAAAAATGGCGTTTTCATTGTGTCAGATAAAACACAAACACGTTCTCCATGTTACCAAATACTTAATTATTTTATTTCGCAATGTAGGGGTATATGTTGCTGAGATTTTATAATCTAGTAATTTCATTAAACTTCTTACCGAGATAATGGACGCATATTGTTTAAAAATAACTTAATATATTTACCAAATTATTACCGATAAACGAATAGAAAACAAATGCACACCAACTTAACTATATTTTTGATTTAACTACAATTTGTAGAATATCTATTTACACCTATATTATATACTTGTTTTCAGCATAAAAGCAAGAATAATGATGTTAAGTAATAGTAAAGTACAAATAGTTGTAGCTGTTTCATCTTGACAGATGAAAATAACAAGTACATGTATCCTTATTGTTCACAATTACATTTATTTATTTATTTATTTTAAATTTGACAGTGTAGGGGAAGATATTTTGAGTTTTGAGAATCTAATAATTTGATCAAATATATTTCTTACCTAAAAAACTGTAAATATTGTTAAAAAATAATTTATTATATTCACCAAATGTGACATTCACGTGATTTCAACATACGCGTGGAAAATGTTCAAGAATTAGATAAAAAGTATTTACGATTTATATTTATCGAAAAACTAAACAGAATATGAACAAGGATAAACAATAACAATTTTATTTCTGATTGTAAAAGTTTTTCTGGGAAATAAATAATTGCAAAAAATACTGGTTCAGGTATTCTGATAACTTTTAAGAATAACACGAAATCAAATTAAACAGAAGTATAAGATAATATTAATATCAAACTTAGATAAAAACGTGGAAAAAATCATAAATAATAAATCTAATGTTTTTAATTTGGAAGGATTTTTTTATTTATGCAGATTCCAAATATAGGAGAAGGGTTAGAATTTTTCTAATAAATTAGTTTAAGTATCCAGTAAAACTAATGAATTAGCAAGATAAAACTCAATGTTGAACCAATTTTTCAGGATCTTAGATTCTTGGTGAAGAAAACAAATATAATCTTATTATTAAAATATTATCACATTTTTTGACGTTAGACGGAAATAAACATCTGGCATATAACAATATAAACTTTAGTGTATATTAAACCACCCCTGGTCAAAAATCGAAACAATAAAAAATGTAAACTAAGTAAGCGTTTGTATTGCACGATGATAAAACTTTTAAAAAGATATTGTTTAATTCAATATTTATTTAAACATATAATGCAACATGTAATTCAACTAAATAAAATAGTCTAACAAAAGTCTGAGATTTTTGTCACAAAGTATTAAAATTTATTTTTAAAATAATTTTACTTAATTGCAGCACACTGATGATGTGTACAATTACATTTTTGCAATACAAAGTAAAACAATGCAAGACGCAAACTAAGCAATCATTTGTGTTTTACGATGATAAAGCTTCTGAAACAATTTATATAATTCAATAATTCAATTACAGATATTTCTGTCTAGACGTTTTTGACAGTGACTTCTTCAATAGTACTTTCTAGCATGTTTCGAATCGAAAGAAATTTACATTTGCCAAAATACTTATTTCTTTTCTAATGTTTAAGTTTTTTGACCAAATAAAACAGATAATTTAGTAAAAAATAGCTGTAATGCAATATATTTTTGTGTGTTTTATATTATCCAACAAAAAAAAAAAACTAGTTTGACAGATGTCTGAAAATTTTTGTCAAAATTCCTTTAAGTAGTGCCAAAGAACTATACAAAGTATTAAAATTTATTGTTTAGGTAATTTTGTCTTAATTACAGCAATCTAATAACTTGAACAATATTTTTTGCAATGCAAGCAAAATAATGCAAGACGCAAACTAAGTATATTTGTTACAACTGTTTGCGTTTTACGATGATAAAGCTTTTGAAAAAAGTTTTATGTAATTCAATATTTAAATTACAGGTATACGTATATAAACGTTCTTGACACGGACTTCTTCAACAGTGCTTTCTAGCATGTTTCAATTAGAAAGAAATTTACATTTGCCAAAATACGTATTTGTTTTCTAATGGTTTAATTTTTTTGAGTAAATAATATAGATATTTTAGTAAAAAATAGGTATAATGCAATATATTTTTGTATGTTTTAAATTATTCAACAAAACAAAAGTGTGAGATTTTTGTTAAAATGTTCTTTAAGGTGTGCCAAATGACTATACATAGAGTATTAAAGTTTATTGTTTAGGTATTTTTTCTTAATTGCAACACACTAATTATGTATAAAAATACTTTTTTCTCGATGCAAGTAAAACAATTCAAGTCTCAAACTGAGTATATTTGTTATAACTGCTTGTATTTTACGATGATACAGCTTTTGAAAAATTCATGTAATTCGATATTTCAATTACTGATATTCGTATCTAAACGTTTTTGAAACTTACTTCTTCAATAATACTTTCTAGCATGTTTCGAATCGAAAGAAATTTACATTTGCCAAAATACTTATCTATTTTCTAATGTTTAAATTTTTTGACCAAATAAAACAGATAATTTAGTAAAAAAATAGCTCTAATGCAATATATTTTTGTGTGTTTTATATTATCCAACAAAAAAAAACTATTTTGACAGATGTCTGAAAATTTTTCTCAAAATTCCTTTAAGTAGTGCCAAAAAACTATACAAAGTATTAAAATTTATTGTTTAGGTAATTTTGTCTTAATTACAGCACACTAATAATGTGAACAATATTTTTTGCAATGCAAGCAAAATAATGCAAGACGCAAACTAAGTATATTTGTTATAACTGTTTGCATTTAACGATGATAAAGCTTTTGAAAAAAGTTTTATGTAATTCAATATTTAAATTACAGGTATACGTATATAAACGTTCTTGACACGGACTTCTTCAATAGTGCTTTCTAGCATGTTTCGAATCGAAAGAAATTTATATTTTCCAAAATACTTATTTATTTTCTAATGGTTTAATTTCATGTCTAAATAAAACAGATATTTTAGTAAAAAATAGATATAATGCAATATATTTTTTGTATGATTTAAATCCCCTATATAATAATAGTCTAAGTTGTCTGTCCGCGAATTTATGAAGCGGTTGTACCTGGAATGGATACCGGCATCCATATTGGATTTTTTATGAGTTAGGGTTAGCAAAATTCAAAGCGAGTTCGAAATCCACCTCATTCCTCCCTTTTCGAGCGTTTAATGCTATTATTTCAAGCCTTATTCTCCCTCTTATTCTATACTAAATTCATTATTGATAGGATGGCGAGGGCGGAGAGTAATATTTAAGTTTATGGACTGTTTTTACTTGACTCATATATTCTAATCATTTCCTTTACCACATGTAAGCTAGCACATGGGGTAAAGAGTGTGCCCATTTTGTCGTCGTACTTCTCGGGTTCAGGGTTCTGCCCCCGACGTAGCCTAAATGTTTAATTTAATGATTTCTGCATTTTCTTTTGAATTCTTATTCCTAAAATTGTTTTATTATTTTTAAAGTTTTATTATTTTTAAAATAAATTTCTACCATTTTTCAAATTTTTAGGATTTTTATTATTTTTATTTTATTAAATACACATATTACCATTATTATATCTGACAGAAATTTAGCATTATTTCATACACAGCTTATCCCCATTTTAAGAGCAAGCGATTAAATTTATCAATTTATCACATAATAAAAAGATAAAAATAACAATTTTTTTTCTAGCATTATGACGTCATTCTTTAACCATCTCATTTAATAATTTCTTATTTTAAATGATTTAAATAATGTCTGCATTATTTCCATACGTTTTATCATTAAACTTAGATATTACGTAAATAATTTTCTTAGGGTAATATTTTGTTGCAAAATAATTCTCAGCCAAAAAACAAACCATTTTTTTACCTGCCTCATAGGGTATTTTACAATTCTGGAAAATTAAAAATTTTACTGATCCCGTCATATGAAGGGCTATATGCTAGTTATTTAATAAAAAGAATAGTCTGACAAAAGTCTGAGTTTTTGGTCACAAAATATAAAATTTATTGTTTAGATATTTTTTTAATTACAGTACACTGATAATGTACACAAATATTTTATGCAATACAAGTAACCCAATGCACGAAGCAAACTAATGTTTTTGAAACTCACTTCTTCAACAGTGCTTTCTAGCATGTTTCAAATCGAACGAATTTTACATTTGCTAAAATACTTATTTTTTGCTAATAGTTTAATTTTTTGACAAAATAAAATAGATATTTTAGTAAAAAACTATATATAGCGCAATACATTTTTTTGTATGTTTTAAATTATACAATAAAAAATAAACGTTTGAGGTTTTTGTCAAAATTCCTTTAAGTAGAACCAAAGTATTAAAATTTATTGTTCAAATATATTTTTCTTTATTACAGCATACTAATAATGTACACTTATAATTTTTTTTGAATATTTTAAAAATATTTTTGTTAACAGATAAATGTAGTTATTTTGCTAATTGTATGCATATAATCCTAAATTTTATTAATTTAATGTAAAATTATGTAGATTGGTTATTATTTTTACTTGTCATGCATTTTTAAAAACACATAAATGTACTATTTTAATTAAGCTATTTACCCTACTGTTTTTTTTTTGTGCCATAAAAACTTTAATCCTATGTAATAATTATATTCTGTTATTTGTACATTAATATTTTTTAAAAAAGATTTTGGCAAAATGCTATTGTAGTTTTAACTTTTGACTACCTATTATCCCCCCAATTGTAGAAATATATAATTTGATTCAACATATGATATCTATGGTAAGAAAGAAAAATTTTGTAACCCTCATATTGAAGAATATTTTAAACACAAAACCTTCTGGTCATTTTTATTCATTTACAATGAAGAAACTCTTCCAATACATAAATGGTATGAATACTAACTAAAAATTTAATTCTGGATAATATTTTCTGATATAAAAAGCTCACAGGAAATATATGAAAATTATTTTCTTTATAATGTATTTTTATAAACTTACTAAACGACCCAACAGATGCATTATTGTTTTAACATGAAAATCCAAAAATTGGTTTGGTTTGGTTTGGAGCGTTACGGTCTACTGCTTTACACAGGAGGGCTAATGAGACATGGACCTACTGCTTAAAGCCGATTCCGAGCGGCTAAGAACATCCATACCATGGTGGGATTCGAACCCACGAACTCCGGTTCCAACGATAAGCATCCTAACCAATCGGCCAGCGTTCGGCAATCCAAAAATTGTAAAATGCTTTTAAAAAAATTATAAATTGGACCGTTTTGATGGAAAAGTAAAAAAGAAAATAATTATTTAAAAAATATTTGACGCCACCACGCTTACAGTCATCACAATCGTAATTATATTAAATTAAATTTTAAAACATCGCCTATACAGGGATTCGATACCGGGATTTCTCTCACTGAAGCCCGTTGCGCCGACCACTGCGCCACAGATTCGTTGACGGTAAAGGGTTTCGAGCGGTATCATAATAATCTCAATAAGCGTGAAATTCTGGATTTTAATAAAAAGAAACATTTTCAGTTGATGAAATTGTGAATCTAAATCATTCTTGAATCATATACAAAATTTCATCGAATTCAGTCCATGCGTTCAGGAGGAGTTCTATTAAAAACACACGGACAGAAAAATTTTATATATAAAGTTCAGATACTACATTATATTTTTCTATATGTAATTTTACATTTATATTTAACATTTATATTTAAAAATATGATAATTTGTTAGTTTTCGGAGAAAAAAGTCTTCTAAAAGTTTTCTTGAAAAATGTTCTATAAGGTTATTTCAGTTTGATATCTAGAATGTAAAACGAGCTACAAGCGCGGAAACAGAGGTAAAGTTAAGATACTACATTATATTTTTCCATATGTTATTTTACATTCATATTTAACATTTATATTTATAAATACGATAATTTTTTACTTTTCGGAGAAAGAAGTCTTCTAAAAGCGTTCTTGAAAAATGTTCTATAAGTTGATTTCAGTTTGATATCTAGAATGTACAACGAGCTACAAGCGCGGAAACAGTGGCAAAGTTAAGATACTACATTATATTTTTATATATGTGATTTTACATTCTTATTTAAAATTTATATTTATAAATATGATAATTTGTTACTTTTCGGAGAAAGAAGTCTTCTAAAAGTGTTTTTGAAAAATGTTCTATAAGTTGATTTCAGTTTGATATCTAGAATGTAAAACGAGCTACAACCGCGGAAACAGTGGCAGAGTTAAGACACTACATTATATTTTTCTATATGTGATTTTACATTCATATTTAACATTTATATTTATAAATACGATAATTTGTTACTTTTTGGAGAAAGAAGTCTTCTAAAAGTGTTATTAAAAAATGTTCTATAAGGTTATTTCAGTTTGATATCTAGAATGTACAACGAGCTACAAGTGCGGAAACAGTGGCAAAGTTAATATTCTACATTATAATTTTCTATACGTGATTTTACATTCATATTTAACATTTATATTTAAAAATATGATAATTTGTTACTTTTCGGAGAAAGAAGTCTTCTAAAAGTGTTCTTGAAATACGTTCTATAAGGTTATTTCAGTTTGATATCTAGAATGTACAACGAGCTACAAGCGCGGTAACAGTGGCAAAGTTAAGATACTACATTATATTTTTCTATATGTGATTTTACATTCATATTTAACATTTATATTTATAAATACGATAATTTGTTACTTTTCGGAGAAAGAAGTCTTCTAAAAGTGTTCTTGAAAAATGTTCTATAAGTTGATTTCAGTTTGATATCTAGAATGTACAACGAGCTACAAGCGCGGAAACAGTGACAAAGTTAAGATACTACATTATATTTTTCTATATATAATTTTACATTCTTATTTAGCATTTATATTTATAAATACGATAATTTGTTACTTTTCGGAGAATGAAGTCTTCTAAAAGTGTTCTTGAAAAATGTTCTATAAGTTGATTTCAGTTTGATATCTAGAATGTACAACGAGCTACATGCACAGAAACATTGTTGAAAGGTAAAATTAATTTGACTCCATATTTTGCAATTCTCGAATACATAAATACTTACCTAACTATCATCCTTCAAACTTACAAAATTTAACTACATTGACATTTTTCGAATGACCCTGAAATGAGTCTTATCTCTATTCTAGTTATAAATGAATTTGAATGTTTTTGTAATGCATTACTTCAACTAAAATAGATAATTCATGATAATTTTGTATACTTATTTAACATTAATATTTATAAATATGATAATTTGTTACTTTTCGGAGAAAGTCTTCTAAAAGTGTTCTTGAAAAATGGTCTATAAGTTAATTTCAGTTTGATATCTAGTATCTACAACGAGTTACAATCACACAAACATTGGCTAAAGGTAAAATTAAATTGGCCCCATATTTGTAATTGTCGAATGATCCAATACTTACCTGACTATCATCGTTCAAACTTACAAAAACTTGACTACATTCACATTATTCGAATGACCCTGAAATGAGTTATACCTCTATTATAGTTATAAATGAATTTGAATGTTTTTCTCATGCATTACCACCATTAACATACATAATTCATGATAATTTTTCAAACGGAATTATGGTAAATAATTGGAACTTTACGAAATTTTTCAGTATCTAATATGAATTCACTCTATATGCAAATTTTTACTAAACTTTCTACACGCCCACTCCTTTTGCAGCCAGTTACTCCGCATAACAGGTGATTAACTAATCAGCTTTTAACCGATCAAAAATATTCGATGTTAGTTGTGATAACGATTTCTTATAGCACAGTCGATTATACTCTCAAAACTCCTTGTTTCTTCATTATTAATTCATTCATTTGCTTTATAATACGTAAATCACTTAATGAGATACAGGTTTCTTTAACATTTAAGCAAAGTAAATTCTTAGGATACCATAAATATAAAGACCAACCATAGCTTTAAAAAAAGTTAACGACATGTTATTTTCGAAATAAAAAACTTGCTAATTTGGAAACTTTTTTTTTTGAAATTGCTTAAATGTTATCAGTAATTGCCAAAATAACTGTTGCACTTGGTATCACGAAATATTATTGGAAAAATGTTTGGAAAAAAATCTAAACAAAAGTACGCCACATTGTAAACAGTGTATCACTGCAGTTGTCTTAAGTTTAATAGGTGACAATCCAATACTTGATATTATTGCATTTGAATTGTGTACTGCCTGTTGATATTTTTGTAAAAACTGATAACCAATATTAGAAAAAAATAAACAGGTATATAAAATATTAAAAAAATCGTTTACGCTGCAGAGATGATATTTATGTAACAGCTACTTCTGATGAATCATTTACTTTTATAATGAGGGAAAAACTCAATTCCGTTCACAGCCCTCTGTTTTGTTATATAATAAGACATTTGTTTAAAAATACAATCGGAATAAACACTGTCGACAGTAACTATATTGGTTCTATTGTCATCCTTAAGGGGGAAAAGTGACTTAGTTGTGGATGTTTTAACAATGAACTTACTAAGACAGGAAGATGTAAATATCCGATAGCCTCATCAGTGAAGGATAAAACTTCCGTCACAGTTAAATCCTGACTCACTAATGCTCGAGATATTTCTACGGATTACATATCGTTGAATATTTTATATCTAAGTCATTTTGGCAAGCACAGATTAATACAATTTGAAATTTAAACAGCAGTGAACAGTACAGAATGTTATTATTAGTGATGAGATATCATTTAAATCATCATAGATGCCAAACGTAGAAAAGGAACAATGTTTATCAGAGACATTTTTGAAAGTATAGTGCTAAAATGTGGTCTGTTTCTTCTGTAGCCCTACAGACTTCTGTAGGCCAAGGCTATCTCTAAAATTTTCTTCCACCTGGAACCATCTGCCCTCACTGTTCTGCACTGGTAGACTCCAATTTCATGCAGCGTTTTCTCAACCATATCAATCCACTTGGTGTTTGGTCTACCTCTTTTCCTTTTTCCATCAACTTCTTGAACTGTAACTTTTTTGTTGGGTTTAAGTCATTGTATCTAGAAATAGGTCCCAAGCATCTTAACTGATAGACCTTTATAGTTTTCACAATATTTGGTTGTCCGAATGTAGAGTATAGTGCATAGTTATAACGGATTCTCCATACATTACTTTCTTTAAGATCTCCAAATATTTTTCTTAGTATTTTAAAAAGTCGTATTTTATAAAAGATAAATCTATATTCCATGATTTAAGTCGATGTATCTTATGATACAGCTAATATGTGTTAGAGACTCGAAAAACTATACAGTATTGGTAAAAAGGACTAAACTATAAAAATACCAGGTACTGGAAAACTTCTCATATTGTTTTTCCAAAACTGATGGTCGAGACGCCATATACTCTTGCTGAAAACAAAATTTGATGATTATAACGGATTCTCCATACATTATTTTCTTTAAAAGCTCCAAAATTTTTTTCTTAGTATTTTAAAAAGTGGTGTTTTATAAAAGATAAATCTGTATTGCAGGATTTATGTCGATGCATCTTATGATACAGCTCATATGTGTTAGAGACTCAAACATACAGTGTTGACAAAAAGGACTAAACTGTAAAAATACCAGATACTGGAAAACTCAGCATATTGTTTTTTCAAAATTGATGCTCGAGACATCATGTACCTTCGCTGAAAAGAAAACTCCGTTGTAAAGAAGCATTATTTTCTGTAAAAGCTCCAAATAGTTTTCTTAGTATTGTAAAAAGTGGTGTTTTATAAAAGATAAATCTGTATTGCATGATTTAAGTCGATGTATCTTATGATACAGCTCATATGTGTTAGAGAATCAAAAAAACAGTATTTGTAAAAAGGACTAAACTATACAAATACCAGATTTTGGAAAACTTCGCATATTGTTTTTTCAAAATTGATGTTCGAGACGTCATGTACCTTCGCTGAAAAGAAAACCTCGTTGTAAAAAACATAATAATTTTACGAGCTATTTTTTCTATGCTTAACATCAAAATTAATCTTTAATGGATCATACTGACTGGCATAAAAATGCATGATTTTCATTACGCAGGCATTGCAGTGAAATCTAATGACAACAGAACGTAAAGTACAGAAGTCAAATTTCTTAGAGTGTTCGAAACGGTCATTTTTTCCGAACATAATTTATGAATGGTATTTTTCATAAAAAGGTTATAACAATCCACTGAGATTTTATATTTATTAAATTTTTGCGGTTTGATAATTCAAAGAAACTTATTTCTCTTATATTTTATTACAAGTAATAAAGGTCATTGTAAGTAGTTAACACTATTGATCTATCAAGTATTAATAATGTATTTGGACTTTCCAAATTTTATAAGAATCGTATCAGTCAGTATCGCTTTCAGAAGCGATATTTACAAAACAACAAACTGGGATGGATCAGTTGCTTACACAATTGACGCAAAATTCATTGAACTGCTTTCGCAAGCTTTGCATTTCCGTTACCAAATAGTGCATCTCGAAGATAACTCAGTTGGAGTGAATAAAGGTGACGGCAACTGGAGTGGCTTGATAGGCAGTCTTCAAAGAGGAGAAAATGACATAAATGTGGATGGAATACCAGCAACTGAAGAGAGGGCAGAAGTTGTGGATTTCAGCTACCCGTACTATGTTGATGAAGAGACATTTGTTACGGCAAAACCAGAGCCTGCGCCGAAAGCTTTTGTTATATTCTATCCATTTTCATTACTACTGTGGATATTAATTTTCATTTTTTTCATTATTTATTGCATAATATTTATTATATTCAAAAGAAAGAAATCGAAAGTTTATATTTTCTTAGTCACATACGGAAGTATTCTTGAACAATCTCTCTCCCTCAGATTTAAAAAATTCAGAATACGACTTTTAGTGCTGATTTGGATAGTTGGTATTATGTTTCTATCACATGGATATAAAGGTATTCTACTATCTTTTCTGACACTGCCTATAATGCGTGGCGTGAGAAATATCGATGAGTTATATGAAGCTGTAGTGAAAGGGTCGCACATATGCGTCACTTTCAAGGATCACGCTATCATAGAAACCCTGATGTCATCGCAGGATATAAAATTGAGAACAATCGGGAAATCTCTTCATGAAAACTCCTTAACAATGACGTATGTCAGTCAGATGGCCGAGAAATCCAAAACAAAGGTTGCTTTTATTTATTCTCGAAGAACTTTAGAAATGTTTGAGGAAAAATATTACCTTTCTAAAGACTTCTTTGGCATATCGCCCTGGCCTATTGTTGTTAGGAAAGGATTCTGCTGTAGAAAATCTCTAGACACAACAATCAAGAGGATTTGGGAAACTGGATTGTACGAAAAGATCCTGAGGGATAAGAAAATGGTAAATTCAGTGAGAGATGATTCAATTGAAATTGATTCTATAGCTAAGCTGACGTTGGAAGACACAGTAGGAGCTTTCGCCGCTTGCTTTATTGGACTTACAATATCAGTTATGACTTTTGTATTAGAAATTATCTGTGGCAGGATACGAAAATATCGGATTGCGAACCAAATGAAATCCGGAAAAAAGAACTGAGGTTTCTAAATTTTTGCACAATGAAATCTTTTATAGTTTTGCATTTCCTGTTTATATATATGCTTAGATTCGATTTGGTAATTTCTAATTGCAATCGACTATTTCAATTGAATATTTGAATAGTATATTAATCTTTATATGCTTCTATAACAGTAACGGCTGTAATTTGAATCACTAAATCCGAGAATTACCTTCAGCTGAGTGTTAATCCACGATCATCTATATATGATAGGGCCAGTGTCACCAAATTCATTTAACGGTTAACCGTGATTAAACCATGGCGCCAACTAATAGTGAGACGCAATTCTCCGTTTAAACAGAGATTAATCGCTGTTAGTCATTCAACGACTTTGGTGGGACTGGCCCTTAGTCTACAAAGAGGTGTTCTTGTCGTCATTCTTGTATTACCACTTGTTAATAGACATAGGGCCGGTCTTACCGAAGTCGTTTAACTTCTAACCGCGAATAACCCATGACGCCAACCAATGGTAGGATGCAATTCTCCGTTTGAGCGATTAATCGCTGTTAGCCATTAAACGACTTTGGTGAGACCGGCCCTTAATCTCCAAAGAGGTGTTTTTGTCATTATTCTTGTATTACCACTTGTTAATAGACATTGGGCAGGTGTCACCAAAGTTGCGTAACGTCTAATCGCGATTAACTCATTCCGTCAACCAATAGTGAGACACAATTCTCCGTTTAAACATAAATTAATCGCGGTTACCAGTTAAACGACTTTGGTGAGACCAATCCATAGGATTATGAACGGATAGATAGTTATATATAGAATCACATACTAGTAGTGTTTGCATTTTTCATTAGCTATTATTCTGAAAATTCCTTTTATTATATTAATTAAAAGTATATAAATGCAATAAAGTTTTAAAATTAGGTGAAAAAATTTTGAGGGTGTTTTTACCATGTTCCATGTTCCATTACCCATGTATGTACATGTATTATTATTATACATGAATTTTTTTAACATGTATAATATTTTATTTTAAAAATATCCTGTTCCATTATTGGAACAATCGCGGGCAATATTTTATAATCATATAAGAGAAAGCTTAATTTCTGCAACAATCAAATGCATCACTATACTTATGTTCTTCCATTATTTTTATTTCAAACTGTAAAATTAGGAGTCATTTCAGTGCACTGTGACACATTAGAAGTAAAATTATTTTTAATTTGTTCCTTAAATTTTAAAGTTACAAAATATTACAAAAATCGAATTTTATAAAAAAAAACACGTTTTCGCTAGCATATAATTATAAAATTATTAGGACACGATAATCAAGATGAATATTAAGAAATTATAAAATATATGAGTTAATTATTGGTGTGAATTATCATTAGCAAAAGAAGAAAAACAGATAAAATAGGAAAAACTTTATAGAGGTAAATATTAAAATGGACTTATATTATTAAACTTGAATAATATGAAGTCAGAATATAAAAAATGAAAATTTTAAAGCACTCAAATTTAAGAAGCATAAATGTACCTATGAGAGAACTTTTTTCAAACTAAACTCTACATTTGTATAATAAATATTTTACATCCCAATTAGTTTATTAATGATTATTTAATTTTAGAAAATACAACAACTATTTTTAATTTTGGTTTGGTTTGGTTTGGAGCTCTATGGTCTACTTTTTGCAACACGAGGGCTAATGAGACCGGGACCTACTGCTTAAAGCCGATTCCGAACGGCTACGAACATCCATGCCACTATGGGATACGAACCCACGAACTCCGGTTCCGAAGGCCAGCACCCTAACCATTCGGCCATCGTTCGGCCAGTTTTAATATTAGTCAGGTTATAAAAAAAGGTATGTTTGTTATGTAAAGTGCATAACTAAAAATTCATAAGTACTTTTTAGAGTTCGAATTGATTATACTTTCATTTTGAGTTATATTTATTTACTGCATGGTGAGATGATCTGCACATGTCTGAAAAGTATTATGAGGGTGCCTAAGGTCCGATCGCCCCAAAGTCGTTTAACGGCTAACTACACCATGGGTGCTAACTAATGGTGGGACGCAATTCTCCGTTTAAACATAGATTAATCACGGTTAGACGTTGAACGACTTTGGTGAGACCGGCCATAATAGAGCAATATTACCCAACATTACAACCCACTTTAATACACTTCCCGTTCATTTTCATGCTGACAATAGCCAATAAGCAAAAAATAAGCTGCCCTTCCCTTTGAAATGGAAGCTAGAATCGTCCTGAGTTGAGATATGCCATGCTGTGTGAAACTTCCTTATAGATCTATAAGTATCATGGAGTTAGAGGATGAAGTAATTCTCAGATTATGGTGTGGTGAATACCTGCTTTTCACGTAACACTCGAGTAATATTTAAACTTGGTTTAAGTCATGTTGGTGAATACGACAGTAAGATTACATGTAAGCCTTTAAAAATTCCCATTTTTTATTTATTGATTAATCATTGCAGTTCACTAATATAAAAATAATTACAGTTTTGGCAACATTATTTAACCCTCTGAGTAACACATCGAGAAATAAAAGTCTCCAAAATACGTTAAACTTACTGTGTCAATGGCTAAAGCTTCTATGATTTTTTAGTTCACCCTGTATACTAAAATGGAATACAGGAAACCCACCCTCGTTATTGTTCCTTTACTTCCGGTTATAAAGATTTTATAGATTGTTAATTTTCAATACACATAAATTGTCAAGTCTCGAACATCCATAAGAAAAAATAATTCTAAAAGAACAAATAAATATTCTTTAAGAGACTTATTTACATTTTTTAAGAAATCATCCAAGATATTTAAGTAGTGCAATTAGAGATACATCTGTTACCGCAAACGAAATAATTCGAAATAGAGACTTACAAAGCCCTGAAAAGCTATCAGCTTCTTTGCGTCATAGGAGTGCATCGCTCAAAAATTCAGTCAAAGAGAGGTGCAGTTCCTAAACATCGACCTGAATGTACCGCAAAACTCCATGGTAAAGCAATGACAGAAATGTACATTACATCCATTTTCGGAGAGATTTATGAAAATGTACATTTTGGATATATCATCGGTTGGATGAATTTTACGTGCGAACCGCTTAGTTAAATATATCTGAGATGCAAAATATTAAGTATGTGAGATAAATAAAATGTTAAATTCCTTAAATTTTTTATTAGTATATTCTGTTACTCTTGGTAACGGAACTGATTCAAAAATACAAGATGAAGAAATAAAAATAATAAAATATATCTAATAGAACTTACAAAAAAATTCTATGAATATTTATTACCAAGGATTATTAATACATAGTCCTATCGATCCTTATTAATGATATATATACATGCACACTACTGTTCGTGAATCACTGTTTGTATGATGTTAAATTGTAGAATTTTTTTTACGACATAACATAATCTCAGATAAAAATTTCAGATATCAGGATTTGTATAGCACACAAACATTTTTAGACATTTTATTTTTATATAATAACTAATTTATTCTCAACAATAATTCCGTTTCTTTTCAGTTTATTCCCGAATTAAAGTTATATATATTTCACATTTTAAATGACATGGTAGATTATAATAGACAACAACAATATACATAATTTCGAAAACAAAGCCATTTAATTGCATAAACTGGTAATAGATATATATAACATATACATACATGCACACTGCTGTCTGTTAATAACTTTTTACATGATGTCAAATTCTTCGACTTTCTCTAAGACATGATGGAACTGTAGATCAAAGTTTATAAATAAATATATGTAGAGAAGACAAACTGTTTAAGAAATTTCGTTTTTCTATAACAGCCAATCAGTTCACAAACATGCCTGTTACTGAACAGTATACCTTCTGAAAGTAAAGTGATATCTATTTCAAAATTTAACTTATTTCATTGATTATATTACATATTAGCAATATACACAATTTTAAAAAATAGAGCAATTTGGTACTACTGAAGATTAAGGTCCCCCTTGGCAAATTTAGTAAATTTATTGGCGATGTTTACTGATACACAAAGGTATTTCATCTGAGCAACATAGTATCCCTTGCTATTTGGCCGACTTTAACCCTTTCGTGGGCCATTTATTTCTTACTACACATTTCCAAACTTTCAAAACAGAGCTTCTAATTTTATTCAATCGATCGAACAATTGATAACAGAGCAAAACCGAAGCGGGAATCAGTCTACCCGTAGTTTCAGTAACAAGACCAATATATTATAATGGGTTTTGCGCTTCCCACAGGTGTATTTTGTAAGATTGTGTAGGTGAGAAGTAATCTTCCCACGGCCCACGAAAGGGTTAATTGATGTATATTGCTCTATTATAATAGAATTATATACATATCTTAATTAACCAAAACCAGTGAGAAAGAAGGCATTTCCATTTATGGGCAATTAATCCCTCAACAGTTTACAAAGCCAACATCTCCAAATTATTAAAAAATTAACCATGGTAAAACTTTAATGGTTCATTTTAAATAATATTTTTAAGAATTACGATCATTTAATATATAAGAAATGGGTTCCACAAGAAGAGCTGGATACGAATCTATATATATAAAAATGAATTTGTGTGTGTCTGTCTGTATGTATGTACTCAATAGACTCAAAAACTATCCATCCAATCGCCATGAAAATTTGGGAAATGTTTAGGTATATCCCTGGGAAGGTTTTTGTAAATTTTCAACGTTCGAAATCCATTCCTTCCCCCTTTTTCGAGCATTTCATGTCATTATTCCAAGCATTATTTTCCCCGGTTAAACGCAAACGATTAAGTTTTTAATTTATCGCATCATATCTAAGGGAAAGAAGCAATGTTTCTAGCAATGTGACGTCATCCCAAGTAATTGTTTTAAACGCAGTTTTCCACGGTTAAAAGCAGGAGATTAAAATGTTCAATTCATCACATAATAAATAGGCGAAAATGATATTTTTCTATCATTATGACGTCATTCATTTAAATATTTCATTTATTCATTTCTTATTTTATATTATTTAAAATCATCTGCTTAGTATCTATTCGATTTGAACTGAAATTTGAGATATAAAGTGATTCACTTTCATTTCTATGTGACGCAAATTATAGCATTTTTATATGAGAACTAATTTTAAATTTAATTCTTGGTTCATATTTATGTTACAATGAAATGCATATCAACAATATTCTAAGTACAAAAAGTACAAATTTCAGTGACTCTCATGGCCAAATAAAACCTATCATTTTATATAGTTATCTTCATATTCATATGGTTGTCGATATGAATGTGTGTTTCTGTTTCATACAAAACTATGTGGTTTGTCATAAATTTCCTTAATTTTAGAAAACATTTATTACTACCAACAAAATTAGCACTGTTGCTGTCAAAACCTGTGCTTCCTATTCTATCACGTAATATGACAAGATCTGTTAACTTTGCTAATCAACGTACAGTAGTAATACAGTAATGCAATTTAGGGTTAAGCGTATATTTTACAATAAAAAAAGTTTGAGCAAATTTAATATAAGACAAATTCGATTATAAAAACTGAATAATGTTATAATACGCTTATGATAGAAATATATAAACATGCCAATGACTCGAACTGAACTGTGACGAATTTAGAGAGTTATTCACGAAAAATAAATCTTTGTTTAAAAGTAATATATTAAGTTCACCGTAGCGAAGCACGGGCAAACTTGCTAGTATAATATAAACTAAAATATAGATACAGATCGTTTGGACAGGTTGAGAACAGGAGAAAATGTAAAGCTACCTTGCTCAGAGCTTTATCGCCAAGTTGGTGGGGGCACCCATTCTTCCGTCAAGGCAGCAATTGAATTTTATGCATTGTGAATGTATAACAGATCTGAAAACGAATATAACGTTTTATGTCAACTTAATGTTCTTCATACTTAAGATTGAAATTTAAGAAATATAATTAAAGGTATAAGTCAGTACTATTTGATGATTAATCATTGTTTT
>CM063500.1:52161443-52166443 GCA_032207245.1 Pardosa pseudoannulata
TTGAAGAACTCGCTGAAGCAGTAAAAAAAGGGACTCATATATGCAGCACTTTCAAAAGTAGCTATCTCATACGAACACTAATGTCATCAGATGACGACAGGTTTAAAACAATAGGAGAGTCCTTAATGAAGAATTCGGTACCTTACATAAATGCGGAACGCGCTATTGAAAGTTCAACGAAAAAGGTTGCTTTTTTCCTAACTCGAAGTCCTTTAAGTAAATACGAGAGGAAGTATTACTTGTCCAAGGATTCATTTAATACCGCCCATTTTGGTGTAGCTGTTAGGAAGGGATTCTGTTGTATGAGAGCTCTAGACAAAGCAATCATCAGGATTTGGGAGACTGGAATTTTTCAAAAGATTCAACGCGAAAAGAAAACGTTTCATATAGTAAAAGATAAGTGGAGAGAACAACACATTGAATATCGGCTGAACTTGAGAGATACAGCTGGAGCTTTTGCTGTGTTTATCATAGGACTTACATTGGCAACAATCATTTTCATTTTAGAAATCATTTTTGGAAAAATAATTTGCACCTAATGGTAAAAGACTTACGCTCGACAGCATTCCATTCGTTACATTGAAATTTATCGTTATATAGATTTCCGATAATTTACAAAATTAGAGGTGCATAACTAGGTATTATAACAGTGCTAAATACAAAATTGCAACCTCTTGAGGCTAATAGAAATTGAGTTATACTGAATAGCATTGGATTCGTAATATTGACGTTGCAGAAATCTAATTGTGGTCAAAATCCAAGGCACATAACTAAATATTATAATCATCCTAAATACAAAATTGTAACCTTTTGCAGATAATGGCAGGTGAGTTACGCTTGATAACATTTCATTCGTTATATTGAAATTTATCGTTATATATATTTCCGATAACAGACAAATTTAAAGGTGCATAACTAGATATTATAATAATCATAAATACAAATATGCAAAATTCTGCGGCTAATGGTAATTGAGTTATACTCAATAGCATTGGATTCTTAATACTGACGTTGCAGAAATCTCATTGTGGTCAAAATTCAAGGCACTTAACTAAATATTATAATCATCCTAAATACAAAATTGTAACCTTTTGCAGATAATGGCAAGTGAGTTATGCTCGATAACATTTCATTCGTTATACTGAAATTTATCGTTATGTAGATTTCTGATAATAGACAAAATTATAGCTGCATAACTAGATAATCATAACAATCATAGCAATCATAAATATAAATATGCAAAATTCTGCGGCTAATGGTAATGGCAGGTGAGATGATAATATTTCATTCGTTATATTGAAATTTATCGTTATATAGATTTCTGATAATAGACAAAATTAGAGCTGCATAATTAGATATTATAACAATCCTAAATACAAAATTGCAAACTCCTGCGCCTGATAGAAAATAAGTTATTGAAGAACTCTCTGAAACAGTAAAAAAAGGAACTCATATATGCAGCACTATCAAAAGTAGCTACCTTATAGAAACGCTAATGTCATCAGATGACGACAAGTTTAAAACAATAGGAGAATCCTTAATGAAGCATTCGGTACCTTATGTAAATGCGGAATAAGCTATTGAAAGTTCAACGAAAAAGGTTGCTTTTTTCCTAACCCGAAGTCCTTTAAGTAAATATGAGAGGAAGTATTACTTGTCCAAGGATTCATTTAATACGGCCCATTTTGGTGTAGCTGTTAAGAAGTGATTCTGCTGTATGAGAGCTCTAGACAAAGCAATCATCAGGATTTGGGAGACTGGAATTTTTCAAAAGTTTCAACGCGAAAAGAAAACGTTTCATATAGTAAAAGATAACTGGACAGAACAACACATTGAATATCGGCTGAACTTGAGAGATACAGCTGGAGCTTTTGCTGTGTTTATCATAGGACTTACATTGGCAACAATCATTTTCATTTTAGAAATCATTTTTGGGAAAATAGTAATGTGTCAATCTCGCGGATTTTGAATCAAATTTATACCATTTGTTATCAATCTTCGTCAAAAATTAGTACGTTATTAGTAAAACAGTTAAGGATGCACGGTATCAATGAAAATGTTCAGCACAATAAACTTTATTAACAAAATAACCTTTCCTCATAAATTAAAATGTTCTAGCCAGTTTTAAATAAAGTGCTTACACGTTCTTTAATAACAAATTTTCACATAAAAAACGTGTCCAGTTTTGCCATTTCAGTTGTGTATTTTTTTAGAATAACAATGCTAAATCAAAAAGTAAAGCACCATATACACCAAATTAAGAAAGTGAAATTTTCTTACTTTCAAAATAAATTTTCAAATATATAAGGAGACACAATAAAAAAGACTTGGCAATTCCACTTGTTCTTTTCCTGTTGAATTCCGAGACAACTAAACTTTTTTTGTTTAATTTTTCTGTTTGGATTGTATGTAAGTCGTGTCTATGTAAAACCTCATTAAACTTGTATTCTAATAATTGCTTTATTAAAGAAGTTGTATGTGATATGTTCTGTGCTTACTTTTGGGAAAAACAAAGGTAAGTTACTTCCTTTCCTCTTCACTTTTATTTAGTTTTGAGATAAATCTATTCTAAGGATCCTAAACTAAATTTTGATCCATCCACGAAAACTTTTGATGGATTGCAGTTAACTCATCCAATGTGTATTGGAAACTATATTTTTGTATAAAATAGCAGTTAAATGTGTGTTTTATTCCATAATCTGAAACTTTAAAGCATTATGATATTATATCAAAAAACATAAACCATATTAAGAAATATTAAATAAATATATATATATTAAAAAATATTAAAAAATTATCATTTATTAAATGTGTGCTTCTTTTATTGGTTTGTATTCTCATCTCTGAGTAACTAGTCTAACTACCGAATCTTGTGACCTTTTATGATCTTAGCAATGTATGGTTGTCTGTATTTTCTATAGATTTCAATGTTAAATCATAATTTACGAACACCATTTGTTAAAATTGAGTCAAATATTTTTCTTAGTATCTGGAGAGCTCAGGAATTAATAGCTTGTTTTACATAGATTCATTGCTAAATGATTGCCCTGTGGGAATAAGACAATGGAGACGACCACTGATTAGGTGACTTAACATTGTCGAAAGTGACCTAAAAATCTTAGGTAAGGAAAACTGGAGAGGAATTTCTTCGGATAGGCCGTAATGCTGGAGACTGAGAAGACTTTGGCTGATAATGACCTCTAGTACCTTAAAAGAAATTCTCAGCTCTGATTTCAATGTTAAATCATGATTTCCAAACACAGTTTGCACAAACAGCGTCAGATATTTTTCTTAGTATCTGGAACACAAGGATCAATAACTTATTTCACATAGATTCATTGCCCAGTCATTGTCCTGTAGGAATTAGAAAGTAGGGATGATCACCAATTAGGTGGCTTAACATTGTTGAAAGTGACTTAAAAATCTTAGGTAAAGAAAACTGGAGAGGAATTTCCTCGGATAGGCCGTAATGCTGGAGACTGAGAAGACTTTGGCTGATAATGACCTCTAGTACCTTGAAAGAAATTATCAGCTCTGATTTCAATGTTAAATCATGATTTCCAAACACAGTTTGCACAAACTGCTTCAAATATTTTTCTTAGTATCTGGAGCACAAGGATCAATAACCTATTTCACATAGATTCATTGCCCTGTAGGAATTAGAAAGTAGGGATGATCACCAATTAGGTGGCTTAACATTGTTGAAAGTGACTTAAAAATCTTAGGTAAAGAAAACTGGAGAGGAATTTCCTCGGATAGGCCGTAATGCTGGAGAGTGATTGAGACGCTCTTGGCCAATAATGGTCTCTTGTACCTTAAAAGAAGAAGACTTAAAGGGAAGATTTGTCAGATCTGAGTAAATAGCCTAACCACCGAATCCTATGACCTTTTGTGATCTTAAAAATGTCTGGTTGCCTATATTTTCTGTAGATTTCAATGTTAAATCATGATTACCAAACACCATTTGCACAAACTGCTTCAAATATTTTCTTAGTATCTGGAGTTCAAGGATCAATAACTTATTTCACATAGATTCATTGCCCAGCCATTGCCCTGTGGGAATTAGAAAGTGGGGATGACCACCAATTAGTTGGCTTAACATTGTTGAAAGTGACTTAAAAATCTTAGGTAAGGAAAACTGGAGAGGAATTTCCTTGGATAGTCCGTAATGGTTTGAGACTGATTGAGACGCCCTTGTCCGATAATGGCCACCAGTACCCTAAAAGAAAAAGAAGACTTAAAAGAAAGTATTCTCAGCTCTGAGTAAATAGCATAACATCCGAATCTTGTGACCTTTTATGATCTTAACAGTATCTAGTTGTCTATATTTTCTATAGATTTCAATGTTAAATCGTGATTTCTAAACATTGCAGAAACTGCGTCAAATATTTTTCTTAGTATATGGAGCTTAAAGATTAATAGCTTGTTCCACATAGATTCATTGCCCTGTGGGAAACAGAAATTGGGAACCACTACCAATTAGAGGGCTTAACATTTTTGAAAGTGATATAAAAATATTAGATAATTAAAACTGGAGAGGAATTTCCTCAGATAGGCCGCAATAAGGAAAGACAGATACAGACGCCCTTGGCCGATAATGGCCTCTAGTACCTTAAAAGAAGCCTTAAAAGAAAGTATTCTCAGCTCTGAGTAAATAGCCTAACTACCGAATCCTGTGACCTTTTACGATCTTAACAATGCCTGGATGTCTGTATTTTCTATAAATTTCAGTGTTAAATCATGATTTATGAACACCATTTGTTAAAATTGAGTCAAATATTTTTCTTAGTATTTGGAGAGCTCAGGGATTAATAGCTTGTTTTACATAGATTCATTGCTAAATGATTGCCCTGTGGGAATTAGAAAGTGGAGAAGACCACCAATTAGGTGGTTTAACACTGTTAAAAGTGACTTAAAAATCTTAGGTAAGGAAAACTGGAGAGAAATTTCCTCGGATAGGCCGTAATGCTGGAGACTGAGAAGCCTTAGGCTGATAATGA
>CM063500.1:52171443-52178943 GCA_032207245.1 Pardosa pseudoannulata
TCAAAATTACGGTCGTGGTAGTTGTAGTTTTAAGAGTATCGTTACAAATTCATAGGAATAGGTCATTATATTTGTTGTATACCAGTAGAGTTATTGTTCATTTTATATATTTTTATATATACCAAAATTAAAAATAATATAATAATTTTAAATGCAATGCACTTTTTACAGAGAGTGGATTGCAATGAAAATTGGAAGTATTCAACTAGATATTATAATACTTCTAAATACAAAATTTCTACCTACTACGGTTAAAAAATATTGAGGTAAAATAGCATTTCATTCATTTTACATTGATGTGAAAAACTCACCCCACAGGTGTGTTTTTTGCCATAACTCTGCGAGAAATCATCTCAGAAACAAGAAATTCAGAAATGAAGGAGAGTATTATGTATGTAACGGATGCCAAAATCATCGGAGCTGAAAAAGGATTACTATCGTAAAAGACCACAAGAGAATACAGTACAATTAAATCAATAGGTAAAGCAAAGAGGCCTTACCTTCAAATTATCGATGGTACTGCTTCTCGTCAATTTGTCAGGGGCCGGGCTGTTTTGTTCTTTGATAAACACCTTGAATTCCGTATTTGGCATTAAATGCTCGAATACATTTGAGAAAAAGGAATAAAATTTATATACATTTAAAAGGAATTACAGAAAAAACTATGCACATGTAAAAAGAACTAGCGAGCGATCATCTGCTCTGTTTACACTCTCGCGGCACCGACACCGACACTAAGTTCGTTCGTTACGGTTACAGTCAGTTCGCAGTTAGTATGACGGGGGATTTCCCACAAATACAATGCATACGCTATGGAATCAAACCAAAACAAACTTTATTGAAAGCATAGTATCGTGACCCATGATTGTCTGTCCAAGATTAAGAACAACAAGCAGATGTTCCTTAATATGGGATATGCCCTGAGTGAATAGTTAAGGAGCTACTGGAAAGTGAAGACATCACTCGAATGAATTGGCCGGCGTACTCCCTGATTTATATCCCATCGAACATGTGTGGGATGCTTTGGGTAACACCCAACAACTTAAACAGATTCTGATTGCGGAATGGGCACTCCTACTGCAAGAAATGTTGAACCAGCTGTTCTGAGTATGCGGAGACGGTGCGAAGAAACCACTGCAGTTAGCTGAGGTCATTTCCCATATTAAGGAACATCTGCTTGCTGTTCTTCCTCTTGTATAGACAATCATGAAACACGATACTATGCTTTCAGTAAAGCTTGTTTTTGTTTAATTCTTTACCGTATGCATCGTATTCCTTTTTCAGCGCCGATTCTTTCGTCATCCTTTACGTACATGATGCTCTCCCTCATTTTTGAATTTCATGATTATCAGATGATTTCTCGTGGAGTTATGGTAAAAAACCCACCTGCTGCTTAAGTTTTGCACACCAGTGTATTGTTACTTCACGTTGTATAGAGCTCTGAAATTGGAGGTGCAGAACTTGATACAATAACAGTCCTAAATACAAAATTGCATCCTGTTGAGGCTAATGGTTATTCAGTTAAGCTAGCACCATTTGGTTCGTAATATTGATGTTATTCATAATAAAGATATCTTATTGTGGTCTAAATTAAAGGTTCACATTTAGATATTATAACAATCCTAAATATAAAATTGTAACCTTTTGCAGGTGATTGTAAAGAATTTAGGCTCAACAGAATTTCTTTCGTTGTATTGAAATTTATCGTTATATAGATTTCAGATAATACACAAAATTAGAGGTACATAAGTTGATATTATAACAGTCCTGAACACAAAATTACAACCTCTTGCTGTTAATGGTAACTGAGTTATGCACAGTAGCATTTCATTCATAATATTGACATTACTTGTAATACAGATATCTGATTGTGGTAAAAATTAGAGGTTCACATTTAGATATTATAACAATCCTAAATATAAAATTGTAACCTTTTGCAGGTGACTGTAAAGAATTTAGGCTAGACAGAATTTCTTTCGTTGTATTGAAATTTATCGTTATATAGATTTCTGATAATACACAAAATTAGAGGTTCATAACTAGATATTGTAACAGTCCTGATAACAAATTTGCAACCTCTTGCCGCTAATGGTAATTAGTTTTGTTCAGTAGCATTTCGATCATAATACCGACATTACTCGTAATACAGTTTGGTTTGGTTTGGAGCGCTACTGTCTACTGTTTTGCACACGAAGGCTAATGAGACCGGGACCTACAGCTTAAAGCCGATTCCGAAAGGCTTCGAACATCCATGCCATAGTGGGATTCGAACCCACGAACTCCGGTGCCGACGATCAGCGCCCTAACCAATCGGCCAGCTTTCGGCTACTCGTAATACAGAGATCTGATTGTAGTTAAAATTAAAGGTTCACATTTAGATATACCAATCCTAAATTAAAAATTGTAACTTTTTACAACTAATTGTAAGGATTTACGATCGACAGTATTTTATTAGTTATATTGAAATTTATCGCTGTATAGATTTCTGATAATTCACTAAATTAGAGATATATAACTAGGTATTATAACAGTCCTAAATACAAAATTGCAACCTCTTGCGGCTAATGGTAACTGAGTTATACTCAATAGCATTTGATTCGTAATATAGATGTTAATCGTAATACAGATATCAATTGAGGTCAAAATTGAAGGCGCATAACTAGATATCAGCTAAATGCAAAATTGTAACATTTTTCAATTAATGGTAAATGAGCTAAACTTGACACGTTTTATTCGTTTTATTGAAATTTATCGTTATATTTATTTCTGATGATATAAAACATTAGAGGGGCATAGCTAGATATTATAACAGTCATAAATACTAAATTGTAACCTCCTGAGGCTAATGGAAATTAGTTTATGCTCAATAGCATTTGATTCGTAATATTGACGTTGCTCGTAATACAGAGATTGGATTGTGGCCAAAATTAAAGGTGCGTAACTAGATATTAAAAACACTCCAAATACGAAATTCTAACCTTTTGCAGATAGTGCTAAATGGGTTATGCTCAAAAGCTTTTCATTCGTTATACTGAATTTATCGTTACATAGATTTTTGATAATATACAAAATTAGAGGTTCGTAACTAAATAATATAACAATCCAAAATACAAAATTGTAAACTTCTGCGGCTAATGGTAATTGAGTTATACTCAATTAGCATTTGATTCGTAATACTGACTTTTCTCGCAATACAGAGATCTGATTGTGGTAAAAAATGAAGGTGCAAAACTAGAAACCACACTAAATACAAAGTTGTAATCTTTTGCAGCTAATGGTAAAGGATTTATACTAGATAGCATTTCATTCGTTATGTTGAAATTTACCGTTATATAGATTTCTGATTTTAGACAAAATTACAGGTGCATAACTAGATATTATAGCAAAAATTGCAAACTTCTGTGGCTAATGGTAATTGAGTTATACTCAATAGCATTAGATTCGTAATATTGATGTTGCAGAAATTTCATTGTGGTCAAAATTCAAGAACATAACTAAATATTATAATCATCCTAAATACAAAATTGTACCCTTCTGCAGCTAATGAAAAATGAGTCAGGCTCGTTAACATTTCAGTAGTTCTATTGAAATTCATCGTTATATAGATTCCTGAGTATAGTAAGAATTAGATTCCCATAACTAGATGTCGTAATAGTCCTAAATACAAAATTACAAACTCTCAAGACGCACAACTAGATATGCCCATCCTAAATACAAAATTGTAACCTTTTGCAGATAATGGTAGATGGGCTATGCTCGGTACACTTTATTAGTTATATTGAAATTTAGCATTATATAGATTTCTGATATTAGACACAATTAGAGGTGCATAACTAGATATTATAACAGTCCTACATACAAAATTGCAGCCTCCTGAGGCTAATGGAAATTGAGTTATGCTGAATAGCATTTGATTCGTCCTATTGACTTTACTCGTAATACAAAGATCTGATTGTGATCAAAATTGAAGAGACATAACTAGATATTAAAACCACTCCAAATATAAAACGCCAATTTTTTGTAGCTAATGGTAAATGGGTTATGATCGATAGCATTTTATTCATTATATTGAAATTTATAGTCATATAGATTTCTGACAAAATTAGAGGAGCATAACTAGATATAACTTGTCCTAAACACAAAATTGCAACCTCCTGCTGCTAATGGTAATTGAGTTATACTCCAGAAGCATTTGATTCATAATACTGAAGTTTCTTTCAAAACAGAGATTTGGTTCTGGTAAAAATTAAAGGCTCATAACTAGATATTAAAACCACCCTAAATACAAAATTGTAACCTTTTGAAACTAATGGTAAATGAGTTATGCTTGACAGCATTTCATTCGGTATATAAAAATTTATCTTTATATAGATTTCAGATAATACACAAAATTAGAGTTGTGTAACTAGATATTATAACAGTCTAAATACAAATTTTCAACGTCCTGCGACTAATGGTAATTGAGTTATGCTCAATAGCATTTGATTCGTAATATTGACTTTACTCGTAATACGGAGATCTGATTGGGGTGAAAAATGAAGACTCACAACTAGATATTTTATCAATATCCTAAGCAGAAAATTGTAACCTTTTTCAGCTAATGGTAAATGAGTTATGATCGATAACATTTCAATAGTTATACTGATATTTATCGTTATATAGATTTCTGATTATAATCAAAATTTGAATCTCATAACTAGATATTGTAACAGTCCGGAATACAAAACTGCAAACTTCTGCGTCTAATAGTTTTTGTAGTAAACATTACCGTATTATACATTTTATACAACAGCATTATGTATTTTATAGAAGGAAGTTTAAATAATGGTATAATATGTGAAGCACTAGAAACGGTAAAACTGAATGGTGTTAAAGGACTGCATATTTCTAAATCGTCGTTTTAATTTAATTAGAAATATTTTGCAGTAGATTTAGAATTATTTGTGCTGCACAAGGAAGTTAAAATAATGGTATTATACTAAAGCATTAGGAATATTTTAAAAGAACTTGTTTAGACTACTGAATATTCCTAAAAATGCATTTTAATTAGAAAAATTTGTAATAGATTTTATTGTCTTATATATTTTTTTAAACAAAATTATTAATGTTTACAAGGAAGTAGAAATAATGGTATAATATGTAATCCGCTAGAAGCATTTTAGAATAATGGTGTTAAGTGAATTAATACTTCTAAAAATTCATTTTATTTTAATAAAAAATCTTTCAAGTAGAGTTTAGTGTCATATATATTTTATAAAACAGCATTATTTATTTTGTACAAGGAAATACAAGAAATGAAACCATATGTAAAACCCTAGGACTATTTTAAAAGAACGTGTTTAGATGACTGAATATCTCTAAAAATATATTTTACGTTAATTAAAATAGTTTGTGTTATATATTATATATAAGAACATTTGTTTCATACAAGGAGGTACAAATATTAAAATATTAAATTAGTTAAATTACTAAATATCTCTAAAAATCCATTTTATTTTAATTAAAACTTTTTGTATTGTATATTAATATCTTATATATTATATATAACTGCATTTTTTTATATACGGATGTACAAATAATGCTATAATATGTAAAGTATTGGGAGCATGTTAAAAAAAATGTAGTTAGATGACTGGGTATTTCTAAAAATCCATTTTATTTTAATTAAAATTTTTTGTATTATATATTACTATCTTATATATTATATATAGCAGGATTTTTTATACACGAAAGTACAAATAATAGTATAATAAGAAAATATCGGGAACATATTAAAAGAATATACTTAGATGACAGAATATTTCTAAAAATTTATTTTATTTTAGTAAATTATTATTTGTATAAAATTTTAGTGTTTTATATATTTTATACATTAGCGCTATTTATTTAATAATGTTACAATATGTAAAACTATACGAACATTTAAAATAATATGATTAGATGACTGAAAATTTTTAAAAATCCATTTCATTTTAACTAGAAAATTTTTGTGGTAGAATTCAATGTTTTGTATATTTAACAAACAGCACTATTTATACTCATATAAAAGAAAGCACTCAAAAGTTAAGTAGTTTAAAAAACAAGTTTAACGTCCCTTATTCCCTTAAAACATTATATTATAGATTAAATCTTCTATTATAAATATTTATTCAGAAAATTGCATTATATTGACTATTCTAACTCCTTTTTTTGGCGTGATCATAATATTTACAGTTTCTCGTTCAAACAAAATCAACGTTTGCTCTAAATTCCAGTTCCTTTTATCTTGCCCGTTCTGCGAGCTAATGTTATTCATATATGCAGCAACACGCACATAATTATCACTGATGGCCAAGTCATCAATGCTCCTTAATTTTTTATCACGGAAAATTTCATTTATTTCCTGCAAAATATATTTATTCTACTAAATTTACTTACGTAAACCCTATTGAATCTAATGTTATGCTTATACATTTTTATTTCTTAAAGAGAATTACAGAATCGTTGTACCCAATACTTTTCAAGCATTTTTGAAAGTGAATTTATAGGTTTATTATGACAAGCAAATATTCTTTAAAAGATATTTTCTAGTTTAACTTGAATTTTAATTCTTTAGATCAGGAAAATCATTGTGTAAGAGACATGTGTTTAGATGCCAAAATTACAGTTTTTGTTATTGAACACAAAAAAATACTTTAAAATAACTTTTACTTGTAAAATATTTCGATATTCGTTATTCAAATTTGTTTTTAAAGAAACTGCGATTCTACACAAACATTATTCTTAACCAATATAATTACATTACATTTTAGTTTTTATAGCTATTTAATACACGTGTTCATAACACTTTTAAAAGTGTTTTGTATCATAAACAAAGATTCTATAAAAGTATTTTCTATGCTAGCATGAAATTTTTATTTCTTTTTTAATCTGGAAATCATTTTAATGTAATGTAAATATAATAAGGCGATTTCACGCAGTAGGGCAAATTCTCAAATTATGACAATCCTGGCTTTAATTTCAAACGGAAGGGCAGTTTATTGTTTGTCTATTGGCTGTTAAACACGTGAAAATGATTGGGAAGGGCATTATAGTAGGTCGTGAAGTTTGCAACAAATTGCCTTATAGGTTTAGCAGGTAAATTTCGTACGTATAATTTATTGGTGCTTTTAGGCAACGGTGATTGCCCTTTTTTAATTAAGGCGTCAAGTTTTCCTACAACTAAAGCTTTACTAATAAGGGCTTTTTTCACCTAATGAGGTCTTTTTATCGTCAATTAAATTCATTTCAATAAAAATAAATAATGCGTATTGATATTCTACAAATAATACTCTTTGTCGTTAAATTTTTGTATGAAAAATTTTAAAACTTGTCATACACTAGTTTTTATAGCTACTTAAAATAATATTTACAATATTAAATAACAGTAAGGTAAACTTATTTGTTTGTATAGGAATATTTTACAGTGATCATTTTGTCTTTCATACTATTATGGAAAGGAAAAGAATGAGGAATATATCA
>CM063500.1:52183943-52338943 GCA_032207245.1 Pardosa pseudoannulata
AACCTTCGGACTTTGATATCTAAGCACAAAATTCTACGTCTTTAGATACAAGCCAACTCTCAGAGTAAAATTAGTGAAAATATATATTTTCCATTTGTATCTCAAAGTGCATTTTAATGCTTAGTTACGCTCCAGTGTTTGTTAGTGTAGATGACTTTATTTTGAAAGCTATGTACCTAAAAACACTTACGTTGTTAAAGTGAAGGGCAATAATCCATCCTTTGATGTTCTAAGACAGTAGGAGTATATTTAAAACTGCAAGAGATATCTATAACACTAACACATATATATAATATATATATATATACACTAAAATTATATATACACTAAAACATATATATATATACACTATAACAGCAGCAAGAATCCAACCTGCGAACTTTGATATCTAAGCACAAAATTCTACGTCTTTAGTACTGACCAACTCTGAGAGTAAAATTCTTATTTCTTGAATGTGCTACATATCCCGTTTGGTTTTTTAAAAAGGCGTAATCTAAACGGAATTTCTTCAAAAACCTCTTACTTTAGAGCAAATCATAACTGTGTGTTAAAAATACTCTTATATTAAGTTTAAGTATTAACTAAAATGGTTGCGAAATAAAAATAGAATTTGAAAGCAGCCCTATACTTCTTCTATCAACAATTGATCTTATTTGCATTTCAAGTGCTTGCAATTGTGTTCTCCAATATTTGGACTATTTAGAAATCTGCAAATATTGTTTACATATTGTCAAGATTTGACCATTGGTATAAATTTCAATGTATCTAATGTAGTACCTTCGAATATCCTGGGGAATAACATAAAAATAATGCTACAATAATATAATCCGAATACATGCATTCCTTAAAGTTACAGAAAAGAACATTAAATAAATATTTCACGATAACATTTTTCGAAATATAAATAAAACTCTTATCTTTTGCCTTGGGTAACATTAATTTGCTCACATTTTGTTGAAGAATATATGTGTATACTTAATCTTTTATAAAACAATATTAAAACTAACTTATTAAAGACTAACTTATTAAAACTAACTTATTAAAATGAAGTTTCCTTTTCCAAATTATGTAAAAATTGTAGCTAACGCATACCAGTCTGGATCTGATATATTTAAAACTATCAGTGCTGACGGAAGCAAGTTATACGTGTTTGAAGGCAAATTCATTAACTTGCTTTCAGAGATTCTTAGATTTAAGTACAAAATAGTGCAGTCGGAGGACATAGTACCAAATCGAGATACAGGAGGTGGAAATTGGTCAGGAATAATCGGAGTCTTGCAACGAGGAGAAGCCGATCTCGGAATATCCATGCTATTCCTAAGCGAGGACAGAACACGAGTTGTAGATTTCAGTTATCCTTACTATCTCACTGATATTACGTTCTTAACTAATAAGCCAGAACCTCTGCCGAAAAGCTTGGCCATCCTCTATCCATTTTCGCTTGCTGTGTGGCTATTAATTCCAATATGTCTGCTTATTGTTGCATTCTTGTTTTACTTTCAAAGAAAGAAGCAATCATTTCTCCGCATTATCTTTGAATTCTTTGGTAGTATTTTAGAGAAATGTTTTACTTTGCAGTTTACCACATTAACAGAAAGATTGTTAGTATTTGCATGGATAAGTGGCATCATGTTTCTGTCTCACGGCTACAAAGGCACTTTATTGGCTTATTTGTCATTCCCCCCAACTAAAGGAGTCCGTGACGTAGATGAACTGGCAAATGCTGTAGTGAAAGATTCCTATAAGTGCTTTAATTTGCTTGGTACTGCATTTAACGAAACGTTCATGCAAATGAATGTTGAGAAGATGAGAATTATCGGGAAATCCTTAAGTGAAAATGTAGCGTATGACTTTGACTTATTTGCGAGAAATTTTCCCTCGAAATCGGCTCTTGTTTATTTAAGACCTTATTTGGAACCCTATAGCGAAAATTTATTTTTATCCCGCGATAGCTTTTACACAGTGCTTTTCGGCATTGCCGTCAGGCGCGGGTTTTGTTGTACGAGGGCACTAGACAGGGCAATAAGAAAAATATTCGAATCCGGTCAGTACGATAAGTTTTTCCGAGAAAACGTTAATTTGCAAAAAGAAGAGCGTATGTCTACAGAGACTGACAATTTGAATTCTTTGTGTCTGGAAGATATTGCAGGAGCTTTTCTTATTTTGGTGTCGGGCTTTGCTGTGGCAGCTCTTACTCTTGCTTTAGAAATGATAGCAGAAAAGTATAGATGGAAATTGACTTGCGGAATCCAAAGACAAAAACAATTTTTGAGAAAAAGAAACAATGTTCCAAGCAAGAGAAATAGAAGTAAAAAATATTTTAGCCAAAGAATCTCTTAAACTATTATACATTAAGTTATATTTCACAAAATCTTCTGTATGTTGACGCTTTCTTGAGATTTTTCTTTCTTTAATCTCTACTAACTCTACACATAAGTAGTGTCAGGCTACGCTTTGTTCTTACTCTTGCTTTAGAAATGATAACAGAGAAGTATAGATGCAAAGTGACTTGCGGAATTCAAAGACAAAAACATTTTTTGAGAAAAAGAAACAATGTTCCAAATAATAGAAAGAGAAGTAAAATATATTTTAGCCAGTGAATCTCTTAAACTATTATACATTAGGCGATATTTCACAAAAGCTTCTGTATATTGATGCTTTGAGATTTTTCTTTCTTCGGTCTCTACTAACTCTACACATAAATAGTGTCAGGCTACACTTTGTTCTTACTCTTGCTTCAGGAAGGATAACAGAAAAGTATAGATGAAAATTGACCTGCGGAATTCAAAGACAAAAACAATTTTTGAGAAAATGAAACAATGCTTTAAACAAGAGAAATAGAAGTAAAAAATATTTTAGCCAATGAATCTCTTAAACTATTATACATTAGGCGATATTTCACAAAAGTTCTGTATAATGATGCTTTGAGATTTTTCTTTCTTCAATTTCTACTAACTCTACACATAAGTAATGCCAGGATACGCTTTGTTCTTACTCTTGCTTTAGAAATGATAACAGAAAAGTATAGATGCAAATTGACCTCCGGAATTCAGAGACAAAAACAATTTTTGAGTAAAAGAAACAATGTTCCAAACAAGAGAAATAGAAGTAAAAAATATTTTAGCCAATGAATATCTTTAACTATTATACATTAAGTGATATTTCACAAAGGCTTCTGTATATTGACGCTTTTTTGGGATTTTTCTTTCTTCAATCTCTACTAACTCTACACATAAGTAATGTCAGGCTACGCTTTGTTCTTGCTCTTGTTTTAGAAACAGTGATAAAAAGTTTAAAAACAAAATGTCTTAAGAATTTCATTAACAAAAATGAATGAATTGAGAAAATGAAGCAATGTTCCTCAGAAAGCAAAAGGAAGAGAAAATAATTTTCATTCAAGTATTTTTCAGGATTTGATAAAATAAGTAATATTTCAAAAAAGCTCTTATATATTACTATTTCTTAAATGTTTATTTCATTTTAATGTTTTAGAAACAGTGATAAAAAATTTAAAAACAAAGTGTCTTAAGAATTCCATTAACAAAAATGAATGAATTGAGAAAAGGAAGCAATGTTCCTCAGAAAGCAAAAGGAAGAGAAAATAATTTTCATTCAAGTATTTTTCAGGATTTGATAAAATAAGTAATATTTCAAAGAAGCTCTTGTATATTACTATTTTTAAATGTTTATTTCATTTTAATGTTTTAGAAACAGTGATAAAAAGTTTAAAAACAAAGTGTCTTAAGAATTCCATTAACAAAAATGAATGAATTGAGAAAAGGAAGCAATGTTCCTCAGAAAGCAAAAGGAAGAGAAAATAATTTTCATTCAAGTATTTTTCAGGATTTGATAAAATAAGTAATATTTCAAAGAAGCTCTTGTATATTACTATTTTTAAATGTTTATTTCATTTTAATGTTTTAGAAACAGTGATAAAAAGTTTAAAAACAAAATGTCTTAAGAATTCATTAACAAAAATGAATGAATTGAGAAAAGGAAGCAATGTTCCTCACAAAGCAAAAGGAAGAGAAAAATAATTTTCATTCAAGTATTTTCAGGATTTGATAAAATAAGTAATATTTCAAAGAAGCTCTTGTATATTACTATTTTTAAATGTTTATTTCATTTTAATGTTTTAGAAACAGTGATAAAAAGTTTAAAAACAAAATGTCTTAAGAATTTCATTAACAAAAATGAATGAATTGAGAAAATGAAGCAATGTTCATCACAAAGCAAAAGGAAGAAAAAATAATTTTCATTCAAGTATTTTCAGAATTTGATAAAATAAGTAATATTTCAAAGAAGCTCTTGTATATTACTATTTTTAAATGTTTATTTCATTTTAATGTTTTAGAAACAGTGATAAAAAGTTTAAAAACAAAATGTCTTAAGAATTTCATTAACAAAAATGAATGAATTGAGAAAAGGAAGCAATGTTCCTCAGAAAGCAAAAGGAAGAGAAAATAATTTTCATTCAAGTATTTTTCAGGATTTGATAAAATAAGTAATATTTCAAAAAAGCTCTTGTATATTACTATTTTTTAAATGTTTATTTCTCTCAGCACCACTACTATGATTCTGAAAAAGACAAATTATTCTAAAAAATCTCCTGAAAGTGTTTTTTTACTAGTTTTTTTTATACTTTTTTCATTTTAGTGTCATTATATGCTTTGACAGTTCTAGTTCTGGTTTTAGAACTGGAAAAAAGATAGTTATGCAGCTAAAGGTCTCTCGGAAACAAGAAATTCCAAAAAGAGAAATGATATTTGAAAAAGAGAGGCAGTTCCCCAGATAAAGTAAAAGTAAAATAAAATTAATTTTCCTCGTGTCTCTCTCAATATGTTAAGCAATATTTTGAATAGAGCATTTGAATATTGATGAATTTTTGAAAACTTGTTTTCTGTTAACGAGATATTTGAGAAAGAGAAGCATTGCTTCTGTTAAAGTAAAAGGAAAATAAAATTATTTTTACTCGTGTGTCTTTCCTACTCTCATATGTTAAGCGATATTTTTATTAAAACATCTGTATATTGATGCTTTTTTTTAAAATATCTTTCTCACAACTCGATATTTGAGAAAGGGAAGCAATGCTCCAATTAAAATAAGAGAAAAAGAAAATTATTTTCACTCGTGTGTCCCTCAAACTATCATATGTCAAATGATATTTTGAATAGAACATTTGTATACTTATGCTTTTTTCCTTTTTTTTTAATTTTCTTTCTCTCAACACTACTAAATCTACTGGTTCTTTCTCTCAACACGATATTTGAGAAAGAGAAGCAATGCTCCGATTAAAGTAAAAGGAAAATAAAATTATTTTCACTCGCATGTCTCTCAAACTCTCATATATTAAGCGATATTTTGAATAAAGCATTTGTATATTGAGGCTTTTTTGAAAATTTTCTTTCCCTCAACACGATATTTGAGAAAGAGATGCTGGGCGAAAACGGAACTCTAATTCCGATGTGTGAGGCCCCAGTCATCGCTGGTTGAGACAGAACAGACTTGCGGTTTTTGGTTTTTTTTTTTATTCAAGCACGAAAAACATATGTATTAGTCACTTCTGTGTAAATCGCCCGACGATAAAGTCGGTATTCGAATTCGTTAATTCTTATTCAATCTTATTCGCATTAAAAGTTAAAGTTTTAGAAAATTGGCCTGTTCCTTGGTGTACATGTGTCCACATAATTCTTGTGTCCAGCCCTGGGAGATGGGTAAGTTACCCAATCGTTTCTATTCATTTATAATCTTGTATTACGTTTTGTAAACAATTAATTCTTTACATCTTTCTTTATTCGTAAGGGGAATTAAAGTTCCCCAGATGCAATGCTCCAAATAAAGTAAAATGAAATTAAAATTTTTTCATTCGTGTATCTCTCAGACACTCATACATTAAACGATATTTTGAATAGAACATTTGTATATTGATGCTTTTTTTTTTCTTTCTCTCAACGCTGCTAACTTTACAGGTAAGTTCAGAGTATAATTCTGGAAAACTGCTGGAAGATTTTGTGCACTAAAAAATGAAACATGAAGTAATTTACTTCTTATTTTATTGCAGGACCGTCTCTGTCAGTTCTTGCTTTGTTTTAAGAAATGATGATGAGATAGTTTAGAAGCAAAATCACATCCTGATTTCAAAAGTAATAAAAATATTTGAAAGAGAGAAAAGTAATACTCCGTGAGAAATAATATTTTCTTTTGCTCAACACTACTAACACTACAGATTCTGTCTCTCAACAAGATATTTGACAAAGAGAAACAATGCTCCGATTAAAGTAAAAGGAAATTAAAATTATTTTCACTCGTGTATCTTTCAGACACTCATACGTTAAACGATATTTTGATTAGAACATTTGTATATTGATAGGTTTTTTTTCTTTTTTTATTTTCTTTCTCTCAACGCTATTAAATCTACAAGCAAGTTCAAAGGATGATTCGGGATGATTTTGTGTACTAAAAATAAAACATAAAGTAAATTATTTCTTATTTTATTGCAGAACCATCTCTGGCAGTTCTTTCTCTAGTTTTAGAAATGGTGATGAGTAAATTTAGCAGCAAAATCACCTCCAGATTTCAAAAACAATAACGATATTTGAGAGAGAGAGAGAGAGAGAGAGAGAGAGAGAGAAGTAACACTTCGAAAAAAAATAGCTTAAAGAAAATTATATTTGCTTATATATTTACGATTACTCTTGCATAATAAATAGTATTTCACTTTTATATATTAGTGCTTTTCTGAATTTTTTCCTGTGTTTCTACACTACTAACTCTATAGATAAGTTTAAAAAATTATTCTTGTAAACTCCAGGAAGAGTTTTTAAATTAAAAACAACATATTGTAAATTTTTTTGTATTTCAGTGTCGGAATATATTTTGGTAATTATTTCTCTGTTTAAAAAATAGTGATAGAAAAATTTAAAAATTAGAGAACTCTTGGATTTCAAAAACCGGAAGGATATTTGAGAAAGAGAGGTGATACTCCGGAAAAAGAAAAGGTAGAAGAAAATTACTTTCTCTTCTGTATCTCTCAGAGAATCATACAGTATTTAATACTTCTCAAAAATACTTGTATATTCATGCTTTTTTATGTTTATCATTCTTTCAAGATTACTACCTTATCAGATGAGTTTGAAAGATGATTCTAGAAAACATTAGGAAGTACTTCTAAATAAACAGGCACTTTAAAAAAAATATTTTAAAACATTTCTTATTTTAGTTTTGGGATATGTTTTAGCAGTTCTTAGTAATTGTTTCAGGTTTTAGGAAACTTTAGAACTTTAGATCGGAATTAGTTTTAGTTTTAGTTGTTTCATTGAATTTAGTTGTAGAACTTCAATCGGCATGCTTATTTGAAATTTTTCTTTCTTTAAAGATTACTAACTTTACATATGAGTTTGAAATATGATTCTACAAAACATTAGGAAGTACTTCTACATAAACAAATAGACATTTAACAAAAAATATTTTAAAATATTTCTTATTTTATTGTTGGGATATGTTTCAGCAGTTCTTAGTAATTGCTTCTAATTTTAGAAAACTTTAAATCCGAATTAGTTTTAGTTTTAGTTCTTTCATCGGATTTAGTTGTAAAACTTCGATTGGCATGCTTATTTGAAATTTTTCATTCTTTCAAGATTACTATCTTTACAGATGAGTTTGAAAGATGGTTTTAGAAAACATTCTGAAGTACTTCTACATAAACAAATAGACATTTAAAAAAAATATTTTTAAATATTTCTTATTTTAGTGTTTGGATATGTTTTAGCTGATCTCGGTAATTGCTTTGGGTTTTAGAAAACTTTAGAACTTTAGATTGGAATTAGTTTTAGTTTTAGTTGTTTCATCGGATTTAGTTATACATTTTGATCTGCATGCTCAATGAAATTTTTCATTATTTCAAGATTACTAACTTTACAGATGAGTTTTAAAGATGATTCTAGAAAACTCTAGAAAATACTTCTACATAAACAGACATTTTTTTTAAATATTTTAAAATATTTCTTACTTTAGTGTTGGAATATGCTTTAGCAGTTCCTAGTAGTTGTTTCAGGTTTTAGAAAACTTTAGAATTATAGATTGGAATTAGTTTTAGTTTTAGCTTTTTGATCGGATTTAGTTATAAAACTTCGATCGGCCTGTTTATTTGAAATTTTTCATTCTTTCAAGATTACTTACTTTACAGATGAGTTTGAAAGATGATTCTAGAAAACTCTGGGAAGTACTTCCAAATAAACAAATAGACATGTTTTTAAAAATATTTTAAAATATTTCTTATTTTAGTGTTGAAGTATGTTTTAGAAATTCTTAGTAATTATTTTTAGGTTTTAGAAAACATAGAACTTATATCGGAATTTATTTATTTTTAGTTTTTTGATCGTATTTAGTTGTAAAACTTTGATCGGCATGCTTATTTGAAATTTTTCATTCTTTCAAGATTACTAACTTTACAGATGAGTTTGAAAGGTGATTCTAGTAAACTCTGGGAAGTATTTCTACATAAACAAATAGAAATTTTAAAATATTTCTTGGTTTAGTGCTGAGATACGCTTTAACAGTTTTTAGTAAGTGCTCCAGGTTTTAAAAATCTTTAAAACTTTAGAACGGAATTAGTTTTAGTTTTAGTTTTTTGATTGGATTTAGTTGTACAACTTCGTTTGGAAACTTTAAAAAGAACCTCGAATTTCAAAAATGTAACTATATTTAAGAAATAAAAGCAATATTCAGAAGAAAGAAAAGGTAAAATATAATTTTTGTTTATGTACGTTTCAGATTTTTATACGATAAAATATATTTCACAAAAGCACTTGTATATGGAAGTATTTTTAATTTTTTTTTTCTCTTTATATTTCTATCTATGTAAGTTCAAAGAATGATAACAGAAATATTAGAACTTGTATCTTTAAAAATAAGATTATTGGTAAAAACTATAGTAAAATCTTTCTTAACCCCTTCCGGTATGATTTAATAATGAAAAACTGTGCATGAAATAACCATTTAATTTTTATTTAATAAACTTGTTTCATTTTACAATTCTTACATATTCTTAATTAAAATCCACTTTTTACATAGTGTTAAATAATATCAGAAACAGTAAAATTAAGAAAATATCAAAGCAAAACATTAATAAGATATACAGATAATAGTCTTCAAGATAGTGGTACATTTCAAAACAAAGTGCAAAGGAATTCTTAATTGTTTACACTTCCAAGTAGTCTCACTTTTAATTTGATTCTTGTAACACGCACGGCATTTCTTAGTAGGTTTTCTTTTATTCTGACTCGTTAATTTGGCAATGACTTGTACCAAGAAATTCTAAGTAAACAATATGCAATAGTGACTTGTGATTTTCACAAGTGATAAAAGTGTTGCCAAATTCAGTACACTAGAAATTTTAAGCTAAATTAATTATCATATTTAACAGTAACTTTAATCGCATGACGAGTGTAGCTCGTCATTGTGCGGTATGGAATGAAAAACTAACGAGAAGCTAGACTCGTCATTTTACCGGAAGGGGTTAATGATTCACGTTATTATCATATCTCATTTCGTAAGAAAATCTTTTAAAATCATACAGAATCTCCGCTTCTGTGATATTCTACAGTAAAAATATAAGGCATTCATATTATATCTTTAAACAGTCATATTAACACAAAATAATACTAATTCCAAATTACCCTAAATTATATAAAAACGGTATTTCTGGGAAGTCAAAATGAAAGAACTTAAATTTTTTGACAGGTTTCAAGTAAAAAAAGAGCAGAGATATATGGTAATTATGCAATAACAACTATGATTCTCCGAAGATTAAAGTCATACTCATCATTTCTGATTAACACCGTTCACGTAATGATCAGTCTTTGTAAACAGTGTCTTGTATATATTATATATATTGTAATGTATTTACACATATTATTGTAACATGAATTCCTTGATCTGTAATGATATTTGTTTTATAATTATCGTATTTTTATTTGTGGCAACACAGCATCTTTTTAAATATGCAAAATATATGTAATGTATGTATATGTTGTCTGCCTATATCAGAATCAGTGCGACAGAAGCAGAGAGTTCGGTTTCATCGAAAGTGCAGATGGTTGTTTTTGTAACTGTTATCTACTTTCAGTATTTTAAACTTCTGTAACGTTAGTTCAGTTTGATATCCAGAGCTCTACGCCATTCATTATACTATCTGAAATAAATGCATGTACCTAGATATAGTCGTTTTATTTAAATGCACCGAGTAAGTCCCTTCTGAGCATGATTTTATATGTAATACGGATACTCTTTTAAGAATCGTCGAACCATAGCAGGGATATCCATAGATATTATAATTAGGAGAAAAATAATGTCCATTCTATGTGAATAAAATCAACATCAAGTAAATTGGACGATCAAAGCGGAAAAGAACTAAAGACCTGTCTCACCAAAGTCGTTTAACGGCTAACCGAGATTAACCCATGGAGCCAACCAGTGGTGGGACGCAATTCTCTGTTTAAACACAGATTAATCGCTGTTAGCTGTTAAATGCCTTTGGTTAGATCGGTTCTTATTCGTCAGAGATAAATTGAAATTCCAATGTAAAACTTTTAAAAATGTATCATTTTGTGATAATCATGTATCTAAAATGCAGTGGATATTATAATTGCGAGAAAAATAATATTCAATCTAAGGGAATAAAATCAACATCAAGTAAATTGGACGATCAAAGAGGAAAAACGACTAAGGACCAGTCTCACCAAAGTCGTTTAACGGCTAACGGATATTAATAGATGGCACCAACCAATGGTGGGACGCAATTATCCGTTTAAACAGAGATTAATCGTGGTTAGTTGTTAATCCCCTTTGGTTAGATCGGCTCGTATTCGGGAGCGATAAATTGAAGTTCCATTGTAAATCTTTTAAAATTGTATCATTTTGTGATAATCATGTATCTAAAATGCAGTGGATATTATAATTGCGAGAAAAATAATATTCAATCTAAGGGAATAAAATCAACATCAAGTATAACATCGGTTCTCTGGTAATTAAATCGTGCTAAGTAAATCGAAAAATCAATGAAGGAAAACGAATAATACAAGAAGAATAAACTGAGATTCCCCTCTAAATCTTTTATAAACAAATGTTATTGTATTGTATTTCTTTATTTAAATAAACAGTTCGAAATTTACATAACATTCATAGACATACTTGCCAACATTTATAATTTGGTATCAGTAAACTTTTCCCGAAATATCGGCTATTTCGTTGGTTGATATGAGGGGCACAAGTACTTGTAAAAAATAAGAGTTATTTGTCATTTTTTTACCCAAGAAAATTTTAACTAAAAGTTAATTGTAATGGAAAACAATTATGCCTTCATTACATACTATAAAATATATAAACTCATTTTCCAATTAAATTTGATTCTAGAAAAACACAAAATTAACCTAAATTTCAAATTTATTATCTAGATAGAAAATCTGTAAAATAAATCTTTAAAACTGCCAAAATATGATTTACTAACTTATCTTTTTTTATTAGTTATGTAAATTTCTGCTGAAATGAAATCGATTTTGGAATTTTCAGATATTACTTAAGTAAAAAAGCCATTGTTTTTTCTTCGCAAATTTTCATTTTTTGCAGTACTAAAATTCGTAAAAATTCTCGGTCTGTCCGTAATTCCGTAAAATGAAACCAAAAATCATAATTTTTAACGGTAAACCGTAAAAGTTGGCAGGTAACAGCTTTTGATTTTGCATAAAGTGCATTACACTATATGCATATATATACATAATACACGAATATATATACATATATAAGTAACAAATAATTTTTTAAGAAAAAAATTAAATTAAAATAAATAACAATAATAAATTTTTAAAAATAAATAAGAGATATAAAAGGAAAGTTCTTATTTGAGATTTTTAAGCACAGACACCAAGCAAAAACTAAAAAACCCAACCATTAATTATGCAAACCGTCAAAATAGATAGTGTAGCATCTAGTTGTATACCTTCCTTTTAATTTGCAATCACTGTCAACCACTCTGTATAACTAAACATTTGCATATAATGAATATAAATGCTATAGGTATTCATCAAATGGCAGTTTTTGAGCTCTAATTATTGTTAAACTAATACGTAACACATTTTTAAATATAATCCTATTTATACTTCAATTTAAATGAAGTTAAGCAAAACATTTGTATAATTTAATATTCGAACAAGTAAATTATACGATACCCAGTTGTTTGTTTATTTATCATGCAATTATACATATATTTTAGTAATATGCAATTATACATATATAGCTCTAATTGCTGTTAAACTAATACATTACATATTTTTCCTTGTAATTCTATTTACACTTTAATCTAAACGAAGTTAAGCAAAATGTTTGTGTAATTTAATATTCGAGAAAGTAAATTACAATGATGAACATTTCTTTGTTTATTTATCATGCAATTATGCATAAAATTTATCAATAAATTTAATATCAAGATGAAAATTTATATAATTTTACAGAAAAAACGTATGTACTTAAAAGAACTGCATTATTGAACAAGATTTTTAATTAGATTTTTTAAGTAAATGCTTTAAATTTCCCTTGCTTTGCAAACATAGTTAGGGGTATATTTTATCAAATTGAGAGCATGTTTCACAAAACTTTAATATTTAATCGTTGCAGTATAATAAAATTTTTCAACTTTTATAAGTTAACCGCTTTTCTTACAAATTTTTTTAAATTGCAAAATATCATCAGATATTTTTATTGTATTTTTAAATACAAAAAATAAAACAGAATATCTAGCTTTAAATTTCCCTTGCTTTGTAAACATAGTTAGGGGTATATTTTATCAAATCGAGAGCATGTTTCACAAAACTTTAATATTTAATCGTTGCAGTACAATAAAATTTTTCAACTTTTATAAGTTAACCGCTTTCCTTACAAATTTTTTTTTAAATTGCAAAATATCATCAGATATTTTTATTGTATTTTTAAATACAAAAATAAAACAAAACAAAATATCTAGCTTTAAATTTCCCTTGCTTTGTAAACATAGTTAGGGGTATATTTTATCAAATCGAGAGCATGTTTCACAAAACTTTAATATTTAATCGTTGCAGTACAATAAAATTTTTCAACTTTTATAAGTTAACCGCTTTCCTTACAAATTTTTTTTAAATTGCAAAATATCCTCAGATAGTTTTATTGTATTTTTAAATACAAAAAATAAAACAAAACAAAATATCTAGCTTTAAATTTCCCTTGCTTTGTAAACATAGTTAGGTGTATATTTTATCAAATCGAGAGCATGTTTCACAAAACTTTAATATTTAATCGTTGCAGTATAATAACATTTTTCAACTTTTATAAGTTAACCGCTTCCCTTACAAATTTTTTTTTAAATTGCAAAAAATCATCAGATATTTTTATTGTATTTTTAAATACAAGAAAATAAAACAAAACAAAATATCTAGCTTTTAGGTTAAATTTTTAATTTCTTACAGGTATAAAAGCATTTAGTTTTAACATTAGTTTACTATCCCGAGTTATCTTGAGCAAATAGAAAAAAATTAAATATTTGTCTTTGTATGACAGTTTTTGAATCAAAGGATAACACAAAGTGATACCTGACATTCTGTGCAATACTATCTGGTCTCTTTTCTTATTGGTTTGCCTCTGAAATCTGTTTTACCAGAGCACAGAGTACACTGTCTCGTTGGATTTAATTTCTTTTTAGCAGCAGTAGTAACATCTGGAAAATGCCATAAGTTTAACCTGAGTAGTAAAGGACTAATTCTGGGTCTTCTAGATGTGGCAGAAAACTCGTCACAATGATTTTCTGAAATCAGTTTTCTAATCAGTAGAAAACACGTGACCAGTTCTGGCAAAAGGACCGCGAATCCAGCAAAACTTGGTAAACTACCTATCAAAGCTGAATATTCCTTTAATTTCCTCCACCCCGAGTAAAATGGTGATAAAACAACTTGTACAGACAAATTCTGATTCGCCCGAGTTTTCTCGGGATAATAATTAATTGAAATATCTACAAACCCGAGATAACTCGGGTAATAAGGCAAGTGGTTAATTGCACAGCATATCCTCTAAATCCACAAATATAAGAAAACTTATAGATATCGTATTAGCTTACATTTTTCGAAACTTAATTCCATAAAGTAGATTAACAAAACCACAACATATTTTATGCAGCAGCAGGTAGAATGAGAAATATTTAAAACCATGAGTGAAGAAGAAAAGTTTACAAGTATTTTTCATTATGCTAAACAATGTAGTATTCTTTCAAAATTTGCACTGATTTTTCTTGCACTCAGCCGGATTATTTCTAAAAGAAAATTATAATTGCTATAGGTATTCATCAAATGGCAGTTCTTGAGCTCTAATCGTTTTTAAACTAATACTTTACATATTTTTCCATATAATTCTATTTATACTTCAATTTAAAAGAATTTATGCAAAATATTTGTATTATTTAATATTCGAATAAATAAATTATATGATGCCCAGTTGTTTGTTTATTTATCATGCAATCATACATATAATTTAGAAACATATAAAATAACAAGATGCAGATATATTTTACATATATTTTTATATATATATATTATATATATATATATATATATATATATGTATTTTTGTATGTATATATATTTATATATATATATGTATATATATATATATGTATATATATTGCTCTATTTGTTATAATATATATATATTTATATATATATCTATATTAATTTATATAATTAGTGAGAACGTATGTACGTAAAAAAACTGCATTACTGTAAAAGATTTTGAATTAGATTCTTTAAGTCAATTTCGCTTGCTTTGTAAAACAAATTTAGAAGTATAAGTTATTGAACCAAGAACTGTTTCACAAAACTTTAATATATATTCATTGCAGCATCATAAAATTTTAAAACTTTTATATATTAATTACATATTTCCTCTAAATCTACAGATATAACAAAACATATGGATATCGTATTAGCTACATTTTTCCAAACTTAATTCCATAAAGTAGATTAACACAACCACAACATATTTTATGCAGCAGCAGATAGAATGAGAAAGATTTAAAACCATCAATGAAAGGGAAAAGTTTACAAGTATTTTTCATTATGCTAAACAATGTAGTATTCTTCCAAAATTAGCATTGCTTTTTTTTTGCACTCAGACAGACTATTTCTAAAAGAATAGTTATAAATGCTATAGGTATTCATCAAATTTCAGATATTGAGCTCTAATCGTTGTTAAACTAATACGTTATATATTTTTCCATATAATCCTATTTATACTTGAATTTAAATGAAGTTCAGTAAAATGTGTATAATTTAATATTCGAACAATTAAATTATGTGATGTCCAGTTGTTTGTTTATTTGTTATGCAATTATGCATAAAATTTTGCAATGTATAAAATATCAAGATGCAGATATATATAATTTTATATTGAGAACGTATCAAAACTAGAACTTGTTTTACAAAACTTTAATATATATTCATTGCAGTATCAAAAAATTTTCATACTTTTATAAGTCAATTACACAACATTTCATCTAAATCTACAAATATAATAAAACAAATCTATATCATATTAGCTTACATTATTCCGAACTTAGTTCCGCCATGTAGACTAACATAACCACAACATATTTCTTACAGAAGCAGGTAGAATGAGAAATATTTAAAAGCATGTGTTAAGGAGAAAAGTTTACAAGTGTTATTCATTATGCTAAACAATGTAGTATTCTTCCAAAATTTGCTGTTACTTTTTTTGCATTCAACCAGACTATTTCTAAAAGAAAAGTTGTAAATGCTATAGGTGTTCATTCCATGGCAGTTCTTGAGCTCTAGCCATTGTTAAACTCTTACGTTACAAATTTTTTAATATAATTCTATTTATATTTCAATTTAAATGAAGTTCAGCAACATGTGTATAATTTAATACTCGAACATATAAACTATGTGATGTCCAGTTGTTTGTTTATTTGTTATGCAATTATGCATATAATTTAGCAATCTATAAAATATCAAGATGCAGATATATATAATTTTATAGTGAGAACGTATGTACGTAAAAAAAACTACATTAGTGTAAAAGATTTTGAATTAGATTTATTAAGTCAATTTCGCTTACTTTGAAAAACAAATTTAGAAGTATATTTTATCAAATCGAGATCTTTTTTTCACAAAAACTTTAATATTTATTCATTGCAGTATCATAAAATTTTCAAACTTTTATATGCTAATTACACAACATTTCTAAATCTACAAATATAAGAAAATATTACGATATCGTATTAGCTTACATTATTCCAAACTTAGGTCTGTCATGTAGATTAACACAACCACAACATATTTTATGCAGCATCAAGTAGAATGAGAAATATTTAAAACCATGTGTGAAGGGGAAAAGTTTACAAGTGTTTTTCATTAAGCTAAACAATGTAGTATTCTTCCAAAATTTGCACTGGCATTTTTTGCACACAACCAGACATTTTCTAAAAGAAAAGTTATAAATGCTATAGGTATTCATCAAATGGCAGTTCTTGAGCTCTAATCGTTGTTAAACTAATACATTACATATTTTTCCATATAATTCTATTTACACTTCAATTTAAATGAAGTTAAGCAAAATATTTGTATAATTTAATATTCGAACAAGTAAATTATACGATACCCAGTTGTTTGTTTATTTATCATGCAATTATACATATAATTTAGAAACATATAAAATAACAAGATGCAGATATATATATACATACATATATATATACATATATATATATATATATATATATATATATATATATATATATATATATATATATATATATATTATAGTTTATAGTGAGAACGTAAGTAGCTAAAAAAAAACTGCATTACTGGAAAAGATTTTGAATTAGATTCAAGTCATTTTCGCTTGCGTTGTAAAACAAATTTAGAAGTATAACTTATTGAATCAAGAACTGTTTCACAAAACTTTAATATATATTCATTGCAGCATCATAAAATTTTAAAACTTTTATATATTAATTACATATTTCCTCTAAATCTACAGATATAACAAAACATATGGATATCGTATTAGTTACATTATTCCAAACTTAGTTCCGTCATGTAGATTAACACAACCACAACATATTTTATGCAGCATCAGGTAGAATGAGAAATATTTAAAACCATGAGAGAAGGGAAAAAGTATACAGGTATTTTTCATTATGCTAAACAATGTAGTATTCTTCCAAAATTTGCACTAACTTTTTTGCACTCTTCCAGACTATTTCTAAAAGAAAAGTTATAAATGCTATAGATATTCATCAAATGGCAATTCCTGAGCTCTAATCGTTGTTAAAATATTATGTTACATATTTTGCCATATTATTCTATTTACACTTCAATATAAATGAAGTTCATCAAAAGGTGTATAATTTAATATTTGAACAATTAAATTATGTGATATCCAGTTGTTTGTTTATTTATCATGCAATTATGCAGATAATTGAGCAATATATAAAATATCAAGATGTAGATTTATATAACTTTATATTGCGAGCATATGTACTTAAAAAATCTACATTACTGTAACAGATTTTGATTTAGGTATTTTAAGTCAATTTTGCTTGCTTTTAAAAACAAATTTAAAAGTATATTTTATTAAATCGAGAACTTGTTTCACAAAACTTTAATATTTATTCATTGCAGTATCATAAAATTTTCCAACTTTTATATTTTAATTACACATTTCCTCTAAATCTACAAATATGTCAAAACATATCGATATCGTATTAGCTTAGATTATTCCAAACTTAGTTCCGCCATGTAGATTAACACAACCATAACATATTTATGAAGCATCAAGTAGAATGAGAAATATTTAAAACCACGTGTGAAGGTAAAAAGTGTACAAGTATTTTTCATTATGCTAAACAATGTAGTATTCTTCCAAAATTTGCAGTGACTTTTTTTGCACTCAACCAGAGTATTTCTAAAAGAAAAGTGATAAATGCCAGCAGATTTCCAGTAATTAAAATAAAAAAGGGTCCAGTAGTATCTTCAAGAGACAAAGGACTCAAACGTTCTCTGTGTACAAGAACTATTTCCGGTGTTTGAATGTCTACTTTATCCCGCATGAACTTATCAATTAGACCGGATTCAAACAGTCTCCTTACAGCCTGGTCCAGAGCTCTTTTACAGCAAAATCCTCGTCTGATACCAACTCCTAATATAGTAGTGAAGAAAGAATCAGGGGATAAAAACAGCGTTTTTTGGTAAGGTACCATAAAAGATCTTATAAAAACGAGTGCTGATTTTCTAGGAAAATTTCTGAGAAATTTGTGCATACTGCCTGCAACATTTTCTGATAAAGATTTTCCAATGATTCTCATATTCGGGATATTCATCTGCATAAATGTTTCGTTTATGGCAACATTTTTTAAGTTGTAGCATTTGTAAGAATCTTTCACAATAGCTTCGGCAAGTTCGTTGATGTCCCGAACACCTTTCGTGGGGGGAAAGGACAAAAATGACAACAAAGTCCCTTTGTAGCTGTTTGAAAGAAACATGATGCCACTAACCCACACTAATATCAGAAACTTTTCTCCGAATCTAGTACATTTTAATGTCATAGATTTCTCCAGAATGCTGCCAATCATTAGGAGAATAATACGAGTCAATGACTCTCTTTTTTGTATGTAAAGCAATGATGATACTATAAAGAGACATAATGCAAGAAATAGCCAAACTGAGAGAGAAAATGGATATATTATAGCCAAACTTTTTGGTAAAGGCTCTGGTTTGTTCGTTATGAAGGTAACATCTGTAAAATAATAAGGGTAACTAAAATCTATGACTCTTGACCTATCTTCGCTAATAAACAGCATGCCTGTAGCTAGGTCAGCTTCACCTCGTTGAAGCATTCCAATAATTCCAGTCCAGTTCCCACCTCCGGCATCTCGATTTCCTGTACGGTCTTTCAATATTTCTATTTTGAATTTAAATCTAAGAGCCTCTGAAAGCAAATTAACTAGTTTTGCATCACCGATATACGAAACTTCACCATCAGCACTTACAGTTTTAAAAAGTTCTTGGTTGTAAATAGTCTTCGCAGAAGCTATCTTTACATAATTTGGAAAATCCCTCTTCATCCTTTAAACGTCTAAATTTGAAAACACTGCTTTATTATCTCAGGCTGTGCTTAAAATATAGTTATTATTTGTTTCAATCGTCTACAAAAGTATTCTCAAACATGGCATCTCTATTTATAAAATATTTAGAAAAAAAATTAGTTATTAAATATTTTTCTTCCTTGTTTATTTCAATTATAAGTCATGTAAAATATTGACAGCATTTTATTTAATCAAAAAATTGATAAAGTTTGTGCTTCATATTTTTATAACATATGGTTACTCATTCTCATCTAGTTATCAATAAATAAGTAAATCATATCAGTATGTTTATTTGAAAATAAATCTGATTTCTTAATGAATAATTTAAAATTTTAGAACATAATAACAAAATGAAACTTAACCGTCTCTTGCGAATAAAAATAGAGAATTTCTTTAGGTTCCACACTTTTACAAAAAAATTCTCAATTTTTAATCAACACACTTTCTAGAATAACGTTGGATTTTGGTTTAAATCTCGAAAACGACGGGCTGGGAACTGACTGTATTTTCTTTCAAGTTTTTATTCAGAAGAAGGCATTATCAGGTTATTATCAATTATTTGTGTTGAGTTATCTATTTTGGAGATTGAGAAAAGGATCTATTGTCGAGACTCTCTTATCATTCTTCACATTCTTTTAAACAGAGTTGGTCTCGATATGAAAGATGTTGAATACTTACTTATGTATAGTTTCTATTGTCGTTGGACTTTCGTTTAAGTTTCGGAAAAGTAGGGCTGAAAATGTACTGTATTTTTATTTAAGTTCCTATTCAGAACAAGGCAACATCAGGTTATTATCAAGTACTTGTGTTAAGTTATCTATTTTGGAGACTGACAAAATGATATATTGTCGAGACTCTCTTATCATTCTTCACATTCTTTATATTCTTTTAAACAAAGTGGGTCTCAAAAGGAAAAATGTTGAATACTCACTTCTATATAGATTCTGTTTACGTTGGACTTTCGTTTAAATCTCGGAAACGAAGGGCTGGGAACTGAATGATTTGTATTTTAGTTTCTATTCAAAACAAGGCAACATCAGATTATTATCAATTACTTGTGTTAAGTTATTTTGGAGATTGAGAAAAGATCTATTGTCGAGACTCTCTTATCATTCTTGACATTCTTTTAAACAGAGTGGGTTTCAAAAGGAAAAATGTTGAATACTCACTTCTATATAGATTCTGATGGCGTTGGACTTTCGTCTGAATCTCGGAAACGTAGGGCTGTGAACTGATTGATTTTTGTTAAAGTTTCTATTCAGAACAAGGCAACATCAGAATATTATCAATTACTTGTGTTATCTTACTTAATTTATCCCTTGCGATTTTCAAAAAAGGATCTATTGTTGAGACTTTCTTACCATTCTTGACATTCTTTTAAACAGAGTAGGTCCTAAAATAAAAAATGTTGAATACTCACGGCTATATAGATTCTGTTGACGTTGGACTTTCGTTTAAATCTCGGAAACGTAGAGCTGGAATTGACTGTATTTTCATTCAAGTTTCTATTCTTAACAAGGCAACATCTAGTTATTATCAATTACTTGTGTTATGTTATCCCTTTTGGATATATAGAAAAGGATCTATTGTCGACACTCTCTTAGCATTCTTGACATTCTTTTAAACAGAGTGGGTTTCAAAATGAAAAATTTTTAATACTCACTGCTATATAGATTCTGTTGACTTTAGACTTTCGTTTGAATCTCGGAAACATAGGGTTGGGAATTGACTGTAGTTTCTTTCAAGTTTCTATTCTTAACAAGGTTACATCAGGTTATTATCAATTACTTGTATTAATTTATCTATTTTGGAGATTGAGAAAAAGATCTATTGTCGAGACTCTCTTATCATTCTTAACATTCTTTTATACAGAGTGGGTCTCAAAATGAAAAATGTTGAATACTCACTTCTATATAGATTATATTGAAGTTGGACTTTCGTTTAAATCTCAGAAACGTAGGGTTGGGAACTGACTGATTTTTATTCAAGTTTCTATTCAGAACAAGGCAACATCAGGTTATTATTATCAATTACTTGTGTTATGTTATCCCTTTTGCATATTCAAAAAAGGATATATTGTCGAGACTCTCTTATCATTCTTGACATTCTTTTAAACAGAGTGGGTTTCAAAATGAAAAGTGTTGAATACTCACGTATTCAAGATTCATATAGATTCTGTTGACGTTGGACCTTCGTTTAAATCTCGGAAACGTAGGACTGGGAGCTGACTGATTTTTATTTAAGTTTCTATTCAGAACAAGGCACCATCAGGTTATTATCAATTACTTGTATTAAGTTATCTACTTTGGAGATTGAGAAAAGGATCTATTGTCGAGACCCTCTTAGCATTCTTGAGATTCTTTTAAACAGAGTGGGTTTCAAAATGAAAAATGTTGAATACTCACGTCTATATAGATTCTGTTGACTTTAGACTTTCGTTAGAATCTCGGAAACATAGGGCTGGGAACTGACTGATTTTTATTTAAATTTCTATTCAGAACAAGGCAACATCAATTTATTATCAATTACTTGTGTTAAGTTATCCCTTACGATATTCAGAAAAGGGTCTATTGTCCAGACTTTCTTATGATCCTTAACATTCATTTAAACAGAGTGGTCTCAAAATGAAATATGTTGAAGACTCACTTCTTTATATATTCTATATTATTTCCAATCCTTTTTCTTTATTACATATGAAGGACTATCGTTATTTAGTTGCATTGACTTGAAAACACGTTAATTTTCTAATAAAGAAATACGTATCTAAAGCATATTTCAACAAAAACATGGTATGCACCTTTCACCTTTGTAATAACTGATAAATTTATTCTTTTGCAAAGAACAACAAAATAAGAAAAGCTGTATAATAATAATTATTTTTACAAACTGTCTACGACAATATAGCTCAAATATTTTGTTACAAAATTTCATATTATAAACAAAATATTATGTTCTAAATGCTAAATTATGTTGACGGTTTAGTTCAATTGGTTTCAAAACTGACTCACTGGTTCTCCTAATATATATAACACTAAGTAATTAAACTGTTTACCCTTTTCTCTCGGAAGGTAAAAGTAATTTTTTCATGTAAACTTAATCTAAAACTTTTCCTACGCATTTTGAAACATGCTGTTGTCAAATTTGGTATATATTTGCATAGTGAATTTTACTATCAATTCTTCAGAAAAATCCGAAGTTTGCAGTTTTTTCCTTTAATTCCCAAAACCAAAAGTCTGTGTTTAAGTAACAAACTTAAAAACTAATCTAGGATAATGTCATCACGAACATATTACCATATATTGGAATTCCTAATTGCATATTTTTAAATTCTGGTAATATGCAAGGTTATGTTTATATTCCATAAAAAACTTTTTCAGATAATTTAGCGTGTGTCAATTGTATTAAATGTTATTTATCTTTCAATTTTGTATATCCATCAACCTATAAAACTTAATTTATAGTGTCTTGGTAACTCTCCAAGATGTGTTTACTAATGGACATCTGCTTTTAAAGTCTAAATTTCTATGTTGTTTATATTGAAAATCCTATACAAACTTTCGATATAAATAGATGATGAGCACTTTGATGTATGCATTACTTTATTTTCAAATTTTTAAACATGTCGTTTAGTTATAATAATATCATATATAAATAGTAATAATTGATTTTGACCCACTACAAAGTTTAAACTGTATATATGCTGGATAGTTTATAATCAGGGAATCATAAAAAAAATATTATAATTTGGAAATAATAGTTGTGTTTAAACAAAATAAAATTATGGTTTTTTATTTTCATTTATTAACTTTAGCCTTCTGCTGATTTAAGTTCAATTTATTTTAACTTAGCTTTGGGAATACATATTGCATTATTAATGTATTATAGCAGATAAATTTTCAAATCACGAAGGATTCTTAATTTCTTCAGAATGTTAAGTTTTGCTTATTTTATATTAAAAATAATTTTTGAGGAAAAGAAATGGATTTTTTACAAGATGCAATGAATATCGTTTGATGTTATTTATGAATTGCAAAGATCATAATTTTGTTTCTTTTTATTTTGGTGAATATATCGAATTTTTTCTTTTAAGAGAACTTTATATATAGTGAAAATATAGGAATTTTTCCTCAATTTTCGACTAAAGAACCACCGTATAATATAAGCTTAAAATATAGAGTTTGTTATCCTTTTTCACTTAAAGTAAAAAATCATAGGTCCGTTTTCGTTAGTTAAATGCAAGTGTTAATCTTCAAATTTCTTCAAATAAAGCACTTCTGTTTCTTTAGTTTATTTTTCATGAACTTACGAAAAACATTATATTTAAATAAAGTCTGTTATCTTTTGATGAAAAAATAGTTTAATTTTACTTTTGATTTCTTTAACCTTTCTAGTTAAAAATAATTTAAAAATTAATATCAATTTTGACATATTAACTTTTTTGAGAAAAAAGTGTGAGCACGCAGTGGAGCATATTTATTACACTTAACTTCTTCCTGGATCCAAATAGCATTGGTGACAAGTTTTTTGTTTATTTCTATACACAAATGCTTATATTATGACCTTAATACCTGTTAACATGTACATGTTGATAAAGCAGCAGGTTTAGTCTGTAATTTCTTTTCCCACTGAAGAATACTCGAATTTCTCGTTTGATATCAAAATATTTTCAACCGATTAAAATACTTGTTACAAGTCAACCTTCACTAAAATAAATTGGCTGAAAATGTTTCGCTATAACACAAGAAATCTGCAACTTCTTCATTACTAAATGAAATCATAAATTAACGCATTAACATATACGGATTGAAAACGCAATACATGCAGGTTAGGATTCCTTTTTCCGTTGAAGAACACTCAAGTTTCTAGTGTAATAGCAAAATATTTCTAACCAATAAAAGTTTTATCACACGTGAGCTTTAACAGACATAAATCGGTGTTAAAAAATGTTTAATTTAACACAAGAATTCGTGAATTTCCTCTGCTATAGCAAAATATTTTCTACTCATTTATAAGGGTTCATGTTAAAAAGATTTAAGGACTTTAATAGGTTTAAAAAATTTCGACACCAGAAACTGGGAATTCTTTAACTTGAACAGGAATCCTAACCTGATTTTTCTACTTTATTATCACTCATATGTTAACATGCGATAAAGCCTTAATGTCGTTTCGCCATTGATGAATATGCTGACGTTCAACAGGTCAACTAATAAAACACAATAAAAGAGATCCGCCGTAGGTCAGTCGACAAACGCTCTCGGAACTGGAGGGTAGCTAGTTCAGAGCCCGAGCTGGCCTAAAATCCGCCGTGTTTGTTAAAGGTGACTGGGTCAAGTAAAATATGTTCGAGGTCACAATGTCCTCCAAATTCTCAGTCAATGCATCTGGGAGTGCCAGGGTCTTCTGCTTGGTCCCTACTCCAAAATTACGAGGACCCACTGGAGCATGAGTCGTACTTTTACCCTTCAGGTGCTCGTTAAAAAAACGAAAGGCGCACTATTGTGCCTTAATACAGTAGCCTCCGGCACAATCGTGCTTGGTTTCACCAAGTGGCGTAAGACAACAACAGCAACACAAAAAAATCGTGTAACATTGGCAAGAATGCAATATGCCCCTTCAGCACTATTGCCAATTGTTCGTCACTGCAGTACTGGCCCCAATGGCCACCTTGGACGATGGTTCAAAGTTGCATCCACACAATAATCCACTAAATAAGCCGATCGTATGAGTGCTACCATAGAGTCTACTGCGCACTTTAGCAGCGTATCTTTCTGTCATTAATGTTTGGAGAAAAACCGTTCTCGAAGCCATCCTCTACCAAGACCATTTTATCGACAACCATTGTCGACCACGATAAACCATATCCCATCCACACAGTGATAATAGCTTGCAGTGGACCATAGAGTGGAGGGGCCTTTAAAAAATCCATCATGACCCCCCCCCCAAAAAAAAAAGTGTCTTAAGTGTTCATACTTAATATCAAACTAGACAGCAAGATTTGGTTTCGGTTTTTTCTTTCAGCTCCACTGGTGCTTTTAAAACTAATATAGAAAAGGGTATACCATCTGCTCACTTTGAAACTGAACCAAACGATTACTGTCGTCAGTTTTTTTTTTCTTATTAAAGATTAAAATTAAACAATTTCAAACTCACACAATTGGGCTTCACTACAGTTTACGGTGCCCCTGGAGTTAGATTCTTGATCTATATTTATCATAGCCAAATACTAAAGAGTTTTTTATTTTAGATAATTTTAATAACTAAGCTGTACTTTATTTGCAACTGTAAATATTTGATCCAATGCAATTTTGTATAAAATTTTGTATACTTTTCAAAATATTTAAAAACTCATAGTTTATGTTTTTATTACATGTTCATTGATTTTATAAAGTAAATATTCATATTTTCTGTTAAAATTCAGAATAATTCAGAAAATTAAAAAAACAATTCTCCATACGTTTACAAATTTAAAAACTTCGTACAATCTGTGAATAAATTTTATCTATACTCTGTTTTTTACTATTATAATACTTATATGCTTTTTGTTGTATTTTTATTATTATTCGGGATCTTTACTTCTGCCATCTTAAATGACATGCCAAAACTATTGGCGAAACAAATTGCAAAGAAAACAAGCCTCTCGCCCCCCGAAATGCATTTTTACAATTGTTTTTGTCGGTTTAGAAAATACAATTTTTAATATTGTTCATAAAATTACATTTCACCAAGAAATAAATGATTGTTTTTTTACTTTTTATAAAAGTTTCATTTTTATTGCATATTCCTCGTTTAAAAAATAAAGATAAACTGATCTATGAAAGATGTATTTTTACTGCATATTACTCAGTTAAAGAAATAAATATAAATTCATCTATGAAAGATGTATTTTTATTGCATATTACTCGTCAAAGAAAAAATTATGTACACAAACAATTCTTTAATTTCTGCAATAAATCTTTAATTCTGCACTCAAAGAATTAATTGCCATCATGATACAAAATATCATCATTCTCTTTTTCGAAAGCTACATTTTGAAACGCATTAATCACATAAACCAATACAAATGCAAAAATTCGATTTTTTTACAATACAATAATTCTACACACTATACTCAAAATTTTAATTTCCATTGTGATACAAAATATTATTATTTCCTTTATAAATTCTTCTATTTCAAATACAATAAAGAAAGACACTGTTAAAAATGTAAACTATTGTTTATAATCACACAGTACAATTCTAAACACTGTACACAAGAATGTAATTTTCATTGTGATGAAACATAACATTATACCTCTTTTTAAGTTACAATTTTAAATAGATTAAATAAAGAAACCATTTAAAATGTAAACAAATGTTTATATTCCAACAATAAAATTTTAAACAATGTAGAATAATGTAATTTTGATCGTGAAACAAAACATCATTGTATCCTTTTTTAGAAGCTACAATTTGAAAGATATTAAGGAAAGAAACCGTTTGCAATGTAAACAATTGTTTATATTCACACAATACAATTCTAAACAATGGGCAATGATGTAATTTTCAACATGATACAAAATATCACTGTACCCTATTTTAAAAGGTATAATTTGAAACTCATCAAGGAAAGAAACCATGTGAAATGTAAACAATTGTTTATATTCACACAATACAATTTTAAACACTGTACTCAAGAACGTAATTTTCATTGTGATACACAATAGCATTGTACCGTTTTTTAAGTAACAATTTTAAACATATTAAGTAAAAATACCCAAAAAAAGAAAATTAAATTCTTATATTCTAACAATACAATTCTAAACAATGTAGAATAATATAATTTTGATCGTGAAACAAAACATCATTGTACCCTTTTTTAGAAGCTACAATTTAAAAGATATTAAGGAAAGAAACCATTTGAAATGTAAACAATTGATTATATTTACACAATAAAATTTTATACAATCAGCAATGATGTAATTTTCAACATGATACAAAATAGCAATGTACCCTTTTTTAAACGATACAATTTGAAACACATCAAGGAAAGAAACCATGTGAAATGTAAACAATTGTTTATATTCACACAATACAATTTTTAAAACTGTACTCAAGAATATAATTTTCATATTGATACAAAATAACATTATACCTTCTTTTAAAGTTACAATTTTAAACATATTAAGTAAAGAAACCATTTAAAAGGAAAACGATTGTTTATATTTCAACAACACAATTCTAATCAATGTAGAATAATCTAATTTTCATCGTGAAACAAAACATCATTGTACCCTTTTTTAGAAGCTACAATTTGAAAGATATTAAGGAAAGAAACCATTTGAAATAAACGATTGATTATATTTACATATTATAATTCTAAAGAATGGTAATATAACTTTTATCATGATACAAAAAATTGCTGTATCCTATTTTAAAAACTACAATTTGAAACACATCAAGGAAATATACCATTTTAACTGTAAATAATTGTTTATATTCGCACAATATAATTCTAAACACTGTGCAATAAGTAATATGATACAAAGTAATTTAGAAAATTGAATTTTCAAAGTACATTTTTCAATCAAGAGAACTATTTCAAATATGTAATTATTTTTCCACATATTACAATTCTTAACAATGTAATAAAAATATATTGCCAATCAGGGTACAAAAAGTTGTTCTGGTTTTTAATTAGGATATACTAATTACTTTGCAATACTTTAGTTTTTTTTAATTTTCTGGTATTTTTAACAATGTTGCATTTTGCTTGGAGGATAGGTAAAATATATTCTAACATATACTTTTATCTGGATTCATAATTTTTTGAATTTCACATAAATTAATTATAAAAAATACAAACAATTGTTTTTTATACACAATTTTAGACATTGCACTCAAAATTTCAATTTCCATTATAATACAAATCATCATTTGCCCCTTATATAAAAGTTGACTTTTTGAAAAAAAAAAATGACAAATGTAAATTCTATATTTCTCAGATGTAATACTTAACAACGTATTCAAAGGTATAATTTCTATGGTGCTGGGATAAAAATTATTCTTTCCTCTTTTTTTAATTTAAATAGCTTTGTATGTTCATTTTGAAGCGATGGTCCATTGCATCTTAAATATTTTAAAATTTGTGGGCCATAATTTAATTCTTTTTAAATTTTCCATGGATTTTTAAAAAGGAATTGTCGTATTTTGTTTAGCGGGGAAGGAAAATATGTTATGTGAAATTATAACTGGCATTATAATTACATGGCATTTGAAAATATGTTTATCTCACATTTTTCTAAATCAGATTAATCATTAAAAATTCAAGTATACTTTTAACCCCAATATACTTTTTAACAGTACTCACATATCCATTATAAAAAAAACTCATATACAACATACATCATGGGACAAAGTACCATTTTGAAATCCAGTACGCTTCTTGCAATTAAATTGTAAAATATCCCTTCGTAGCGTCAAGTGACAAAGATAGAATCTTTCAAGTCCATATTTTGTTTTAGGTTACAAAACCATTTTGACGAATTAAAATACTATTTATATGTGTATATAGCTCATTCTAAAAGGTTTATTCATAATTTCGATAAGCCATTAGGATTTTTACATACATATTTAAATATCTCTAAAAAGAGTTACACGGTAAAAACTATATCCGACGTTATTTAAAGTAATGTTCTTAATGCCAATCACTTTAAATAACATTAAAATTATCTATGATATTAAAAACGATATTAAACAAAAGTGATTTTCCTGTTAGAACGAACGTATTTTGTACTTTGCAATCTTTACATGGACGAGGATTCCATCTTGAATGAGTATTCTTGGACATGCATAGTCATAGAAAAATTAGGCAATACATGTTTTAAATACTAGTCATTTCAATAGAACATGATGATTTCGGGGGACATTTGAATAAAGCAAAATCAAATTTGATGTCCTATAAGAAGAACAGCAAATTATGAAGGGTAAACATAGTAGGTATGCGATTTAGATTCTTTTTTAAGATTCCTTTAAGATATTCATTGCATAACAGCTCGCTTTTTATCTAACTCGTGAGCAAAAGGCAAAACAAAATGGAAATTCATTTAAAACTTATTTATTTTATTTTAACATAAATAATAACCGAACGTGTCTCTTTATAAAGATTTGAGATACATTTGTGGATGCTTCTGGACCATCTATGCATCATTTGTATTGACGTATCCATAGTTATTTTGCCCAATAAATTTAGATCAACACGTATCATGACGCATGAAAAAAAATGTCTAGGAACACGTGTATTGTAACAAGAAAACATATAACTTCATTCTAAACCTTAATCTAAGATAGGTTTTCATTGGCGGATGCTTCTGGTACAGAACAATTAATGATAGGTGAATATTTTAAATTTCTATAAACTAGATTTTTTTTTAAATATAGGTACTGCACACAATGTAGGTTTTAATTTTTCATATTTTGTACAGATATCGTGTTTCTTCTCTACTTTAGAAGAACTACACGGAATGCATTTCGTGTTGAAGTAGCTCAACGTAAGGGAGGTTAGAATTTCTGTAAAACACAATAGTTTTCAAAGAAAGGTACGAAACACAATGTAGATTTTCATCCCTATATTTACATATATAAAGTGCTACTCCTTGGCTTCATCAGGAATTACTCAGAGCACACTACCAGAGGGCCATATAATACCTTCAAGTGTGTCAGAGAATGACTCGAAACGAAGTTTGCCCATCTATGCATCATTTGTATTGACGTTTGGTTTTAATTTTTCATATTTTGTACAGATATCGTGTTTCTTCTCTACTTTAGAGAAATTACACTAAGTGTATTTCGAGTTGAGGTAGCTCCCCGTGTGGGAGGTTTGAATTAGATTAGATTAAAATTAGGTTGGATTAGAGGTCACAATAAATTTCAAACCATGTTACAAAAAACAATGTAGATTTTGATTCCTATATTTTACACATAAAAAAGTTCTACTTCTCGGCTTTATCACTTATTCAGAATACACTACCTAAGGCCATATAGTACTTTCAAGTGCATGAGAGAAGGCTTCGGAGCCTAGTTTGCCCATCTAAGCATCATTTGTATTGACATTTATATCCATACTTATTTTGCCAATTAAATTTAGATCATCACGTATCAATATGAATGGAAAAAAATCTATAAGAACAAGTGTAGTGTTACAAGAAAACGGACTATTCTATTCTAATCCTTAATCTGAGATATATTTCCATTGGCGGATGCTTCTGGTAGAGAACAATTGATGATAGTTTAATATTTTAAATGTCTATAAACGAGAATTTTTAAACCTAGGTACTGCGCACAATGTGGGTTTTAATTTTTCATATTTTTTACAGATATCATGTTTTATCTCTACTCAAAAGGAATTACACGGAATGCATTTCGTGTTGGAGTATTCCCCCGTGTGGGAGGTTAGAAACTGTGTAAAACACAATATTTTTCAATGCAAGGTACGACACACAATGTAGATTTTGATCCCTATATTTACATATATAAAGTGCTACTCCTTGGCTTCATCAGGAATTACTCAGAGCACACTACCTAATGGCCGTATAGTACCTTCAAGTGTGTCAGAAAAGGCTTCGGAGCTTAGCTTGCCCATCTATGCATCATTTGTATTGACGTATCCATAGTTATTTTGCCCATTAAATTTAAATAATCACGTATCATGACGCATGAAAAAATCTCTAGGAACACGTTTAGTGTTACAAGAAAACATACAATTCTATTCTAAACCTTAATCTGAGATAGGTTTTCATTGGCTGATGCTTCTGGTACAGAACAATTGAAGACAGGTTAATATTTTAAATTTCTATAAACGAGATTTTTTAATGTAGGTACTGCACACAATATTGGTTTTAATTACTCATATTTTGTACCGATATCGTGCTTCTTCTCTGTTTTGGAGGAATTACACGGAATGCATTTCGTGTTGGAGTATTCCCCCGTGTGGGAGGTTAGAAACTGTGTAAAACACAATATTTTTCAAAGCAAGGTACGACACACAATGTAGATTTTGATTCCTATATTTTGCACATATAAAGTGCTAGTCCTAGGCTTCATCAGGAATTAGAAAACACTACCTAATGGCCATATAGTACCTTCATGTGGGTCAGAAAAAGCTTTGGAGCTTAGTTTGTCCATCTATGCATCTTTTCTATTGATGTATCCATAGTTATTTTGCCCATTAAATTTAGATCATCACATATCAGGATGAATGAAAAAAAATCTCTAGGAACATGTATAGTGTTACAGGAAAACATACAATTCTATTCTAAACCTTAATCTGAGATAGGTTTTTATTGACGGAATAATCTGGGTTAGACGTCAAATCAAAGTTTATGTTATCATTGTGAATTTGCAGTGACTGATTAATAGAAAGCATAGAAAGGTGTATACTAGAAGGTATAGGAAAAGAAAAACTGAATGTAAAGTCAGACGAAAATATTAGTTGTTATTAGGCATTTTCATTTTCTGATTAAAGTGACACGTGCAACTGATTGTAATTTGAAAAGAAAATAATATTTAGGAGCATATTTATAAAACGAAACCGGAACATAAGCTAAACGGGTTGCAGTAAGTTTACAAAACACTTACGAAGTATGGAAATATGGCCTGAAAAGAATAAACTGGGTTAGACGTCAAATCAAAGTTTATGTTGTCATCGTGAATTTGCAGTCATTGACTTATAGAAAGAATAACAAGCTGTATATTAGAAGGTATAGGAAAAGAAAAACTAAATTAAAAGTCAGACTAAAATTTTATATTTTAATGGGCCGTTGCATTTGCTGATTAAAATGACATGTGTAACTGATTGTAATTCGAAAAGAATATAATATTTAGAAGCATATTTATAAAACGAAACCTTAACATAAGCTAAACGGGTTGCAGAAAGTTTACAAACCACTTAACGAAGTATGGAAAGATGTATGTTAGATGGTGCCTGAAAATAATAAACTGGGTTAGACGTCAAATCAAAGTTTATGTTGTCATCGTGAATTTACAGTCACTGACTAATAGAAAGCATACAAAGTTGTATACTAGAAGGTATAGGAAAAGAAAAACTGAATTAAAAGTCAGGCGAAAATTTTAGTTCTTACTGTGAATTTGAATTCTATGATTAAAGTGACACGTGTAACTGATTGCAATATGAAAAGATAATAATATTTAGGAACATATTTATGAAACGGGACTTGAACATAAACTAATCGGGTTGCAGAAAGTTTACAAACCTCTTAAAGAAGTATGGATAGATGACCTGAAAAGAATAAACTGGGTTAGACATCAAATCAAAGTTTATGTTGTCAATTGAATTTGCTGTCACTGATTAATAGAAATCATAGAAAGGTGTATACTAGAAGGTATAGGAAAAGAAAAACTGAATTAAAAGTCAGACAAAAATTTTATCTGCTAATGGGCATTTGCATTCGATGATTAAAATGACAAGTGTAACTGATTGCAATTTGAAAAGAAAATAATATTTAGGAACATATTTATGAAACGAAACATTAACATAAACTAAACGGGTTGCAGAAAGTTTACAAACCACTTAACGAAGTATGGAAAGATGACCTGAAAAGAATAAACTGGGTTAGACGTCAAGTTAAAGTTTATGTTGTCATCGTGAATTTGTAGTCACTGATTAATAGAAAGTATAGAAAGGTGTATACTAGAAGGTATAGGAAAAGAAAAACTGAATTAAAATCAGACAAAAATTTTATCTGTTAATGGGCATTTACAAACGCTGATTAAAATGACACGTGTAACTGATTGTAATTCGAAAAGAATATAATATTTAGAAGCATATTTATAAAACGAAACCTTAACATAAGCTAAACGGGTTGCAGTAAGTTTAGAAACCACTTAACGAAGTATGGAAAGATGTATGTTAGATGGTGCCTGAAAAGAATAAATTGGGTTAGACGTCAAATTAAAGTATATGTTGTTATCGTGAACTTGCAGTCACTAAATAATAGAAAGATTAGAAAGGTGTATACTAGAAGGTATAGGAAAAAAAACTGAATTAAAAGTCAGGCGAAAATTTTAGTTGTTACTGTGAATTTGAATTCTATGATTAAAATGACACGTGTAACTGATTGCAATATGAAAAGAAAATAATATTTAGGAACATATTTATGAAACGAAACTTGAACATAAACTAAACGGGTTGTATAAAGTTTACAAACCACTTAACGAAGTATGGAAAGATGTATGTTACATGGTGCCTGAAAAGAATAAACTGGGTTAGATGTCAAATTAAAGTTTATGTTGTCATAATGAATTTACAGTCATTTATTAATAGAAAGCATAGAAAGGTGTATACTAAAGGCTATAGGAAAAGTAAAACTGAATTAAAAGACAGAAGAAAATTTTAGTTGTTATTAGGCATTTTCATTGTCTGATTAAAATGAGAAGTGCAGTTAATTGCAATTTGAAAAGAAAATAATATTTAGGAACATATTTATGAAACGAAACCTTGGCATAAACTGAACGGGTTGCAGAAAGTTTACAAACACTTAACGAAGTATGGTAAGATGTATGTTAGATGGTGTCTGATAAGAACAAACTGGGTTAGATGTCAAATCAAAGTTTATGTTGTCATCGTGAATTTGCAGTCACTGATTAATAGAAAGCATAGAAAGTTGTGTACTAGAAGGTATAGGAAAAGAAAAACTGAATTAAAAGTCAGACAAAAATTTTATCTCTTAATGGACATTTGCATTCTCTGATTTAAATGACGAGTGTAACTGATTGTAATTTGAAAAGAAAATAACATTCGGAAACTTGCTTATGAAATAAAACTTGAACTTAAACAAAACTGGTAGTATAAAATTTACAAACAGCTTAACGAAGTATGGAAAGATGTATGCTTGAAAAAACAGGAAAAGTTCGAATTGGATTAGAAGAAAGTTCATAATAAATAAGAAGGTTTTCCAGAAGAAAGTTTTTGTTGTCACAGTGCATTTCAAGTCACTGATTAAAATAACTCGTGCAACTGATCGAAATCTAAAAAGAAAACAATATTCGGAAATTCAATAAGCAGATACTGATGGTCATTCACGCCATTTCTATCAGTGAAATGTTATTTTTGAATAGAAAGTGAGTAATGTACTTTTTACAATGGTACGTTCTGCTGATATTAAAAACTATTCGCTATCAACATACACTAAATTCCTCTTCTGAGTGAGAATTAAGAAGTAAAATTGAAATAATTGAAATAATATCCACGTGATAAACATTTCCTAATGTCCATTATATAGAAATACATTGAAATTCAAGCATGTGAGGGTAAATTCAATCAACCGAAAAAGGATTCAGTTAATCATTTTGTTTTATAGTGCAAACTTTTATATGCTTTTAAACAGCAATCAGTTCTCTCACATAACTTAACATATACTTATTTTCGTTTTCTCGCAATCATTATTTCAATAAGCAAAGTCATTAATGCCAACAGGTTTCCTAAGATTAAAATATAGAATGCTCCTTCGGTAGCATCAAGAGACAAAGATTTCAAGCTATTAGTCTGCGGAGGGGGGAAAGCTATGTGTTCCATTGTGACTACATCTCTCACCATCTTATTGAACAGATCGGATTCAAATATTCTTCTCACTGCCCAGTTCAGGGCACTCTTACAACAAAATCCACGTCTTATGCCGATACCCATCATCATTGTATAAAAAGTATCCCGGGATACAAAAAGCGTTTCCTGGTGAGGTACCAACATATCTCTTATATACACCAGAGCTGATTTGGGTGGAAAATTCGACAGAATGTCATCTCTCGCTATGTTTTCAGACATTGACTTCCCAATGATTGTCATCTTATCAACATTCATCTGCAGAAAAGTTTCATTAAGGGCGCTGCCTCTCATGTTGTAGCATTTATACGAATCCTTCACAATAGAATTCGCCAGCTCTTCGCTATCCCGAATGCCTGTCATAGAGGGAAAGGACAAATAAGCCAGCAATGTTCCTTTGTAGCTGTACGACAGAAACATGACGCCACTCACCCATGAAAATATAAGAACTCTTTCTCCAAATCTGCTGAACTTCAAACTCATGGATTTCTCTAAAATACTGCCTATCATTAAGAAAATAATACGCACGAAGGATTGTTTCCTTTTCACCAGGTAAACCAGGATAGACGTTACAAACAGACATAAAGCAAGAAATAGCCACACAGTTAAAGAAAATGGATATATGAGAGCCAAGCTCTCTGGAAGGGGTTCTGGTTTATTAGTTACGAATGTCAGATCTGTAAAGTAGTAAGGGTAACTGAAATCTATGACTCGCGTTCTGTCTTCACTAATGAATAGCGTATCAATCACGAGGTCAACTTCTTCCCTTTGAAGCATTCCAATCAGACCCGTCCAATTTCCTCTTCCAGTATCGCGACTTGGTAAACCATCCTTCAAATTTTCCATTTTGTATTTAAACTTAAGCGCATGGGAAAGCAAATTTACAAATTTACCCTCGAATGTGTATTGCGTCGCACCATCAACACTAATAGTTTTATGAATTTCGTGAGACATACTGCTCTTAAACCTGGCAGCAATTTTAACAAAATTTGGAAAATGGAATTTCATTTTTTTTACTAATTAGTTGCAAGAATTATATTCTTGTTCTCTGTTACAACAGTTGAAGATGAGTCTCTTTTTATTATAGTGTTACTTTTTGCAGATCATTGGATAATACAAGAATCACTCTATTTAAAATAAGTTTAGGAATAAATTTATCATCTATTTTTATCACCTAAAATTATTATCTAATTTATCAATATTTCTTACAGTACACAGTAGATATTGCCTTCAGTGCTTATGATAAATTTGCGATATAAAAAGACAGAATCCCAGACTAACATATGTCTACAGAATACATATGTTATTCTACAATTTCCGAGACATCCCCAAGAAACTCGTTTATATCTTTAAAAAAACTTATTATAAAGCAATTACGTAATAATTAAATTGGCTATGAAACATTTTTAGTTTCTCGAACTTGCGAGCAAATTCCAGTTTTATTCAATATTCTGATAATCATCCATTTAATTTTTTTGTTACTGTTTGTAATATTGTCTTCAAATCTAGATTATCAACAGAATGTTTAATACATATAACAATTCTTTTTTATGAAATGTAATTTTTTGCTTTAAAGCTGTTTGAACAGTTTATTTACTTTCAAATTAAATCAAAAAGAAAAGCTTGTTAATTACTAGAATATAATTCTAAAAATCGTACAGAAAATTTAATGTGAAAGACGAAATATATCAGTATCTTTCTATAAATATATCTGCTGTGTTATAAATCTCATTAATCTCATTATAATCTATGAATTAATTCAGGAATTTCTACATGTAATGAGCAAACATATTTCATAAAAATCTGATACTCAAAACCTGAATTGCAGGAATTCTGTATGATTCTAATTTCAGTTTTACCACCAAGTAATTTCTATAAATTGAACATATCATGAATCATATTTCATGAATCTCACTATGCCAATTGAAATCAGAAATTTCCACATGTAATGAGCAAACAAAATACTTCATACAAGTCTGATACTCAAATTCTGAAAATCATAAATTCTGTATTAATCTAATCTCAGTTTTACCATCAAGTAATTTTTATAAACTGAACATCTTATGAATCTCAGGAATCGTATCTTATGAATCTTATTATTATATACCAATTAAAATCAGGAATTTCCACATGTAATGAGCAAGCACAATGTTTATGCAAGTCTGATACTCAAATTCTGAAAGGCATAAATTCTGTATTATTCTAAGCTCAGTTTTACCATCAAGAAATGTCTATACACTGAACATCTTATGAATCTCATGAATCGTATCTCATTAATCTCATAACAATATACCAGTAAATGCAGAAGTTTCCACATGTAATGAGCAAATAAAATATTTCATACAAGTCTGATACTCAAATTCTGAAAGTCATAAATTCTGTATTATTCTAAGCTAAGTTTTACCATCAAGTAATTTCTATAAACTGAACATCTCATGAATCTCATGAATCATATCTCATTAATCTCATAACAATATAAAAATTAATATTAGAAGTTTCCACATGTAATAAGCAAATAAAATAATTCATGCAAGTCTGATACCCAGAATATGAATGGCATAAATTCTGTGTTATTTTAAGCTCAGTTTTACCATCAAGTAATTTCTACAAACTGAAAATCTTATTAATCCCATGAATAGTATCTCATTAATCTCATAACAATATACCAATTGAAATCAGAAGTTTCCACATGTAATGAGCAAACAAAATATTTCATAGAAGTCTGATACCCAGAATATGAGTGGTATAAATTTTGTATTATTCTAAGCTCAGTTTTACCATCAAATAATTTCTACAAACTGAAGATCCTATGAATCTCATGAATCTTATTATAATATACCAATTAAAATTAATAATTTCCACTTCTAATGAGCAAACATAATGTTCATGCAAGTCTGATACTCAAATTCTGAAAGTCATAAATTCTGTATTATTCTAAGCTGAGTTTTACTATCAAGTAATTTCTATAAACTGAGCATCGTATGAATCTCATGAAACGTATCTCATTAATCTCTTTATAACATACCAATTAAAATCGGGAATTTCCACAAGTAATGAGCAAATAAAATATTTCATACAAATATGATACTCAAATTCTGAAAGGTATAAATTCTGTATTATTCTAAGCTCATTTTTAACATCAAGTAATTTCTATGAACTGAACATCTTATGAATCTCATGAATCGTATCTTATGAATCTTATTATAATATACCAATTAAAATCAGGAATTTTCACTTCTAATGAGCAAGCACAATGTTCATACAACTCTGATACTCAAATTCTGAAAGTCATAAATTCTGTATTATTCTAAGCTCAGATTTACCATCAAGTAGTTTCTATAAACTGAATATCTTTTGAATCTCATGAATCGTATCTCATTAATCTGATAACAATATACCAATTAAAATAAAAAATTTCCACATGCAATGAGCAAATAAAATATGCTATACATGTCTGTTACTCAAAAGTCTGAAAGTCAGAAATTCTGTATTATTCTAAGTTTAGTTTTACCATCAAGTAATTTCTATAAACTGAACATCTTGTGAATCTCTTTAAATGTATCTCATTAATCTCATAATAATATACCAATTAAATACAGAAATTTTCACATATAATGAGCAAATAAAATATTTCATACAAATCTGATACTGAAAGTCTGAAAGGCATAAATTCTCTGTGAATCTAAATCTGTTTTACCATCAAGTAATTTCTATAAAATGAACAACTTATCCTAAACTTTTTTAAGTCAGTAGATGAACCATTAGATCATTACCTCTTCGGTACATTGATTTTACTCTATATCTATCTTTACTTTATTTGAAACAAAGTATAATAGAAACATTTTTGTTTGTAAAGAAAAATATATTTTCATTTAATCGAAACTACATATCTTTCCACTACTTTTTTTAATTGTCATACATTAAAATATTGAATTTTTTTCAAGTTTTATTAAAATTATAAATAATGTTTGCATATTTGTGTTTAAACAAAAGATACATGCTTTTAATCTCTTCCAATGTTTAACTTACTGGTCAGATTATTTTAAGTTAATGTTTAATTTTTTTTAAGTTGATTTTGGTCACATATATAGCAGTATTCATTTATTTTCTTATCAGAAAGGCTTTCAAGCTTTGTTTGCTCTCCCTTTAGATAAGCAATGTATTCGGAGCCAAATTTTTTAATAAAGTTTTATGGATTTTTTTAAACTATAGCAAAATTAGATTATAAAGAATAAAAAAAAGAAAAAATTAAGTATTTGAATTCATTTTTTGTTGCTGTGGAAATTTGGTACAAGTTGAAGGCAATGTATTTTTTTTTATTTTAGGGAAAAACTAAATATAATAAGATATAAACATACCCCGTTCGCTTAAATATAAATATATATGTAATGGAAAAGTAAACTAAATCGAAATTCTGATGTAGGTATCCGCTATATAATAATAGCCTAAGTTGTCTGTCCGCGAATTTCTGAAGCGGTTGTACCTGGAATGGATACAGACATCCATATTGGATTTTTCGTGAGTTAGGGTTAGAAAAATTGAAAGCGAGTTCGAAATCCACCCCATCACCCCTTTTCGAGTGTTTAATGGTATTATTTCAAGCCTTATCCTTCCTCTTATTCTATACGAAATTCATTCTTGATAGGATGGTAAAGGCGGAGAGTAATATTTAAATTTCTGGATTGTTTCTATTTGAACCTTCATATACTCTAATTAGTTTACTCATAACATGCAGGCGTTGAACGTTTGGTAGCACGCACGTCTATTCGATCGTCGTACTTCTGGGGTTGACGGTTTTATCCCCGACGCAACCGTATTTTTTTAATGTCTTATAAATTTAATATTTTCTGCTTTTTCTTTTAAATTCTTATTCCGAAAGTTGTTTTATTATTTTTAAAATAAATTTTTACTATTTTTTCAACTTTTTATAATTTTTCTTATTTTTATTTTATTAAATTCACGTATTGCTTTACGGATGTCCCTGGCCACGTAAACATTTCATGTTGTGTATCCTTAAACTTTCTTCTAGTAATGTAATAATAGCCTAAGTTATCTGCCCGTCCGTCCTCGAAGTTATGCAGCTGTTGGACCTGGAAGGGATAGAGCATCCATATTGGATTTTTGATGAGTTACGGTTTGCAAATTCAAAGCGAGTAAAGTTTATCTTTTCCTAAACTATAGATCCGATTCTGAAGTAAATTGGTATGAATAAGCTTCGTATCACAGCGAAAAATACTGTCCTCTTTAAAACGTTCGAAATCAACCCCGTCCCATTTTCGAGCTTTTAATGCCATTATATCGAGCCCCATTTTAAGAGAAAGCGATTAAATTTATCAACTTCTCACATAATAAATAGGTAAAAATAACAATTTTTTTTAACATTATGACTTCATTCCTTTAATCATCTCATTTAATCATTTCTTATTTTAAATTAATTAAATAGTCTACATTATTTTTATACTTTTTATCACTGAGCTTAGATATTACTGAAATAATTTTCTTTTACATTTGCCTTATGATAGATTAGGTACATATGTGATAATTTTAATCGCTTATTTTTGTTGAAAGGTAATTCTCAGCCAAAAAAAAACAAGCCATTTTTTCTACCTGCTTCATAGGGTTCTTTACAATTCTGGAAAATTAAAAATTTTACCTATCAGCCATATGACGGGCTATATGCTAGTTTTGTATAAAATCCCAAAGATGTACTCTTAATATTGTCAGTGACCTTACCATAATCAAATATTTCAAACTCTATCATATAGCCCGTCATATGACGGAATCAGTAAGATTTTTAATTTTCAAGAATTGTAAAGTACCCTATGAGGCAGGTAAGTAATTAGCTTGTTTATTGGCAGAGAATTATCTGGTACATGCTCACTAATTTGTTTATCTTTACTGACAGTATGTTAGTTTCCAACTTTAATTTATCTTGTCATATTAAGTGATACAAAAAAAAGCAGAGGTTTTAATATAGACAGTGATTATTTGGAGGTATATATGAATGATGTCCAAAATTGAGCGAATCGATTGCAAACCGTGTGGTTATGTATAAAAAACAAACACACAAATGAACAAACTTCTTAATTTTCAAAGATATATAACTTAAACTCTAGATATTTATTAGTCATTGAAATAGACTCCTAGACTTTTAGGAAAAGAATTTGCTGTTAATACCTGTGATAAAAGTTTAATTGCTACAAAAAATAATCGATGATTAAATTTCAAATTATCACGTATGTGCCTAATCTATTACTTAAGCCAAACATAAAAAAAGTTATTTACGTAACTTCTAAGTTCAGTGATAAAATATATGAAAATAATGCAGAAGATATTTTAATAATTTAAAATAAGATATAATTTAATGAGATGGTTAAAGGAATGACGTCATAATGCTAGAAAAAAATGTTATTTTTACCTATTTATTATGCAATGAATTAATAACTTTAATCGCCTGCTCTTAACTGGAGAAAATAGCACTTGAAACAATGGCATTAAACTTTCGAAAAGGGGGAAGGGGTGAATTTCGAACGTTTTAAACACGACAGTACTTTTCTCTGTGATATGAAGCATATTTATAACAATTTATTTTTGAATTGGATCGATAGCTTAGGAGAAGATAAACTTGACTCGTTTTGAATTTTGCTAACCCTAACTCACCAAGAATCCAATATGGATGTCTGTATCCATTCCTGGTCCAACCGCTTGAATAATTAGAGAACAGACGGACATATACATTAGGCTATTTATTATATAGGAGATAATTTATGACTTACAATAATTTATATTAATAATAATGTATGGCTTATAATAATTTTTGAAATATAGTTTATATTTATTATAAATATAATTTATGAATTTTTTATTTAACGCAAGTTTAAACACGTATATTTCAAACAGATAAGTGAAGGATTGCCATCTGTTGTTAGTTTAAAGTGTTAAAAACAGATAAATGTCAAAAATCTCTTCATATGTCTTTAAAAAATCAGAACTTTAGAACAAATTAATCAGAACAAATTAACGTCCTAAATGGTTAATTGAATATAAATGCATAAGAAACTTTTAAAATATTGCAAAGTATTACGCTTTAGACATATTTGACTTTAAAATTTTTCAGTTAAAGTCAGACTTCATTTACGTCTGATAAAATTTATATATCTAAGTAAATGATGTTCTTTGAAACGTCTATCGTCGCCTTAAGAGCAGTAACATTCCAAGGCATCAAATAATGTAAAAGGCAGATAATGTGAAGCCCAAATCTTTTTTTTTCCCTTAAAGCACAATGACTGCGACATGCATCGGAGATATGACCCTAGCTGAGTATTAAATAATTTTCAATAAAGTATTATCAAGTACCATTAAGCATTTTAACATTTATGCAACAAACAATTATTCTGAAGCGGAATCTATAGAGATGAGCTTTTTTCTTGTTTCGACTTCTTTTCATTAACCCTTTAGCGAACAGTGGTTTCGCAGAAAAACCTCCTGTTTTTCTCTTTGGGGAAGAATATGAATGTTTTTATAAGATTTTTTTATGTTTTTGACATTCAAAACTCGCAATTAATGATAGTACTACATTTAATTTATTTTTTCTTTTGAAATATATATAAATATTTATATTGTTGCTTTATACTTGCAGTGCTTGGAAAGTTAGTAATTCGTTTTTTTTTAACTTTGTCCCCAAAACAAAAATATCTATTCAAACACTTATAAATTGTTAAACTATTTATTTATTATACTTTTTTAAGAACACTTATTTATTGTTCTTCCAATATAATTAAAATTTTATAAAGTTTTATGTTCATTCTGTACAAGGGGATGTGTTTGTCAGTTAACCCCCCTCAATCAGTCTTATGGTATCCTCTAAGGAAAATCTCTCCTGTAATACAGTTTACAACCTTATAAATGCAAACTGTAATACAGTTTGCATTTATAAGGTTCATAGATAATATTTATAAACTAATTTCATTGAATTCGAAAGAATTTATGCAGGTGACTTTTAAAAGGTAAAGCAGATTCTCGATTGTTTTTTCCCTTATGATCCCAAACAAAAGTATCTATTCAAACAACACTTATAAATTGTTAAATTATTTATATATTTATTATAATTTTTAAGAACACTTATTTATTATTCTTCTAATATAATTAAAATTTTAAAAAGTATTATGTTCAAGCTGTACAAGGGGATGGGATTGTTAGTTAACCCCCTTCAACTCCTCCTATGGTATCCTCTAAGGCAAACCCCTCTAATGATTACAAAGAAAAATTTTAATACATTTTGAATTTATGAGGTTTATAGATAATATTTATAAACTAATTTCCTTAAATTCCAAAAAACTTATGTAGGTGACCTTTAAAGGGTTAATTCGAAAATATAAGCTAGTTGTTCTGTTTTCATTTCCTTGGTGTTTCACGTATTGCAAATATTATTTTGGGGGGGGGGCAAGTATTGCACGACATTGAATGAGTTCAGTGATATCACTCTTGTTAGCAACGTTATTTGTGATTACTTGCTCGTTTATAAGACAATTGCATTGTTTGTAGACTGAAAGCTCTAAGTTGTTACATTATGACAAATTAACTTTATGAATATATACTACTGACGAATTTCAACATTTATACAGCATACAGACATTATGAGAAGGAATCTATACAACCTAACTATTCTCTTGATTTGACTTTTTTTCGTTAATTCGAAAATATCAGTGAGTTTTGTTTCTGTTTCCTTATGTTTCACGTGTTACGTATATTATTTCTTTTTGTAAGACATTTCCTAAACATTTGCACTACATTGAATAAAATGAATGATATCACTCTTCTTAGTTACATAATTGGTGATTGCTCAGTGAAAATTATGTAGCTCAAATCTTCTCAGCTACATAATTGGTAACTGCTCAATGCAAATTTATGTAGCTCAAATCAATTTCAGCGAGTTTTGTTTACGTTTCCTTATGTTTCACGTATTACATATTTTATTTCTTTTTTAAAGTTTTGCGCGACATTGCATAAAATGAATGATATCACTCTTCTTAGCTACATAATTGTTGATTGCTCAATCCAAATTATGTAGCTCAAATCTTCTTTGCTACATAATTGGGGATTGCTTAATCCAAATTATGTAGCTCAAATCAATTGCAGCTAGTTTTGTTTCTGATTCCTTATGTTTCATGTGTTACGAATATTATTTCTTTTTGTAAGTCTTGCACGACATTGAATAAAATGAATGATATCACTCAACTACATAATTGGTGATTGCTCAATCCAAATTACGTAGCTCAAATCTTCTTAGCTACATAATTGGTAACTGCTCAATCCAAATTATATACCTGAAATCAATTGCAGTGAGTTTTGTTTCTGTTTTCTTATGTTTCACGTGTTACGAATATTATTTATTTTTGTAAGTCTTGCACGACATTGAATAAAATGAATGATATCACTATTAGCTACATAATTGGTGATTGCGCAATCCAAATTATGTAGCTCAAATCTTCTTTGCTACATAATTGGGGATTGCTTAATCCAAATTATGTAGCTCAAATCAATTGCAGCTAGTTTTGTTTCTCATTCCTTATGTTTCATGTGTTACGAATATTATTTCTTTTTGTAAGTCTTGCACGACATTGAATAAAATGAATGATATCACTCTTCTTAGCTACATAATTGTTGATTGCTCAATCCTTTATAATGCACGTGCATATTTTTCTCAGTGATATCTCTAACTTATCGTATTATGGCAAATTAACATCTCGAATATAGTCTAGGTATGAATACAACATTTGCACAACATATAGACATATAGGCTAGTTATAAATACAAAATTTGCACAACAGATCATTATAATACATGCATATATTATGAGAACGAGTCTGTATGAACGGAAGTTCTCTATGGCATTTTCTGTATGCATGTTATGAGGATATCATATGAAGACATGTATTAGCTTCAGAAATACATTTTCATAAAGCGCTTAAAGCGATCATAGCACCATTCAAGCGAGCAATTACTCATAATTCAAATCACCATAGAATATAAAGTTCTATTACTTTTTGAATGCAATTATTACAAGTTTTACAGCTTAAAGCGAACATAGTACCATTCAAGGGAACAAGTACTCATAATTCAAATCACCATAGAATATAAAGTTCTATTACTTTTTGAATGCAATTATTACAAGTTTTACAGCTTAAAGCGAACATAGTACCATTCAAGGGAACAAGTACTCATAATTCAAATCACCATAAAATATAAAATTATTTGAAAAATGTTAAATTCCTTTACCTGCTAGATAACGTTTGAAACATGTATGTTAGAATCTAAATTTTTGTTCTAAATTAAAGTAAAATATTTGTTTTATTCTTTAGCAAAAACTTTTCTGAATCTGGGGTTAAATAGCTTCAATATATCGATTAAATATATTAATATTATTTAGTTATATATGTTAATATATATTTTAATTATGCATATAACAATAATATATATTAACACACATAATTTAAAAAAATAAATAAATATCAATCAAATACATTAAGTTCTTTGTATCAGTTAACCATATTTGTAATCTAAAGTAGTATAATTCTTTAGTACCATAAAAATACATACTTCAAGAAAAAAAATTAAATTCATTTATCCGTAAGATAAACTTTCAAATATGTATATTAGAATCTGAATTTTTATTTTAAATTGAAGTAATATATTTGTTTTACTCTGTAAATCAAAATTTTATAGGGATCTGTGGTTTTAAAACCTTAAACATTTAAAAACGAATAAATGATTGAAATTTAGAAAAAGACTATGCTGTTATGAAAGAAAATATATCGTTCATATTAATATAAAAAGGGTAATTATATTTGATATAAAAATATTGCATACTAATTAACATATTTTAAAGTTATTTTACAAGTTTATATATTTATATTCTTCCATTCGATGGACATAATTATATGTTTTTTTACATATAATTTTGTTAAAAAAAACTTAATGTATTGCTTCATATAACATGACTTACAAGTAACTTTTGGTTTATGAAAAATAACTTTTGAGGAGTGTATTAAATTTATTAATCCGTATAATAATCTACGAAAAAATTTGACTAAACATAAAACAATTTTTTATTTTGTATTGAGTAAAAAATGGCTTTTATAAAGGCTTTTCAAATCGAAAGTTACTTTGTACCTTTAACAAACTATAATGTAAATTCAAATACTAAAGTTTGGACATTATATATAATTAATAAAGTTTTCATTTATATGTGCAAATAAATGGTCAAACGTTCTCAGAAAAGAAAGTATGATTATTTTGACTTATATATCTCATTAATTAATATATATCATTTATTCGAAATCTGGTGTTATATTTGGTAAAATTTTTACAGTTAAGTAAAATTGAACTTAATTACTTTCTTTATAACAAACTACTTTCTTCTTCAGCAAGCATCTTTTCTCTTTGATTTTACCACCTGCTTCTTGTTCAACCATCTTCCAAACGTGACTTCAGCCAAAAATACTACAGCTGCTAGAGCATTACCTCAATGTAAACTAAAAATGTGCCACCAATATCGTTCAGTGACGACGAATTCTCATAATCACCTGTTAAATCACTCTTAATAAAGTAGAAAACATCTCTGTCCTGCAGAATCTTTAGGTAAAGAGTAGACTCTGTTATTCTTCTAATAGCTCGGTCTAACGCTTTGAAGCAACAAAATCCACGTCTAATAGCTACCGACAGCAATGATAAGCTAAATGAGTCCTTGGACAGCAAATATTTTTAATGGTAGGGTGTCAACATGTAAGAGACTGTAATAAAAGCTTTTGTATGTGCAAATGTTCAAACATTCCCAAAAAAGAAAGTATATTTATTTTGACTTATATAACTCATTAATTAATATAAATCATTAATCTGAAATTTGGTAAAATTTTTTACTGTTAATTCAAATTTAACTTAATTACTTTCCTTATAACAAACTACTTTCTTCTTTAGCAAGCATCTTTCCTCTTTGATTTCGCCACCTGCTTCTTGTTCAACCATCTTCCAAACGTGACTTCAGCCAAAAATACTACAACTGCTAGCGTATTCCTTACAATGTAAATTAAAAATGTCCCAGCAATATCGTTCAGTGACGACGAATGCTCATAATCAAAACCTGTTAAATCACTATTAATAAAGTAGAAAACACCTCTGTCCTGCAGAATCTTTAGGTACAGACCAGACTCTGTTATTCTTCTAATAGCTCTGTCTAACGCTCTCCGGCAGCAGAATCCACGTCTGATAGCTACTGACAGCAATGATATGCTAAATTAGTCCCTGGACAGCAAATATATTTTCTGGTATGGTGTCGACATATAAGAGACTGAAATAAAAGTTTTTTATGTGAAAATGGTTAAACGTTCCCAAAACAGGAAGTATATTCATTTTGACTTATATAACTCATTAATTAATCTTAATCATTAATTCGAAATTTGGTGATATTTTGGTAAAATTTTTACAGTTAATTCAAATTTAACTTAATTAAATTGCTTATAACAAACTACTTTCTTCGTTAGCAAGCATCTTTTCTCTTTGATTTCACCACCTGCTTCTTGTTCAACCATCTTCCAAACGTGACTTCAGCCAAAAATACTACAACTGCTAGCGCATTCCCTACAATGTAAATTAAAAATGTCCCAGCAATATCGTTCAGTGACGACGAATGCTCATAATCGGAACCTGTTAAATCACTCTTAATAAAGTAGAAAACATCTCTGTCATGCAGAATCTTTAGGTAAAGACCAGACTCTGTTATTCTTCTAATAGCTCTGTCTAACGCTCTGCGGCAGCAAAATCCACGTCTGATAGCTACTGAAAGCAAAGATATGCTAAATGAGTCCCTGGACAGCAAATATTTTTTCTGGTAAGGCGTCAACATATAAGAGACTGTAATAAAAGCAAGTTTTTTGGTTGAACTATCGATAGCTTTATCGGCATTTATTACCGTTAAAGAATTTTCCAAGAGAGATTTTCCAATACTTCTTATCTTATAATCATCAGATGAAAGGAAAGACCTAATTATCGCACTTCCCTTATAAGTTCTACATATAACTGATTCTTTTTCGTGAGCTACTAACAGTTGAGGAATATCATAAATTCCTCGAACAGGCAGGAAAGATATATAAGACAACAAAGTAGCTTTGTAGGCGTATGAAAGAAACATTACCCCTGCTATCCAAACACCCACAATAAATCTTTTGAAGAAGCTTTTAAAATTTAGAAGGAAAGGCTGCTCAACAATACTTCCAAAAGTATGGAAAAGCACATAAAATTTTGATCTATTCTTTTCGTATGAGCTAAAAATCGTTCCCATGGCAATTAAAAATGTACAAAGCAACAGCCACACTTCAATAGAAAATGGATAAAACACTGCCATTGCTTTTGGCATTAGTTCTGGAGGGTTTGTAAGAAATTTAATTTCTTCGACATAGTATGGATAGCTGAAATCTACAATTTCTTGTCTTTCAGTTGATAATATTATTAAATCTACAGCAATGTCACTTTCTCCTCTTTGAAGTTTTCCTAGAAGACCTGTCCAATTTCCCGTTTTTGTTTTTCTTCCAAAAGAATTCTCGGCTGGATATTGTATGCTAAAACTGAAACTAAGCACCTCTGAAAGCAACTTAATGAATTTGGCTTCATTTGCATAAAAAGTTGTGTTGTCTATGATAATTCTCCCAATGTCATTTTTTATAACGGGCTCGTGAATCGTAATGGATACATGACCCGGAAAATCCAACTGCATTTTAAATTTCGTTAATTTTTTAAATAATGTTCCAATATATAAACAATAATGATGACGTCTTTCATGAATATGATACACTTTATAGGTTACTAAAACACCATGGCTAGGTATCAACAATCTACAATATTTTGCTCTTATAATACTATCCGACTGTCGTAGTAAAACAGCATTCTACAATGAATATGATAATCTAAAAATTATAAAACACAGAATGTTTCACACTTTTTCAAATGACTTTTATAACATTGATCTAATAATATTTGACTTTTATAAAATATGTTTGCAAAAATATTTTCATTTTAAAAATCAAAATAGTTCTTAGTACACCATAACATAAATAAAGTAATAATCTTTTATTGCTTTGTCTTAACAGTTGAAACTCGTATTAAATGTAAAGCCAAAAATATAATATTTTATAAATTACACTCTAGATTCTAAACAAAACTCAATATCAACACTTTACAATATTTGACTTTTATTATACTAACAGACTGTCGTAACAATATTTGATTCTTATAATACTATCAAAATGTTTTAGTGAACCACCATTCTACAGTAAAATAAAGTAATTAATCTTCTAATGTTTTATCTTAACAGTTGAAACTGCGGTATTAAATGTATAAGCCAGAAAATGTCACATCTTTAATGAATATGGTACACTCTAAAGAATGCTAAAACTCCGTGATTCGGTATCAACACTTTACAATATTTGACTTTTACAATACTATCAGACTGTCGTAACAATATTTGACTTTTATAGTACTATCAGACTGTCGTAACAATATTTGTATCTTATAATACTATCAGAATGTAGTAGTAAACCAGCATTCCACAGTGAAATAAAGTAATCTTCTAATGCTTTGTCTTAACAATTGAAACTGCCGTATTATATGTAAAAGCCAGAAAAGATCACGTCTTTAATGAATATGGTGCACTTTAAAGATTACTAAAACACCATGACTCGGTATCGACACTTTGCAGTATTAAACTCTTATAATACTATCATAATATCATAACAACATTTGACTCTTATAATACTGTCCGAGTGTCATAGTGAACCATCAGTCTACAGTGAAATACATATACTCTTCAAGTTATATAACATTTTCTAGCAGAAAAGCTTTTTAATTTATTTTACGAGTTATTTTTTTTTCGTCATTAAATGAACTGCTTTTGTTGGTACCGTTAATGTATGGTAACTTGGTAACCAAAGTAATGAAAGCTTGGAAAATTGCATTTTTAATTCTTTGGAAAAATTAAGTGTTGTTTCTAATAATTACATTCGATTTAAAATAGGAATCCTAAATCACATTTCAAACACAATTTCGATTGTTATATTCTTTGTTATTTTCATTAATTAGAATAATGTTATGCTTAAACAAGGCCGAAGCAGAGTTTAAAAATTATATAATGTATTCTAACTGCAGTTTCCTTTTTTTGACAATTTTATGATTTAAAAGTGGCTTGATGAATCTAAAATCTTAGTAAATATGTCCTAATATAGTGGACATTTTCAATAAAAATATTAGTATGCTTAGTGTAATTTTCATTAAATTATACAGTATTATTTTATTAAAAATTACTGCGGAATCAAACCATTTTCAATAAAAAAAACACGCATTTAAAAATAATTGTACAGTATACACTACCGGAAGCAATTATAGATGTAAATACACAAAAATACAGTTAGTTTTAAGTGACCGATTTCTCAAAAAATATAAATTACACATCACGTTAGTATTGAATCATGTTAGTATTGAACATTTAGTTTCAGTTAAAATAAATTTATAATAGAATTTTATTCATAAAATGAACAACTAACTATTATTGCTGGATAAAAAAAAGGTATTTTTCAATGTCCGACTTCTATGAAAATAAAAATTACGTATGAAAACCACATTACCATTGAACTTTTAATTTCAGTAAATTAAAAACTTTTGTAATATAAATATCTCCATAAAAAAAACTGATTACATTTCGTTCTTTTCTATACGAAGTATACACAGAAAAAAAATCTGGTAATATTAAAACTATTTGGACTTCAAACTTTCATACTATTATATCTTTTCAAACTATTATATCTCTTTGAATTTCTTGAATTATTTTGCACATCTTATATATATTAAAATTATTTTAAATATCGTATATACTCGTATAACACGCAAAATTTTTATTGAAATATTAAGTAAATTTATTAAGCTCTATATCTTTCAATCGTGAAATACAACTAAGAATAATAAGAAAATCATTGTTTAATAATTTTCAATCTGTAATATATATAGATATTACCAAAATAGTATAATGTTTCTTCAAATAATAAATTTGAAAGTTTATCCATAATTTTTTTTAAAATATTTTTTACGAATGTTTGAAATACTTCAGGTATTTTCTAACTATTATATCTCTTTGAATTTCTTAAATTATTTTCCACATGTTATATATAATAAAAGATATTTTTAATATCGTACATTCTCGTATACTACACACATTTTTTACTCAAATATTATATAAATTTATTAAGTTCTATCTTTTCAATCGTGAAATACAACTAAGAATAATAAGAAAATCATTGTTTAATATTTTTCTATCTGTAATATTTATTGATATTACCAAAATACTATAATGTTTCTTCAAATAATAAATTTGAAAGTTTATCCATAATTTTTTTTAAAATATTTTACGAATGTTTGAAATACTTCAGGCATTTTCTAACTATTATATCTCTTTGAATTTGTTGAATTATTTTGCACATCTTATATTAAAATTATTTTAAATATCGTATATACTCGTATAACACTCACAATTTTTACTGAAATATTAAGTAAATTTATTAAGTTCTATCTCTTTCAATCGTGAAATACAACTAAGAATAATAAGAAAAACATTTTTTAATATTTTTCAATCTGTAATATATATAGTTGTTACCAAAATCGGGTACTGTTTCTTCAAATAATAAATTTGAACGTTTAACTATAATTTTTTTAAAAATCTTTTAAAAATATTTGAAATACTTCAGGTATATTCTAACTGTTATATCTCTTTGAATTTCTTGAATTATTTTCCACATGTTATGCATATTAAAAGATATTTTAAATATCGTATATACTCGTATAATACGCACATTTTTTTTACTGAAATATTAAGTAAATTTATTAAGTTCTATCTCTTTCAATCGTGAAATACAACTATGAATAATAAGAAAAACATTTTTTAATATATTTCTATCTGTAATACATATAGTTACTACCGAAATAAGGTACTGTTTCTTCAAATAACAAATTTGAACGCTTATCCATAATTGTTTTTTTTATATTTTTTTAATATTTCAGATACTACAGGTGTATTCTAACTATCATATCTCTTTGAATTTCGTGAATAATTTTCCACAAGTTATGAATATTAAAAGATATTTTAAATATAGTATATTCTCGAATAATACACACATTTTTTTGCTGAAATATTAAGTAAATTTATTAAGAACTATTATTTCAGTAGTGAAATACAACTAAGAATAATAAGAAAAACATTTTTTTATATTTTTCACCTGTAATATAGTTCTTACCAAAATAGTATACTGTTTCTTCAAATAACAAATTTAAACGTTTATCCATAATTTTATTAAAAAATATTTTACGAATATTTGAAATACTAGAGATATATTCTGACTATTATATCTCTTTGAATTTCTTGAATTATTTTCCACTTGTTATGAATATTAAAATTTATTTTAACTGTCGTATATCCGTATACTACGCACATTTTATGACTGAAATATCAAGGAAATTTATTAAGTTCTATCTCTTTCAATTGTGAAATATAACTAAGAATAATAAGGAAAAATTTTAATGGTATTCAATCTGTAATATATATAGTTATTACCAAAATAGGGTACTGTTTCGTGAAATAACAAATCTGAAAGTTTATCCTTAATTTTTAAAAAAATATTTTACGAATATTTGAAATACTACAGATATATTTTAACTATTATATCTCTTCGAACTTCTTGTATTATTTACCACATGTTATGTATATAAAAAGGTATTTTAAATATCGTACATACTCGTATAATACGCACATTTTGTTACTGGAATATTAAGTAAATTTATTAAGTTCTATCACTTTAAATCGTGAAATACAACTAAGAATAATAAGAAAAACATTTTTTAATATTTTTCAATCTATAATTTATATAATTATTACCAAAATAGGGTACTGTTTCTTCAAATAATAAATTTGAATGTTTATCAATAATTTTTTAAAAAATTTTACGGATATTTCAAATGCTACAGGGATATTCTAACTATAATATCTCTTTGAAGTTCTTGAATTATTAAACTAATATTATGTATATTAAAAGTTATTATACTTATCGCATATACTCGTATAATATGCAAATTTTTTTATTCAAATATTAAGTAAATTTATTAAATTCCATCTCTTTCAATCGTGAAATACAACTAAAAATAATAACAAAAACATTTTTTAATATTTTTCAATCTGTAATATATATAGTTATTACCAAAATAGGGTACTGTTTCTTCAAATAATATATTTGAACTTTTATCCATAATTTTTTTTAAATGTACTAATATTTGAAATACTACAGGTATATTCTAACTATTATATATTTCTTTGAATTTCTTGAATTATTTACCACATGTTATGTATATTAAAAGATATTTAAAATATCGTATATACTCGTATAATGTGCCCATTTTTTTACTGAAATTTTAAGTAAATTTATTAAGTTCTATCTCTTTCAATCGTGAAATATAACTAAGAATAATAAGAAAAACACTTTTTAATATTCTTCAATCTGTAATATATATAGTTATTACCAAAATAGGGTACTGTTTCTTCAAATCACAAGTTCGAACGTTTATCCATAATTTTTTTAAAAATATTTTACGAATATTTGAAATACTACAGATATATTCTAACTATTATATCTCTTTGAACTTCGTGAATTATTTACCACGTTATGTATATAAAAAGGTATTTTAAATATCGTATATACTCGTATAATACGCACATTTTTTTATTGAAATATTAAGTAATTTTATTAAGTTCTATCTCTTTCAATCGTGAAATACAACTAAGAATAATAAGAAAAATATTTTTTAATATTTTTCAATCTGTAATATATGTGGTTATTACCAAAATAGGGTACCGTTTCTCCAAATAACAAATTTGAATGTTTATTAATATATTTTTAAAACATATTTTACTAATATTTGAAATACTTCTGGTATATTCCACCTATTATATCTCTTTGAACTTTTTAAATTATTTTACACTTGTTATGTGTTTTAAAAGATATTTTAAATATCTCATATACTCGTATAATACGCACATATTTTTCTGAAATATTAAGTAAATTTATTAAGTTCTATATCTTTCAATCTTGAAATACAAGTAAGAAAATAAGAAAAAGATTTTTTTTAATATTTTTCAATCTGAAATATATATAGTTATTACCAAAATAGGGTACTGTGTCTTCAAATAATAAATTTGAACGTTTATCCATACTTTTTTTTAATATTTTACGAATATTTCAAATACTATATGTATAGTATAACTATTATGTGTCTTTGAATTTCTCGAATTACTTTCACCGCGTTATGTATATTCAAAGATATTTTAAATTTCGTATATACTTGTATAATACGCACCTTTTTGTTACTGAAATATTAAGGAAATTTATTAAGTTCTATCTCTTTCCATCATGAAATACAACTAAGAATAATAAGAAAAACATTTTTAATATTTTTCTATCTGTAATATATATAGTAATTACCAAATAGGGTACCATTTCTTCAAATAAAAAATTTGAACGTTTATCCATTAGTTTTAAAAAAATATTTTACGAATATTTGAAGTACTACAATTATATTCTAACTATGATATCTCTTAGAATTTATCAAATTATTTACCACTTATTATGTATATTAAAATTTATTTTAATTATCGTATATACTCTTATAATGTGCACATTTTTTAATAAAATATTAAGCAAATTTATTAAGTTCTAACTCTTTCAATCGTGAAATTTAACTAAGAATAATAAGAAAAACACTTTTTTAATATTCTTCATTCTGTAATATATATAGTTATTACCAAAATATCGTACTGTTACTTCAAATTATAAATTTGAATGTTTATCCATAATTTTTTTTAAATATTTTAAGAATATTTGAAATACTACCGATTCATTTTAACTATTATATCTCTTTGAATTTCTTGAATTATTTTCCACATGTTATGTATATAAAAAGATATTTCAAATATCGTATGTACTCATATAATACGCACATATTTTACTGAAATATTAAGTAAATTTATTTAGTTCTATTTCTTTCAATCGTAAAATACAACTAAGAATAATAAGAAAAACATTTTTTAATATTTTTCAATATGTAATATATCTAGTTATTACCAAAATAGGGTACTGTTTCTTCAAATAACAAATTTGAACGTTTATCCATAATTTCATTAAAAAATATTTTACGAATTTTTGAATGAGTAAGGTACATTCTAACTATCATTTATCTATTCTAACTATCTAACTATATTTGAATTCCTTGAATTACTTTCCACATGTACTGTAAATTAAAATATATTTTAATATACGGTTGGTAATCCATTAGCTAAATTATGGACATCATTTATATATACCACCAAATAATCATTGTGAATATTAAAACCTCTGCTCTTCATCCTATCACGTAATATGACAATATAAATTAAAGTTGACGACTTACATACTGTCAGTAAATATAAACAAATTATTCAGTTTGTAACAGATAATTCTCAGCCAAAAAACAAACTATTTTTTTTACCTGCCTCATAAGGTACAATTCTGGAAAAATAAAAATTTTACTGATCCCGTCATATGACGGGCTATATACTAGTTGTTTAATGTTGAAACAAAACTGTAATAAAGGTGGCTGATAGTTAAAAAGTAAATTTTACATTAACTATTCAAATATATGAGCGCAATGAACTAAAAGAATTTTTTATTTTTGAACTCTTTACATGGACTTATAACAATTAGTGCTTTGAGACACAGGATTTTAGAAAATTAATTGTTTGATAAAAGTTCACATACTTTTTTACATGCTGCGCCGACATGTCGAAACTTGCTAACATTTGTTGATGGTCTTTCTGTCTAATTTACGTGAGAGCAAAGGTATACTTATAGTCAGTCGAAATAAAACTAATACACTTAGCCATTTTTACTGGTCAATTTAAGAAATTAACATTTCTTTTACGGTACTACTGAAAAATAGGGTGCCCCTTGGCAAATTTGGTGTAATTATTGGCGATGTTTACTAAAACACAAAGTATTTTATCCGAACATTCTATCTCTTGCTATTTGGGGACTTTAATTGATGTAGATTGCACCATTGTAGAATTATATACAATTTATTAATTAACCTAAACCACTGAGAAAGCAGTCATTTATATTTATGAACAATTAATCCCTCAACAGTTTACAAATTATTAAAAATTAGTCATATTGAACCTTTATTGGTTCATTATATCTAATATTTTTAAGCATTACGCGCATATAATATATAAAAATGTCTTCCACAAGGAGAGTTGGATACAAATATAATATAAATTAAAATATAGATACAGAATTTTTAGACACGGCGAGACCAGGAGAAAATGTAAGAATGCCAAGCTCAGAGCTTTATCGCCAATTTGGCGGGGGCACCCTGTTCTTCAGTCAAACCTCTTTTACTAAAAATAGCTACTTAAAAATATAAAACTACGATTAACATTGTTACAGAAATCCATTTTATATATACAGACTATTAAAACTACGTAGGACATATTTAGATGGATATGAAAAAATTACAGTCAAAATAAAACTCATACAAAATTCTGAATATTAAAAAAAATTAAAAAAGCAAATTCAGTTTAATACTTTATTATATGCTCTTTTTTTACTGAAATATTAAGTAAATGTATTAAGCTCTATCTCTTTCAATCGTGAAATACAACTAAGAATAATGAGAAAAATATTTTTTAATATTTTTCAATCTGTAATATATATAGATATTACCAAAATAGTATAATGTTTCTTCAAATAATAAATTTGAAAGTTTATCCATAATTTTTTAAAAAATATTTTACGAATATTTTAAATACTACAGGTATATTTCACTATCTCTTTGAATTTCTTTAATCATTTTCCATATGTTATGTATATTAAAAGATATCTTAAACATCGTATACACTCATATAATATGCTTTTTTTACTGAAATATTAAATAAATTTATTAATCTCTATCTCTTTCAATCGTGAAATACAACTAAGAATAATAAGAAAAACAATTTTTAATATTTTTCAATCAATCTTTCAGACTATTAAAACTACGTAGGACATATTTAGATGGATATGAAAAAATTACAGTCAAAATAAAACTCATACAAAATTCTGAATATTAAAAAAAAAATTAAAAAAGCAAATTCAGTTTAATACTTTATTACTTATCCTCTATGCTTTCTAATGTGTTTTTTAAAGCTTTTCATTTTTTAAATTTCAATTTTTTTTTTAATTAGTGTATAAGTTTTACTTTGAATGCTTGTGCTCGAAGTAATTGTAATATTTTTAGGCGTGACTCCATTAATAAAGTTATGTGTAAAAACATTTAGTCATAGTGAACCTTTATTGGTTCATTATATCTAATATTTTTAAGCATTACGTGCATATAATATATAAAAATGTCTTCCACAAGGAGAGTTGGATACAAATATAATATAAATTAAAATATAGATACAGATTGTTTAGACACGGCGAGATCAGGAGAAAATGTAAGAATACCATGCTCAGAGCTTTATCGCCAAGTTGGCGGGGGCACCCTGTTCTTCAGTCAAACCTCTTTTACTTAAAATAGCTACTTAAAAATATAAAACTACGATTAACATTGTTACCGCAATCCATTTTATATATACAGACTATTAAAACTACATAGAACATATTTAGATGGATATGAAAAAATTACAGTCAAAATAAAACTCATACAAAATTCTGAATATTAAAAAAAAATTAAAAAAGCAAATTCAGTTTAATACTTTATTACTTATCCTCTATGCCTTCTAATGTGTTTTTCCAAGCTTTTCATTTTTTAAATTTCAATTTTTTTTAATTAGTGTATAAGTTTTACTTTGAATACATGTGCTCGAAGTAATTGCAATATTTTTAGGCGTGACTCCATTAATAATGTTATGTGTAAAAAAGTTAAAGTGCCCTATGGCTGAAATAAAATACAGTGAACTCCGTTTAATGTGATTGCGGTTAAAACAATGGATATAGTTTTAACAAATAAAAACTTTAATTAATATGAAAATACGACATGCAATCCTACGGGAGATCATGTTGTGCAACAATTTAGGAAATGTAGTTATATTACTTGGAGTCATATGATTTTACAACCTTTTACAGGATTTCGTCATCCGATATTTTCGAATCTTTCCCCAGATATTTTCTAACACAAAAGTTATAGTTGCTATTGCCTGTCCTTTGATGTAAACAGCAAACGCTCCAACTGTGTCTTCCAACGTCAGAGCATGTTTAGAATCGTTTCTCCCTGATCCATCTCTAATTAAATTTCTCATTTTTTTATCCCTTAGGATCTTTTCATACAACCCAGTTTCCCAAATTCTTCTGACAGCTGTATCTAGAGATTTTCTGCAGCAGAATCCTTTTCTGAGAAGAATATGCCAGCACGTTATTCCAAAAAAATCCTTAGAAAGGTAATATTTTTCCTCAAACATTTCTAAAGTCCTTCGAGAATATAGAAAAGCAACCTTTTTTTCTGAGTTACTAAAGAGCTGACTTAACGAAACAGTAAGGGAGTTTTCGTAGAGAGATTTTCCAATTGTTCTAAATCTTTTATCCTCCGATGCCATCAGTATTTCTATGAGCGAGTGACCTTTGAAAGTAACACATATGTGCGTTCCTTTCTCTACAGCTTCATATAGCTCATCAATATTACTCACACCTCTCATTATAGGCAGTGTTAGGACAGAGAGCAAGATACCTTTATATCCATATGAGAGAAACATAACACCAACTACCCAAATGAGTACTAAAACCCGTGCTCTGAAGTTTCTAAATTTGAGAGAGAGAGATTGCTCAAGAATACTTCCAAACGTAACTAAGAGAATATAAATTTTCGATTTTTTTCTTTTAAACATGAAAAATAAAATGCAGTATATAAGCAGAAAAATGAAAAGAAGAATCCACACTACGTATGAAAACGGATAGAAAATTACGAATGATTTTGGCATAGGCACTGGTTTGCTTGTAACAAATGTATCTTCATCTACATAGTACGGATAGCTGAAATCTACAACTTCTTTTCTCTCTTCCGTTGATGTTATACCATCCACATTCATGTCGCTTTCTCCTCTTTGAAGACTGCCTATCACACCGCTCCAGTTGCCGTCACCTTTATTCACTCCAATGGTATTATCCGCCAGATGTTCTATTTTATAACGGAAATTTAGAGCTTGCGAAAGAAGTTCGATGAATTTTGCTTCCACTGCGTAGACAACTGTACCATCCCAGTTTGTCGTTTTGTAAATATCTTTTTTGTAGTTCATATTGAGGTATACGATTCTTATATAATTTGGAAAATCCAAATGCATTATTCACTTATTATTGCCTAACGTTTCTTTTTAAAGACACCTTAAGAATTCCTGCACAGATTGCATAATTTTTAGCTTTCCTCAAAATATTTCTAAAATTTTTCCTCAAAACGAGTTTTTCTTTTCAGCAAAGGTCAATGCCACTCATACATTACATATACGCATATATTTTCATCATCTGTAATATAGCATACAACATGTTAGGTTCAACAAAAATCTATGTATTTTTGTTCCAGGAAAGACTTTTGTCGTTTAAGCTCTTTCCATCTTATCACACTATATCTTTTAGTGTAAATAGAACTTACATTAACGTCAAACTTAATGTCCAATGCCTTCGTTTACAATACTATATATTTTGCAGTGATATTCAACTTGCACAGATGTAAATTCTATAGCATTATAAAGAAAGTCAGAACGGAATGATAGTCTGTATTTCATGTATTTTACAGAAAGATTTTATAAAATAATCTCTATAGTATCCTTTTAAGCGAGCTTGAAAATTATGAATTTTGGTTCATTGCGTGACTACCAGAGTTTGTCGTTGTTGAATTTTTTGTAGTTATATGATCATTCTTATTAATTTGGAAAATCCAAATAAATATTAAGTAGCCAGTTTACTTTTTAAACACCAAAGAAATAGAGAAATTAGAGTGATTCGAATCTCCATATTTTTGTAAAAACGTGTTTTTTCTTTTCAGCAAATCATGCATCATACTTATTTCGATATTTATCATCTGTAATAGCATACAACTTTTATCAACAAAATCTATTATTTTTTGTTCCAGAAAGACTTTTGTCGTTTAATTTTTATTTATCACACTATATCTTTTAGAGTAAATAGAACTTACATTAACGTCAAACTTAATGTCCAATGCCTTCGTTTACAATACTATATATTTTGCAGTGATATTCAACTTGCACAAATGTAAATTCTATAGCATTATAAAGAAAGTCAGAAAGGAATGATAGTCTGTATTTCATGTATTTTACAGAAAGATTTTATAAAATAATCTCTATAGTATCCTTTTATAAGCGTCAGGTTGAACTATGGCCTATTGGTTAGGGTGCTTGACTTTGGTACCAGAGTTTGTGTGTTCGAATCCCATAGTGGCATGGCTGTTCGTAGCCGTTTGAAATCGGCTTTAAGCTGTAGGTCCCGGTCTCATTAGTCCTCGTGTTGCAAAACGTAGCACTCCAAACCACTATAACTATAAGCGTCAGTTTGTACACTGTTTTATGCAATCGTAGAATTTATAGTGAAACGTTTCAAGGAAATTCAGTTGAATCTCCCATATTTGTTGTAAACATCTGTACTGGTTCGAACCATACTTCTATCACCATCATCTTTTATTCGATTTTCACAGTAAAATCCAAAATCTCTGTATTTTACAGTCTGATTCTTGTTTGTATAAATTATATTTATTTCATTCTATAGCAGTTTTACAGTAATAGAAGACATAACTGCAGTTTGTATAACTTCTGAAAGAAATAAGAGTATAAATATCACAATGTCCTCGCAATTTCATTTACGTGTTGAATTTCCATCAAAACGAAAATAGGACTGACCATGCAGCTGTTTATCAAACATACGTTTTCACAACAGAAATCAGAAAATAGACAGTTTTTTAAAACCTATAATTTAGTATGGAATAGGTTAAGTTCAGTTCAGTTCAATTGGTTAAATTCAGTTCGGTAGTAAAACTTATGTAATGCTTGTCCCATGTACAACGTTATACCGTAAGACGTCTTCTCTTTACTTCACTCCATTGGCGTGTTGAAGTTTCATCAAAACGACAATAGGACTCACCATGCAGCTATTTGGCATTTTACTACTTTATTTTACAGTAAAAGCAGTTAAAACAGAACAAAATAGAGTACTTCAATTTATAACTTCTCAAAGAAGTATGAGTACAGCATCAATCATCCCAATTTCATTTGCTTGTTGAATTTCCATCAAAAGGACAGTAGGATTGACTATGCAGCTATTTATCATTTTACTATTTTATTTTACAGTAAAAGCCGTTAAAACAGAACAAAACAGAGTCCTTCTATTTATAACTTCTCAAGTAATAGTGCAGCATCAGTCCTCACAATTTCATTTAAGTGTTGAATTTTTACCAAAATGACAATAGGATTGACCATGCAGCTATTTATCCTTTTACAATATTCTACAGTAAAATCCATTAAAACAGAAGATAACAGAGTACTTCAATTTATAACTTCTCAAAGAAGCATTCCTCACAATTTCATTTACGTGTTGAATTTCCATCAAAATGACAATAGGATTAACCATGCCGCTATTTATGATTTTACTACTTTATTTTACAGTAAAAGTCGTTAAAACAGAACAAAATAGTTTTCAATTTTAACTTCTCAAAGAAGTAAGAGTCAGCAGCAGTCCTCGCAATTTCATTTACGTGTTGAATTTCCATCAAAACGAAAATAGGACTGACCATGCAGCATTATCTAATTACATTTACGCAAAAGAAAAAATAGCTTTTTCATATGTAATTTAATATACAAAGATAAGTTCAATTAAAAAATGTTATTTTACTTGTAGACATTCTACCGTAAAACGTCTACCGTTTTCATTCTCATTTACGTGTTGAATTTCCATCAAATGAAAAATATGACTGACCATGCAGCAAATTTATCCAAGATATGTTTACAAAAGAAATCATAGAACATAGAATTTAAAACATAAGTTATTTTTCTTTAATCTGTAATTTAGCATCCATTTACGTGAATTTCATCAGTATGACACTAATTATAAGTATTTTACAAGTTAAATAACATAATTTTTTAATCGTAATTTCATATATCAGTTAATCATATCATAAAATTATAGTATATATACTATCAATCATATCTAATATCATATCTTTTATAGTTAATAAAACGTCATTGAAGTTAAGTATAAACTTCAACACTATAGCATAAAATACTGTATATTTTACAGTGATATGAAATTTACCTAGGAGCAAAATTTAAAGTGATATACCGTAGTTCAGAATCGAAAATATAGACGCACATTTTGTATTGGATGTATTTTAACTGAGAAATTTTCTAAAATAGTAAGTTATTTTACAGTTAAAACAGAACATAATAGAGTACTTTAATTTATAACTTCTCAAAGACGTAAAAGTACAGCATTAGTCCTCACAATTTCATTTACTTGTTGAATTTCCATGAAAATGACAATAGGATTGACCATGCAATTACTTATTTAAGTTACGTTTAAGGAAAAAGAAATTAAAAGATAGACATGACTTTTTTACATACGTAATTTTACATAATAGAGGATAACTTCAATTAAAATTTATGTAGTACTTGTCCTGGTTAAGACATTCTACCGTAAAACGTCTACCGTTTACTTCTCTCCATTTACTTGTTGAATTTCCATCAGAACGAAAATATGACTCCACTAATTTATCCAAGATATGTTTTCACAAAAGAAATCAGTAAATAAACATAGATTTTTTAATCTGTAATTTAGCATCCAATAGGGTAAGTTCAGTTAAACACTACGTAGTATTTTGCCCAGGTAAGACGTTATACCGTTCATATATCCTCAATCATATCATACTGCATTATATTATATATTTTATAGTTAATAAAAGTTCATTGAAGTTAAGTATAAACTTCAACACTATAACATAAAAAACTGTATCTTTTACAGTGATATGAAATTTACTTAGGAGCAAAATCTAAAGTGATAAACCGTAGTTCAGAATCGAAAATATAGCCTTCACATTTTGTTTTGGATGTATTTTAACTGTGAAATTTTCTAAAATAATCTGTTATTTTACAGTTAAAACAAAACATAACAGAGTACTTTAATTTATAACTTCTCAAAGACGTAAAAGTACAGCATTAGTCCACAATTTCATTTACGTATTGAATTTCCATGAAAATGACAATAGGATTAACCATGCAATTACTTATTTAAGTTACGTTTACGCAAAAGAAATTAAAAGATAGACATGACTTTTTTACATACTTAATTTTACATAATAGAGGATAACTTCAATTAAAAATTATGTAGTACTTGTCCTGGTTAAGACATTCTACCGTAAAACGTCTACCGTTTACTTCTCTCCATTTACGTGTTGAATTTCCATCAAAATGAAAATATGACTGACCACGTAGCAAGTTATCCAAGATATGTGTTCACAAAAGAAATCAGTAAATAAACAGAGATTTTTCATCTGTAAATTAGTATCCAATAGGGTACGTTCAGTTAAGCACTACGTAGTAGTTTGGCCAGGTAAGACGTTATACCATTCATATATCCTAAATCATTTCATTCTGCATTATATTATATATTTTATAGTTAATAAAACTTCATTGAAGTTAAGTATAAACTTCAATACTATAGCATAAAATACTGTATCTTTTACAGTGATATGAAACTTACCTAGGAGCAAAATCTTAAGTGTTATATTGTAGGTAAGAATCGAAAATATAACCTGCACATTTTGTATTAGATGTATTTAACTGAGAAATTTTCTAAAATAGAAAGTTATTAATTTAATATATAACTTCTCAAAGACGTAAAAGTACAGCATTAGCCCTCACAATTTCATTTACGTGTTGAATTTCCATGAAAATGACAATAGGATTAACCATGCAATTACTTATTTAAGTTACGTTTACGCAAAAGAAATTAAAAGATAGACATGACTTTTTTACATACTTAATTTTACATAATAGAGGATAAGTTCAATGTTGTACTTGTAGACGTTCTACCGTAAAATTTCTAACGTTTGCTTCTCTCCATTTACTTGTTGAATTTCCATCAAAACGTAAATATGACTCCACCAATTTATCCAAGATATGTGTTCACAGTAAATAAGCATAGATTTTTCATCTGTAAATTAGTATAAAATAGGGTAAATTCAGTTAAGCACTACGTAGTATTTTGCCCAGGTAAGACGTTATACCGTCCATATATCCTCAATCATTTCATACTGCATTATATTATATATTTTATAGTTAATAAAACTTCATTGAAGTTAAGTATAAACTTCAACACTATAGCATAAAATACTGTATCTTTTACAGTGATATGAAATTTACCTAGGAGCAAAATCTAAAGTGATTTACCGTAGTTCAGAATCGAAAATATAGACTCACATTTTGCATTGCATGCCTTTTAACTGAGAAATTTTCTAAAATAATCTACCTTTTCTCATTGTGAAAGCATCATTTTGTTGTTCTTCATAATCATGGCATTTAGAGTGAAATATTTCAAGAGAAGCGAGCAGCAATTCCTCTTTCTGTAAACATCTTTATTTCTTATAACCATATTTCTAACACCAATATCTTTTATCTAATAATACCTGTAAAGTCACAAACATGTGCCTGTAACAAGATGATTTTTATTTACATAAATAGTATTTCTAACAAGCAACAGCACTTTCTCTGAAACAGAAGTTTAAAGAGGACATAAAAGCTTTCTCAAAGAACCAACAGCGTAATCTTCTCATTATCCTTATAACTTCAAATACTTGTAGATTTTTTTTACCAAAACAACATTAAGATGGACAGTGCATTTGTTTGTTCAAGGTGCATTTTGCAAAAGTGGTTTAAACGTTAAACATATTTATTCGCTATTAGGTATGCACTTTTGTGATAAGATGACATAAATTGTATACATTTGTTAGAAAAATTATTGTTATATTTTACAGTGTAGTTTTAGGATATGATTAACATAACTTCCCATGGCGTGCGGAGTTTTTGACTTGAAATATGAATTAAGAAGATTGGTATATTCGATTTTTTTTTTAAAGAAAAATTACTGTCAGGGATTCTTAGCATCATTATACTACTAATATATACTACCAGGACATAATACACTATACATAATAGAAATACATGTAAAGTTATTCATCATATGCTTTTTAAATAAAGTAAATATTATATTTCCCCCTATTTTGAATACATTATATAGCCTAAACTTATGGTACGCTTTGATTTACTGGCTGTTTACTTAACTGTGGGCATAACAAGTTGTATCTCACACTTTACAGTGAAATATTTTTAAGTCACCATATGGGGGACCATATAAAAATTAAAACAAAAGAAATGAAGTAATTTTAGTAAGATAGGTTATCGCCTAGCCCGAGGTTTATTAATACAGGAGTACTTTAATTAGGTATAACTTAAAAAATTGTTATAACATAAATTTGATGTAAATTAATAGAAAATATTGTATAATTTAGCAAATCAAACTATATGTCAGATAACGAAATAGCTGAATTCTACGATGTAATTAGCACATTGTGTGCGGGTACATTTCGCAGCGGAAATGTGCCGGGAACGTACGTTTTGAGCGTAAATTTAGTTATTCAGTTAAATCACAATAGATTTAAAATTATTTAATTTTTTAACCAACTTTTCGTATTTTATATTGAAATATATAAATAAATATATAAATAGAAATATATAAACAACAACCATAAGATTTTTGTAAACAAAAAATATTTTTAGTGGATAAATTTATAATAGTTTGGTAAATATATAAAATAAAATAGAAATAGTAGTATATAGTTTTAATGTTTTTGAATTATGCTATATATAAACATTTTTACATTATAAAAAATGAAAAGAGCAGTCATAAAATTAATAATGTAAAAACTAGTTTTTATTTGTCTAAATTTTTCCAGAAACTATGTAGTAGACAAGAACATTCGGCTTTATTGTCCTGTATGTACCGTTATTTTTGTACCCACAAACAATGTTGCTGTACTAACCCGTACTAGTACGTGTCCTGCGCTCAAGTATCAGTTGTCAGAATACGTACTAGTACGTATCCAGCATACAATGGGTTAATATTTCCTTCCAAAACTTGTTCGCCTTAAATTATATCACCTCCGGAGGTATTCAACCCCACAAGAAGCAAAACTCTTGTCTAATGTGATAAACTTTACCTATATTTAATAATATTCTTTGCAGTTTCTAGTTTTATTAAGGAACTCAAATTTGGCTCTGTCATCGAATAAATCTGTAACGTTTACTAGATTAAATTTATATCACCTTCGGAGAGTATTCAAGCAAAAGAAACAAAACTGTTGTCTAATGTGATAAAATTTATCTATATTTAATAACATTCTTTGCAGTTTTTAGTTTTATTAAGGTACTCAAATTTGTCTCCTTAACACTTTGACTGCCAAGCCAAAATTGCAAATGTTCACAACGGGGCCAAACTTTTTTTTTGTGTAATTTGTATTTTTTCAACATAAAACTATATATAAAAGCAATATTTCAAAACAAACAATATTTTAAAACAAACTCTCTCTATTTATATATATTCCCTTTTTTGTTGCATGTTCCAAATATTTAATTTTTCATAAAACTTAGCTCATAAAATCGTCACATATACCAATTTGCGCAAACCACGTATACCTAACACATCGTAGGGAGCCCAACAATCAAACTCCAATACGATTTTCATGTAACTGATAACATCTTTGATAGCCATGGCCTGAAGTGTTAAAACACCATGGCTATCATATCGGATAGCCAGTGTCTCAACGTAAATATCACTGGATATCACATATGATAGCCATGGCAGTCAAAGTGTTAATTGATTAAATCTCTAATGGTTACTAACTAAATTTATATCACCTCCGGAGTTATTGAACCACACAAGAAGCAAATCTCTTGTCTAATGTGATAAACTTTATGCATATTTAATGGTGTTCTTTATTGGTTTTAGTTTTACTAAGGTACTCAAATTTGTTTCTGTCATTTAGTAAATCTATAACGGTTACTAGATTAAATTCATATCACATTCGAAGGTTAGTATTCAACCACACAAGAAATAAAACTCTTGTCTAATGTGATAAACTTTACCTATATTTAATGGTGTTCTTTGCAGTTTTTAGTTTTATTAAGGTACTCAAATTTGTCTCCTTATTTGATTAAATCTCTAATGGTTACTAGCTAAATTTATATCACCTCCGGAGTTATTGAACCACACAAGAAGCAAATCTCTTGTCTAATGTGATAAACTTTATGCATATTTAATGGTGTTCTTTACTGATTTTAGCTTTATTAAGGTACTCAAATTTGTTTCTGCCCTTTAGTAAATCTATAACGGTTACTAGACTAAATTCATATCACCTCCGGAGGTTAGTATTCAACCACACAAGAAGCAAAACTCTTGTCTAATGTGATAAACTTTACACATATTTAATGGTGTTCTTTACTGTTTTTAGTTTTATTAAAGTTCCCTGATATTCTGGTTATGTGACGAAATTTGTACTGTTTTCTATGGTTCATTCATTACATTTGAAGCACTTTAAATATTATTATTACTTTTTCTTGTTAAAAGCTATTGGAAGTTTTACAGTTTTTTCATAAAGTATATCTGCGTATAAAATGAAAAATCACTACTGATCGTTAGCTTAATTTGCACTTAAGCGTTGTATAATATATAAAACAACATTCATATCTTCAAATTCATTATTATATATTTTTCTCACATGTTTCCCAAGTACTCTAAACCATCGGATGTGTGATTCCAAAGATTTTAGATAAATTAGTAGTTATGCCTAACAACATATTTTGTTAAATGCCTCTCACATAACAGCTAGAAATGTAATACTTCTTTGTTTAATAAAAACCAAGAATAATTAAAAATTTAATGGAAGTCATAATATTGTTGTTTTCTTTACCCTTGTGCGTAAACTGATATTGTCATAGCAATTGTTCCAATAGAGCATTTTGATATAAAAGGATTTGGCTTAACTCTACACATTCCAAAATTTGACGATGGTCGTTAAAAAACTACAAATTTTATGCCATTCAGAATAGAATATTTCTATAATTTCATTTCATGCTTATAGTTTGAAAATACGTTTAAGAAAACTTTAATTATTTTCTTATCCTGGTTTCCTTTCAACTTGATAAATATATGTGACAGTTCGTACGACCTTTTCGACAAATTTACATTATTGATTGTGAAGAATCAACATCTAAATTCTCTGGTGGATACAAATATAGATTTACTGGAGAACATCGCACTTTTGAGAGGCAACAAACTCAGTTACACACAGCATGGAATTAAGACTCGTTGTAAATTTCCTAACATTAATTCTGCAATTTCTTCAATTGATGCTAGCTATCTCAGCCTGGTATTGCTTCAACAGATACAGAATAGCCTTTAAACGTTAACAAATGAAGAAGTTATGCTTGTTTGTGAAACAAAATCATTAAGAAGTACATAATTGTAAGCATTGCGTTAATTATAGCCCTGAGTACAGACTCATTGAAAATTTTCGAACATTAATTGTGCAATTTCTTGACTTGAAGCTAGCTATCTCATCCTGCTATTGATTCAACAGATACATTATAGCCTTTAAACGTTAATAAATGAAGAAGTTATCCGTGTTTGAGAAACAAAAGCATTAAGTAAGAAGCATAAATTTATAAGCACTGAGATCAGACTCATTGAAAATTTCTGAACATAAATTTTGCAATTTCTTGACTTGAAGCTAGCTATCTCATCCTGCTATTGCTTCAACAGATTCAGAATAGCCTTAAACGTTAATAAATGAAGAAGTTATGAGTGTTTGTGAAACAAAAGCATTAAGAAGTACATAATTATAAGCACTGAGCTAATTATAGCAATTAGTTCAGACTCATTGAAAATTTTCGAACATAAATTGTGCAATTTCTTCAAGTCAGCTATCTCAGACTGGTATTGCTTCACCAGACACAGAATAGAATTTAAGCTTTAATAAATAAAGAAGTTTGGCATGTTTGTGAAACAAAAGCGTTAAATAAGAAGTACAAAATTATAATCCAAATCAATGAAGAAATCGTATTTTCCAAAGTTCTTAAGAATTGCTGCTAAACAGAAAATTACAGACATGAAAATTTAAAAACTGCAACTTGCGATGGTACAGTTAATTATGTAGCAGAAGGACAGTTGATTAATTTGCTTTCGTATGCTCTGGGATTCAAGCATAAAATAAATGATTTAAAATATATTTCATCGAGTAGAGATGCAGAAAGAGGAAATTGGACAGGAACTATTGGAATGCCTCAGCAAGGGGTAGTAGACTTCGCATTAAGTTATTTCTTTATAAGTGAAGATAGGACACATATCATAGATTTCAGTTATCCTTATTATCTCACAGAAGTTACATTCTTTACTAATCAGCTAAAACCCTGGTTTATATCTACTCATTTTCTATCACAGTGTGGCTTTTTCTTCGTCTATGTCTATTCGTTATGTCATCACTGTTTTATTTCCAAAATAGAAAAAGACCAGTGATTCGTACGTTTTTCGAGATGTTGGGCAGCATCCTACAGCAATCCTTTCGGATGAACTTAGCTTAGCTGAGAGAAAGATTTTTGCTGCTTTCAGGGATTTGTGGGATCAAGTTTCTTTCGAATAGTTATAAAGGTACATAAACTATTATTATTACTCTACCCATTGATCGCAGGTTTTAAGTTTATTCTCATTAGAGACATATACGTATTGAAATGTGTATTTGGTAAAAGTTTTCAATCGCGTACTCCTTTTTCGTGGCGATTATATTTTAAGCCAAGATGTCCGCTGCATCTACTTAAAACCTACACTAAGATAAAATAAGCTGTTTTTCACAATTTTTATAATAAAATGAAAATTATTTAACTTATTCACTCTTTTTGATAGAGTAATGTTAATTAATAATATTAAGAGCTTTGTAATTTATATCCTTCTTCGGAATTGCAAGCCAGGCTTACCGGCAACATTCTCCAACCGATCGGAGCAATTAACGAATGCCAAGCTAGAATTTCAGCCGCAAATTTTTCTCCGCTCCTTAATTTTCTCAATACATTTTAAAAATAATCTTTATGTAAATTCATTTATACAATAAAACAATAATATTTAAAAAAAATGCAAAAAAATTAGTATTGAACATTTTTATAACCAGTGCAGGATACACAAAATAAGTCAAAACTCATTAAGCCAAAATATATCGCCAAACTATGGGGTATCCTATTATTAATTATTATATTTTACTTAAAGTGATATCGTGAACTCATGCTTCCTTTTTTTTCTTTGTTTAATAAAGATTATTAATTATTATATTTTACTTAAATTGATATCAAGAACTCACACTTCCTTTTTTTTCTTTGGTGAATAAAAGAGTACTTTGTTGAATAAAGATTATTAATTATCATATTTTACTTGAAGTGATATCGTGAACTCACGTTTCTCTTTTTTCTTTGTTGAATAAAAACATACTTTGTTGAATAAAGATTATTACTTAATACATTTTACTTAAATTGATATCAAGAACTCATGCTTCCTTTTTTTTCTTTGTTGAATAAAGCATACTTTGTTGAATAAAGGTTATTAATTATTATATTTTACTTAAAGTGATATCAGGAACTCAAGCTTTCTTTTTTTTCTTTGTTGAATAAAGGTTTTTTATTCATACTGAAGCGTCAGAAAAGAAATTTTATGACTAATGCTTTCGACGATTAAAATTAAAGCTTTCATTTAATAAATACAGAATCCCCGTAGAACGTTGGCATGTAGCGGGTGGACTTCTATACAGTTAAAGCGCGTGTAGGAATTTCATTGCATTTAAAGAGTGTGATTAATAATGCTTACGAAATACAAATATAAAAAGTAACAGGATAGCCAATGACATAAGATATCATAATAAAATTTGAAATATTAAAAAAATAGGTTACCGTAAATAGTTCTGTTACTTGAGATAAAGGAAAATTCAAAGCGAATTATTAACTAATGACAAAAACGGTATTTTCGATTTGATATTAATTTTTATCAAATATTAAGCAAATATTAAGAAAAAAAACAAGTTTATATATTAAAAAAATGTACTTCCAAACATAAGGAAATTTAAAATATATTCGGATTGGTTTCTTAATATGTCACAGGCGACTTTTGCATCATAATAGTGTCAGAAATTGTCATAATGATTTCTCAGAAGTTGTAAAAGAAGGAAATGTATGGATATAAATTCACATCTCTGGTTATTTCTCGCATCATTATGACGTAAAAGACGAGTTTGACATATCTCGACAGAAATATGATAGGGCCTTGGCTTCAAGACTATTTAATTTATATAAACAAGACATAATCGAAATAAAAATTTTAATAAGTCTTTAAGGGTACTATGATATTTCTGTCGAGATATGTCATGGGCATCTTTCGCATCATAATGAGGTCAGATGACGCCAGAGAGAAGAATGTACCATACCAAAATTCCATCACTGGCAACTTCTAACGTCATAATGACGCGTAATATGCACGCGACATACCTCGGCCACAATAAGGGATATTTATTCACTGTTAGATATCGAGAGTATAGAAAATCACGTGATGCATTCGTATACATATTTGTTTACACCATTGCTTACTGTTGATCATATATACGATCTCGTTTTTATTTTATCATCTCCAGAAATGCGTCTTTCTTGTGCAGCTGTTAGATGTACTATCAACAGTATAATAGAGATATGGAAGCAAAAAATATTAACTTTCAGAGTTTTCCTTTAAAAAAAACCTGAAAGTAAACAATGGATTACTAAGTTTAAAAGAAAAGATTTTGTTCACACTGAATATCGCCATCTTAGTGCTGAGCATTTTACTTTAGCTTATGTTTAAAATACAGCTCCATGTGTATTGCATATGATATACAATAGTATAAAGCATTATTTTGAATATGTAGTATAGAGAACAGGCAAAGGGTTGATGAAAAAGGATATTTTGCATTAAAATTAGGAAAAATATAAGTATAATTATTAAACTAAAGCATCATAAGTTATAGTATGTAAAATTAATTTTATAAGATAAATATAACAAGCAACTAGTTTCGTTTTCATTTGTAACAGTAATAGTTACATTATAGGCAATTTTCTTGTATTCTGCTTTAACTGAAGCTTGAATAACAAGAACTTGACTGTTTACCTATAAACATTTAAACTCTTTCACAAAATCCGACTTGAATAACTTTGCTCCAAGTATACTCTGCTTTAATTCAGTGCATTGCCATGGGATTCGTTTTCGACATTTATTTTCAATATATACTTTTGAATATTTTTGAAAGAAAAATAATAAATTAGTAAAGGATGATCAAAAATGGAAGAAGCAGTTTCAATTTATGTGCAGTGTTAAATATTAAGGTAATAAATTAGACCAAACGTTCACCATTCACTCTTTTCTATGGGAAAGCGAGCAGGTGGAAAAAGCAAAACGCATGCATCAAGTGGTTGTGCGTAACCCTCATATCGTAGCATCCTAAGTGTTATTATAAATTATAAAACTAGATTATTAAAATTTATCAAAGTTAAAATACAAAATACAAGAGATAAAAAATTTCCAACATACGTGGTTAGGCAAAATTCGTTATCCATGGTCTGACGTAAAGTTTGTTATTAAAAGTACGTAGTGAATTTCATTAAATTAATATTTATTTAATACCATAATGAAATTTATTGTTGTTAATCTTTATATATACGAATTATAAACATCAGCTAGGTTATTAAAAACACTAAAAAATTAACAACGTCATAAAAATTTTAAAAAGTTTTAACACAAATGTTACATTTTAATAAGACACTTTTTAAAAATAATTTTTATTTAGACATATATTATACAGCCTCTATTTACCGGTAGGGATAGTTTGAAATCTGTAAACATCGTATAAACTCCAATCACTAAAAATAAAAATTTAACTAGAGTTGGATACATAGAGAATCAATCATATATTAGTGCTTTTATTTGACGCAAATTAGAACTTTTATTAGATGGGCACATAGAGGAAATGTGTTTTTAAAGCAACTGCGTTAATAAGCCGCATATTGGTGTCATTTATTTACCATAACCAACAGTAGAATAAAGAGGACAATGGATGCCTAACAATAATAATCCTCCAGAGCACTCTGAGTTTGTTCATATTTTGAAATTTTAAAGAACGAAATGTTTCACTAAAATAACGTATATTTTTTCAGAATTATCAGCATAATGAAGTGTATCGAAATATCAATATAAACTTCATAATTGAATTTAAGGGTTTACCACCGGACTATTTACCGGTAGTGATAGTTTGAAATCTGTAAACATCGTATAAATTCCAATCAGAAAAAATAAAAATTTAAGTAGAGTTGGATACGTAGAGAATCTATCATATATTAGTGTTTTATTTGACGCAATTTAGAACTTTGATTAATTGGGTAAATAGAGGAAATGTGTTTTTAAAGTAACTGAGTTACTAAGCCACATATTGCTGCCATTTATTCACGATAACCAACAGTAGAATAAAGAGGACAATGGATGCCTACCATATTAATCCACCAGAGCTGTCTGGTTTTGTTCACATTTTGAAATTTTAAAGAACGAAATGTTTCACTAAAGCAACGTCTGTTTTTGCAGCATTATCAGCATAATGGAGTTTTCCGAAATATCAATATAAACTTCATAATTGAATTTAAGTGTTTACCACCAGACTATTTACCGGTAGTGAGTTTGAAATCTGCAAACATCGTAAAAATTCCAATCAGAAAAAATAAAAATTTAAGTAGAGAGTTGGATACGTAGAGAATCTATCATTTATTAGTGCTTTTATTTGACGCAATTTAGAACTTTTATTAATGTACTTAGGGGAAATGTGTTTTTAAAGCAACTGCGTTAATAAGCAGCATATTGGTGTCATTTATTTACCATAACCAACAGTAGAATAAAGAGGACAATGGATGCTAACAATATTAATCCTCCAGAGCACTCTGGTTTTGTTCACATTTTGAAATTTTAAAGAACGAAATGTTTCACTAAAGCAACGTCTTTTTGCATTATCAGCATAACGGAGTGTACCGAAATATCTATATAAACTTCATAATTGAATTTAAGTGTTTACCACCGGACTATTTACCGGTAGTGATAATTTGAAATCTGTAAACATAGTATAAATTCCAATCAGAAAAAATAAAAATTTAGCAGAGTTGGATACATAGAGAATCTATCATATATTAGTGCTTTCATTTGACGCAATTTAGAACTATTTATTATTTTAAAGAACGAAATGTTTCACTAAATCAACGTTTGTTTTTGCAGCGTTATCAGCATAACAGTGACCGAAAAACTATATAAACTTCATAATTGAATTTGTTTTTACCATCCTATTTGCCGGTAGTGATACTTTGAAATCTGTACATCGTATAAATTCCAATCAGAAAAAATAAAAATTTAAGTAGAGTTATATGTAGAGAATTTTATAATATAGTGTTTTTTTTTGACGGAATTTAGAACTTTTATTAATTGGGTACTTAGAGGAAGTAATTTTTAAAGCAACTGCTTTAATAAGCTGCATATTGAAATCTGTAAACATCGTATAAATTCCAATCAGAAAAAATAAAAATTTAAGTAGAGTTGGATACGTAGAGAATCTATCATATATTAGTGCTTTTATTTGACGCAATTTAGAACTTTTATTAATTGGTTACTTCGAGGAAATGTGTTTTTAAAGCAACTGCGTTAATAAGCCGCATATTGGTGTCATTTATTTACCATAACCAACAGTAGAATAAAGAGAACAATGGATGCCTAACAATATTAATCCTCCAGAGCACTCTGAGTTTGTTCATATTTTGAAATTTTAAAGAACGAAATGTTTCACTAAAGCAACGTCTGTTTTTGCAGCATTATCAGCATAATGGAGTTTTCCGAAATATCAATATAAACTTCATAATTGAATTTAAGTGTTTACCACCAGACTATTTACCGGTAGTGAGTTTGAAATCTGCAAACATCGTAAAAATTCCAATCAGAAAAAATAAAAATTTAAGTAGAGAGTTGGATACGTAGAGAATCTATCATTTATTAGTGCTTTTATTTGACGCAATTTAGAACTTTTATTAATGTACTTAGGGGAAATGTGTTTTTAAAGCAACTGCGTTAATAAGCAGCATATTGGTGTCATTTATTTACCATAACCAACAGTAGAATAAAGAGGACAATGGATGCCTACCATATTAATCCACCAGAGCTGTCTGGTTTTGTTCACATTTTGAAATTTTAAAGAACGAAATGTTTCACTAAAATAACTTATATTTTTGCAGCCTTATCACCATAAAGGAGTGTGCCAAAATATTAACATAAATTTCTTGATTGAATTTAAGAATTTTTTACAACTTTCTTTCTAATCTTTGTTTATCCAATACTTTCCTTGTTACGTTCCCTATGCACACTTGCTGATTTTTCGCAGATAATTTTAGATAGTCATACACGGAAAAGTCATTCACTTCTCAGATGATTTCACAAGACTTGAGAAAGAAGAATGAAACCAAAGAAGCCAAATTTCAGAAATAAAACATTAATAAAATGTCTAAATTTACATACTATACTAATCTTTTAATTTTACATACTATACTGGTCGAAACCTAAACTTCTATAAATGTTAAAGTTTTACAATTTATGAAACACAAAACATTAAAAATTTTTTATTTGCCCCATATAAAATATTCGAATTTGACATGCCACAATTTACACATCGAATAATAGCATTTCGAACACAAAAATAAAAGGATGTAGATTAATTTAACAACTGCAAAAAAATTGATATAGCAACAATAACTGTTGACTTGTTATGCTGGTTAGAAAAGACATTTGGGTCTCATATAAATGTCAACAAGTTCCCATTATATATTTTACAGAATGCAATTATACATTGTGACCAAACCATTTCTTCTTCCAATCTTTCAAAACTTTTCCGTAGATAATTTCTAATATAAAAATTATAGTCGCAAGTGTATGCCCTATGATATAAACAGTAAAAGCTCCCAGCGTATCTTCTAATGAAAGAGAATGTTCTGAAGCAGTATCCGTGAAATTATCTCTGACAATTTTTAATAATTTTCTTTCCTGCATGATCTTTTCAAACAAACCACTTTCCCAAATTTTCCGAATTGCTCTGTTTAGAGCTCTTTTGCAGCAAAAACCTCGTCTAACAGCTACCGATATCTGCGATGAGTACAATGAATCCTTACTGAGGTAATACCTCCTCTGGAACATTTTTAAATAGCTTCGCATTGTCAGAAAAGCTACCTTTTTATTAGAATTTTCGATCACTTCATCCGGTCCTTTAAAGGATAAAGAATTTTCTTCCAGAGATATTCCAATCGTTCTAAATGTATCGGAATCCGATGTCTTCATCCATTCTATGAGGAAACTGCTCTTGTACGTCACGCATATGTGAGTCCCTTTTTTAACGGCTTCAGATAATTCAACGATATTTCGCACTCCGTTTACAGGGAGGAAAGCCAGGAAAGACAGAAGAGTAGCTTTGTAGCCGTAAGACAAGAACATAACACCGAGAACCCAGATAAAAACTAAAGCCTTTATCTGAAAGGCATCAATTTTTAAAGGAAAAGGTTTTTCAATGATACTTCCGAACATGATTATGAAAATGTAAACTTTCGACGTATTTCTCTTAGAAATACAAACTAGTAAATATACCACAAAGAAAGAGATAAAAAGCATTATCCATACCATGTATGAAAAAGGATCGACAATGATGAATGCTTTCGGTACAGCTTCTGGCTTATTAGTGACGAATGTTTCATCGTCAATATAATATGGAAAACTGAAGTCTACAACTTTCTGTCTCTCGACGGTTAGAGATATATCATTGACAGATAAATCAGCTTTTCCTTTTTGGAGATATCCAAATATACCGTTCCAACTACCATTGCCTAAGTTTCTTCCAAATATTTCCTCTGGTGGGTGTTCTATTTTATAACGGAAATGAAGAACTTGAGAAAACACTTCAATCAATTTAGCTTCATATATATTCACAACGGACCCATCGTCATTAGTTGTTTTATATATATCTTCTCTCTCGATCCAGGGGATAGCAACAAATTTTATGTAATTTGGGAAATCTAACTTCATTCTGAAGATGATTTAATCCTATGGTTATGGTAGTACTTCAGAAACTTCCTACTTAGTTGTCACTTCCATATTTCCTTGGGTATATTATGTTGGGTTTGTGCTTGGAATCAGGTCCATATCTGTAAGTAACATAATATTAGACAAGAACATAGACAAACTTAATAAAAAATACATTTAAGTTAGAAGATAATATATTTCAGATATAATAATAATTAAATTTCAGTATTCTTTTGTGCACTTTAATGGATGATATATCATTTAACTGTTAATAAAAATAATTTTCAATCTTCTGTAACTTCAAAAATTGTTATTTTAGAGAAACAATCTGTGAATGACTTTTTTCTTCCCGTAATATTAAAAGTTTTCTACATATAATGTAATTGCTTTACAAAATCAAAATGTTTAAATTTTTCATCTTTTTTATTTTATCTGATTATGCATAACGCTACACATTTATTTTTGGGATACAACACACAAATAGTCATTTTTGTGTAATTTGTTTTACATGAAGAGACAGGGGGATAACATCTCTAGCGTTCGAAGCCGCGAGCTCAAACTGTACATGTCCACAGGTTAGTACTTAATGAGTGACACCTCAGGTTTGGTTTGGTTTGGTTTGGTTTGGAGCGCTACGGTCTACTGTTTTGCACACGAGGGCTAATGAGACCGGGACCTACAGTTTAAAGCCGATTCCGAACGGCTACAAACATCCATGCCATCAGCGGGATTCGAACCCACGAACTCCGGTTCCGAAGAGCAGCGCTCTACCATTCGGCCATCGTTCAACACCTCAGGAGTATACTTGCTTTAGGTACATACTGTTGCAACGAATTCGAGGTGCCTTAGTGATCTGCGTCTTCAGTTATTCCTGCTAGCCTGGAACTTACCTTTGTAGAGTTTCCTCCTTACCAGGTTTGACAAAATTAAAATAGGACCATGACTAAACTGTCGTAGGTCATAGCTGTTGTGGTTGTTGTAGTGGTGTACTGGTCTGCAGTATGTTCCTGCTGTATATCTTCGGATGGATCAGCATAAGAACTGATTTACATAAAGAGACATATACTGTGTCTTAAAGGTTTATGAAATAATCTTCTATTTAATCGGTAAAATGTTCAATGATAAACAGGATGATTTACCAGATAAAATTTAGAAACTTCTAAAGAGAAATCCCATTTTGTGTTTTTTCTGGGAAGGGCCATCTCTGTTGTTATTTCTCATATGTCACTTTTGCATGATGCATGAGAGAGAGGAAAAATTTTGTATAATTTGGTAAATCTAACTTAATTATTAAGGTAACCGAAGGGGTCTATCACCTTTAAGCGACATTAAATCTAAGATTTTAATCTAAGCGAGGTAAAATAGAGAGGATTTTAATCTAGATGTAAAACAAAGAGACCGGTCTGAGGTATAACGGATAGACTATCTGAACATTTGTCGTCAACATACATTTAGGTAAAGTAATGTCCCGGATGTATAATTTATAGACCGGAAAATGTATCGGATTTACTGATGAAAACCATAAGGGTTTTAAAAATAATTGAGTACACATCAAGAGAAAATCGAAAATCAAAATACTTCATGCTATACAACTTCTTTAAAATTTTAAACGCCACATTCTCATTGAAGTTCAAGAATAAATATTTATTAAAATTTCATAAAGTTTCAGTTAAAAAGACTATAGTAAAATCTAATTTCGAAAAGAAAATATTAGGAAGTTTTTTCATGCATCTATATGAGAATATATCGTGCATTTTCCCCAAATTAAATAATCAATAAATCAAGAAAATATGTCTAAAAAAACAATACTCTAATTTGCTAAAAATATTTTTAAGAAATACGAAAGGGAAGTTAAGAGGTAAAAGTATAAAATTAAAATGCAATTAACATTTCGTAAACTAACAAATTTTTAGTTTTTGCGTTTTATTATTGATTTCTATGCATGACGTATTTTGTATTTATTGTTATACTTTATTCTAACAAAAAGAATCATATTAGCATTAGATTTAGATTTAGGTTGGGGCGGCTCATAGGAGCACCAGCACTACGACCCAAGATCTATTGTACTGAAAAAAACCCTTTACCTGGAACAAAAGGTTTGGTTTAGTTTGGAATGCTATGGTCTACTTTTTGCAACACGAGGGCTAATGAGACCAGGACCTACAGCTTAAACCCGATTCTGACCGACTACGAACATCCATGCAAATGTGGGATTCGAACCCACAAATTCCGGTACGTAATGCCAGCACCCTAACCAATCGGCCATCACTCGCCTTCCTAAAGCAAAAGAGTTCAGCAATAAGTTAAAAATTTTAACAATTAAGTCTTGTGGCGTCACTCTTCAATGTAAACTACTTTCACCATGTCTGCATGTTCTGCTCTGTGACATACAAATTTCACCATGTGGGAAATGCAAATTTCCGGAGCGAAAAAGACGACTAGCACTTTCCAGACGGGTATAAATACCCAGCACCAACCGCAAGTAGTCGGGCGATTACAAGTGGTTAGGCCGCTTTGCCGCCACTAATGTGTATGCTGTAAATACCTTGTAAATAAAATAGTGGTAGATAAGTCTTATGGTCTTTTTCCACTTTAGTCTCAAAGACACCAGTAGCTGAGATAAATCTAAGCAGCAATTTAACCGGGAAGTTGTCTAACTCCCACGGTTCGATGAAGTGATAACCAAGATATTAAAACGCTTAGCAGAGTAGTAATCACAATCACACATGTGTAAAGAAATCTCCTCTGCCACGTGACACCCCCTACATACCAAGCTCTCCATGATGAGAAAAATGTTAAGATGCCTCTTGAAGCAACAGTGAGCCATCAAGAGACCAATGGCCACCCTTAGCTCATTCCTACTGAGCTTAAGTAGCTCCTTAGTCCTCAACCAGGGAAACCCCTGATTAAGCTCCTTAGCCTGCCTTTGATGATCAGAATTAAACCAAACCCTATAAGCCTCTTCCATTAAGAGATGTTAAACAGTCTATCTGACTACATTGTGTGGAAGACCAAATCCCGGTTCCGCCCCAATGAAGGGCATCTCAGAACCGATTATCAGCAATTTCATTGCCAAAAATTCCGCAGTGTCTAGGAACTTAAACTAGGTTCACCTTATTAACCCTTTTAACGGACAGTGATTTTGTAGCAAAACCACCTATTAAACATCTTTTTTTTTAACTTTATTTTTTAAAGTACTTTACTTTGTCTTTTTATAATTATTTATGGCTCCAATCTCATACTTATGTGATGCACGGAAGCCAATGATGTAGAATCAAGAGCTTCTGCAATTAAAAAATATCTTTTTGGAGACATGGCTGATTTTTCGATTTTATATATATATGTAATGTAAAAACTTAACACTTTAATCCTAAACTAAAATTACTAACACCTCTATTAAAAAACCACCAAAACCGCAATTTCTTCATCTTTTTAGTGGCCTTTCGGCGTTAAACTCTTTTGTTTCCTTCCTGTTGGCGAGCTTAACTCGCCAACCTATTTTGATGGTTAAGAGCACTTAAAAGCACTTATAATTTGAAGAGTAACAAATTCCTTTCTCAAGCGGTTAGCGTCCCCAAGGTTATATAAGGCTGCGCGACCATCCTTTGTTAGATTTTTGCTCTGTACGTTGCCTAATAAACATGTTACAAAAATTATTCTGAAAATTCGTACTCTTTTTTTCGACCACTCTACATCCTCGAAGCATAGCAGGCCACAATATGTTTCATATATACATATATATACACATATATATATATATATATATATATATATATATATATATATATATACATATATAGAAGTCCGTCTCATTACATTATATATATACACATACATATTATGTTTTTGATATTTTAAATTTATAACAGATGATAGTTCTACATTTAACTTATTTTTTTTCTTTTGAAATATATATATTTAAACTTTCTGTATTTGAGAAGTCAGTAATTCTATTTATATTACTTATTACCCCAAATAAAAGTATCTATACAAACAACACTTATAAGTTGTTAAGATATTTATTTATTATACCACTTTAAGGATTACCATTTATTGTTCTTCCAGTATAGTTAAACGTTTAAAAAGGCATAATGTTTAAGCTGTCATGGTTAGTCAGTTAAAACACTCCTCAAACCCTCCTTAGGTATCCTCTAAGGCAAACCCTCCTAAGGAATGTAAAGAAAACTTATCATATATTTTACATTTACAAGGTTCATAGATAACATATATAAACAAATTACATTAAATTCCTATGAATTTATTTGGATGACACTTAAAGGGTGAACCATAGCCAGTTCGTTGATGGTCTATAGCAATCCCACACTAATCATATTCGCCTTTAAATTAGATAACTTTTTGATAGCTTGCCACCCAATTTATCTCGGGTTCATATATATGGCAGTTAATTATTATTCCGAGAAAATTCGAGCTAATCAGAATTTGTCTGTACGATTTATTTTATCACGGTTTTACTCGTGCTGGAAGAAATTAAAGTAAATAGTTAGCTTTTGATAGGTAGTTTGCCAAGTTTTGCTGGTTTCGCGGTCATTTTCGCGGAACTGGTCACGTGTTTTCCACTGATTAGAAAACTTATTTCAGGAAATCATAGTGGTGAATTTTCTGCCACATCAGGAAGGTCCAGCATTAGTCCACCCAGGTTAACCTTATGGCATTTTCCAGATGTTATTCCTGCTACTGCAAAAAAATGAAATCCAATGAGACAGTGTACTCTGTGCTCCCGTAAAACAGATTTCAGAGGCAAGCCAGTAAGAAAAGAGACCAGATACTATTGCACAGAATGTCAGATATCACTTTGTGTTGTCTCTTGCTTCAAACACTACCATACTAAGACAAATATTTAACTTTTTCATTTACCCGAGATAACTCGGGATAGTAAACTAATATTAAAACTAACATTATGTAGTTATTAACATTATGTAGTATAGCCCAGTATTAGTCCTTTACCACCCAGGTTAACCTTATGGCATTTTACAGATGTTATTCCTACTACTGCAAAAAAAAACAAATCCAATGATACAGTGTACTCTGTGCTCCCGTAAAACAGATTTCAGAGGCAAGCCAGTAAGAAAAGAGACCAGATATTATTGCACAGAATGTCAGGTATGACTTTGTGTTGTCTCTTGCTTCAAAAACTATCATAATAAGACAAATATTAAATTTTTTCATTTACCCGAGATAACTCGGGAAAGTAAACTAATACCAGAAAAGCCCAGTATTAATCCTTTACCTCCCAGGTTAACCTTATGGCATTTTACAGATGTTATTCCTACTACTGCAAAAAAAATCAAATCCAATGATACAGTGTACTCTGTGCTCCCGTAAAACAGATTTCAGAGGCAAGCCAGTAAGAAAAGAGACCAGATACTATTGCACAGAATGTCAGATATCACTTTGTGTTGTCTCTTGCTTCAAACACTACCATACTAAGACAAATATTTAACTTTTTCATTTACCCGAGATAACTCGGGATAGTAAACTAATATTACAACTAAATGCTTTTACACCTGTAAAAAATTAAAAATTCAACCTAAAACCTACATATTTTGTTTTTTTTTATTTCTTTGTATTTAATAATAAAATTAAAAAATGTGATGATCTTTTGTAATTTTTATTTCAAAAAAATTTGTAAGGGAAGCGGTTAATCATTCGTTTGAATATCTTTATTAATTTTAAAATACTGCTATCTAATATATTTTTATAGATATTTGCAAAAAATTAAAACAGGTAGAACAAAAATATCTTAGGACCAATATGCATAAATAGGTCCCAGATACAACAAGTTTCCCAATATTATGAGTAATCATTTTAATTAGAGAGATAAAGGACCAAATTGTTAAAACACTCCGAACTTTCGTATAATATACATTAAAATACCGAATAACTTATAATGAACATTCCTTTAACAGTACCGAAACATTTTTTAAATATACATGAAAATAAATTGTTGTGCTTATTTTAACGTAAATTTGATTTATTCCACACTTTTCATGGAATTACAATGTATAGAAATAAACCTATTTCCACATATAGTAACACAAAATCAGGAGAAAAACTTTAAAATTAAAATACAATTAAAGTTTTAAAGATTAACAAAAAATGAAAATATTTTCACTAAAAATGAATTTTAGTTAGAATGTTTTAATGTAATTAATCTACTAATAATTTAAATCGTATGTGTACTAATTTTCAAATTTCTAATTAATAATTTAAAGAAAAAGTTCGGAATGTGTGACGTTCCCTAAGATTTTTATACGAAATGAAATGTAAAATGCGTTACATTAGGCTGATTATATCTTACCTTTTTTCATTTATATTTTAACTCAAAATTTGCTTTAACCACAAGTAATATTAAGACAGGCACCAGGTAAAATTTTATCGTCATCTGCAGTTAGTATTCTAGAACAGAGCAATGCTATGTGAATCTACTAATAATTTAAATCATATTAATCTATTAATAATTTATTATAGGATAAAATAGGCTGATTATATCTTATCTTTTTTTCTCTATATTTTAACTCAATTTGCTTTAGCCACAAGTAATATTAAGACAAGCACCAGGTAAACTTTTATCGTCATCTGCAGTTAGTATTCTAGAACAGAGCAATGCTATGTGAATCTATTAATAATTTAAATCATATTAATCAACGAATAATTTATTATTAGATTAAATAGGCTGATTATATCTTACCTTTTTTCTATATATTTTAACTCAAATTTTGCTTTAGCCACAAGTAATATTAAGCCAGATACTAGGTAAAATTTTATTATCATCTTCAGTTAGTATTCAAGAACAGAGTAATGCTATCTGAATTAATCTACTAATAATTTAAAACATATTAATCTACGAATACTTATTATAGAATAAAATAGGCTGATTATATCTTATCATTTTTCTCTATATTTTAACTCGCATTTAGTTTTAGCAACAAGTAATATTAACACAAGCACAAGGTAACATTTTATCGTCATCTGCAGTTAGCATTCTAGAACAGAGCAATGCTATATGAATTAATCTACTAATAATTTAAATCATATTAATCTACGAATAATTTATTATAGGATAAAATAGGCTGATTATATCTTACCTTTTTTTCTATATTTTAACTCAAAATTTGCTTTAGCCATAAGTGATATTAAAACAATCCCCAGGTAAAATTTTATCGTCATCTGCAGTTAGTATTCTAGAACAGAGCAATGCAATTTGAATTAATCTACTAATAATTTAAATCATATTAATCTACGAATGTATAGGATAAAATAGACTGATTATAACTTACCTTTTTTCTCTATATTTTAACTCAAATTTTGCTTTAGTCACAATTAACATTAAGACAGGCACTAAGTAAAATTTTATCATCATCTGCACTTAGTATTCTAGAACAAAGCAAGTAAATGCTATAAGAAGTATGGCAGGTAATTTTCCAGTTTCCAGTGGTTAGACTGTAACTTTGACTGCATTTTGGGAACTTGTTCTCAGTTTCATAAAATGCTTTCGTCTCATCTGAAATTTTTCAGTAAAAATAATTGTTTTTGCTTATCATACTGATCGTAGGTCTTTTTGGCGTGAAAAATATATCATTATTGAAAATATCTGTTCCTCAACAAGAAAGCTATTTAACATATATAGCAATACTAAATTTCTATTCATTATCACAAAACATTTGAAACATAACTGATATCTAAGCAGTCTTATGTACTTTTAAGCATTTCCTAAATTATTCCTAAAATTTTATTCATAGTTATAAAGCTTTTAGAGAAATTAGAAAATATGACGAAAATTCGATCATCTAACGCCATCCAACTAACAGCTTTTTGAGTTTTATATTCCTTATTCAAGATAAACATTATCGTAATTGATAAAATAGCATTTGTTAAACACGAACGTAAGGTTGTTTTATACTTGCAAATAAATTGATGTTGTTATAGCAATGTTGAAAGGAAATCATTTAGCAACACTTGAAGTAATATGTTTTGACACGGAGACGACTAAATGGAGGCCCGTGTAGTAATTCACAAAGTTTATAATTGAAACACATACAGCAGTATTATAACAAATATAATATTAGTTCATTGATTTATTGTTTAGTTATTAACATTAATGCAGTCTTAAATATTTTTAACTATTCATTCTTAATTTATTAACCTCAATAATAAAATATTTCACAATAATATAATATTTCTAATTATTACCTCATATATATATATATATATATATATATATATATATGTAATGTCGTGATCCAGGGTTAAGGCGAATGAAAAACAGTCTTTATTGTTAATAATAAGTTTATTAATTCATCGTTCTTAAGGAAAGCAACTCGCGCCATTTTCATTGTTCGTGACAGAGTTAAGAGTGGACTTACACAGTCAAAAAAAACTGAGTCAGGTTTGAAATTTTTTACCGGAGGCTGTCAAGTAAAAGTCTGTCGTCTGTAAATCAAATATAGTGGATAATTGATGTCTACCAATATTAATCCATCATAGCACTCTGATTTTTGTTCATAGTTTGAAATTTTAAAAAGCGAAATGATTCATTAGAATAACAATATTCAGTATATCTTGTCGAAAAATAAATACACAGAAAAGGAATTTGGAGGCGTTCAGAACTCACAAAGTCAAAACAAACTGAGTCAGGTTTGAAATTTTTTACCTTTGGCTGTCAAGTTGGAGTCTGTCACCTGCAAAGCAAATATAGTGGATAATTGATGTCTACCAATATTAATCTACCAGAACACTCTCATTTTGTTCATATTTTGAAATTTTTAAAAGCGAAATGATTGATTGGAATAACAATGTTCAGCATATCTTGTCGAATAATATATCTACAGAAAACGAATTTGGAGGCAGTTCGGAACTAACAGAGTCAAAACAAAATGAGCCAAGTTTGAAAGTTTTTTACCGATGGCTGTCAAGTTGGAGTCTGTATCCTGCAAAGCAAATATAGTGGATAATTGATGCCTACCAATATTAATCCACCAGAGGACTCTGATTTTTGTTCATATTTTGAAATTTTTAAAAGCGAAATGATTGATTGGAATAACAATGTTCAGCATATCTTGTCGAATTATAAATCCACAGAAAACGCATTTAATGGCAGTGAAGAAATTACACAGTCAAAACAGAGTCAGGTTTGAAATTTTTTACCGAAGAGCTGTCAAGTCGGAGTCTGTATCCTGCAAAGCAAATATAGTGGATAATTGATGTCTACCAATATTAATCCATCATAGCACTCTGATTTTTGTTCATAGTTTGAAATTTTAAAAAGCGAAATGATTCGTTGGATTAACAATGTTCAGCATATCTCGTCGACCAATAAATACACAGAAAATGAATTTGGGGCAGTTCAGAACTTACACAGTCAAAACAAACTGAGTCATTTTTTGAATTTTTTTACGGAAGGCTGTCAAGTCATAGTCTGTCGACTGCAAAGCAAATATAGTGCATAATTGATGTCTACCAATATTAATCCATCATAGCACTCTCATTTTTGTTCATAGTTTTAAATTTTAAAAAGCGAAATGATTCGTTGGATTAGCAATGCTCAGCATATCTCTTCGTTCAATACACAGAAAACAAATTTACAGGCTGTTAAGAACTTACAAACCCAAACCAGGGCAATTGCGTGAGTCAGGCTTGAAATATTTTTGACAATAATGTCAAAATTGGAGTCTGCAGCCTGCAAATAGACTACATCGTATATTATTTCTTCAAAATCAGAATAATGGAGTGTACTAAAATATTAATATAAACTTCATGATTAAATTTTAGAATTTTTCATGATGTTGTTTGTAATCTTCCTTTATTCATTACTAGGTTTGTTACGTCCCCAACGCGTGCATGCTAATTTTAAGCAGATAATTTCATAAGTTCACAAAATAATTCATTGACTTATCAAACGTTTTCAGACAACGTGAATAGTTGGTGACAGAGAAGATATGCCAAATTTGAGAAATATAACACTGATAAATTGTTTAAATTTAACTTCATTACAAATTATTTTAACTATTTTTTTTAACTTTGTATACTTTCACAATGTTTCACAGAAGATTAAAAATTCTTTATTTGCACTGTACTAATATTTGAGTTTAACATACATGACTTTAGCCATCAACCTGATAATAATATTTGGTACACAAAAATAAGGATAATGTTTAAACGTATATAACTAAGTTTCACAACCGCAGAAGCTAATTGATATAGCATCAGTAACTGATTTGTTGAAATTGAAATATGCCTCCATAAAAACGTAAACTAGTTCACATTATATATACTATAGAGTGCACCTATACTTTGTCAGCAAATCATTTCTTCTTCCAATCTTTCAAAAATTTTCCATAGATAATTTCTAATATAAAAATTATAGTCGCAAGTGTATGTCCTATGATATAAACAATGAAAGCTCCCAGAGTATCTTCTAATGAAAGAGCATGTTCTGAAGCAGTATCCGTGAAATTATCTCTGACAATTGTTAATAATCTTCTTTCTCGCAGGATCTTCTGATACAGACCACTTTCCCAAATTTTTCTTATTGCTCGGTTTAGAGCTCTTTTACAGCAAAAACCTCGTCTAACAGCTACCGATATCAGCGATGAGAAGAATGAATCCTTAGTAAGGTAATACCTCCTCTGGAACACTTTTAAATAGTTCCTCATTGACAAAAAAGCGACCTTTTTCTTTGAATTTTCGATCACTTCTTGTGGTCCTTGGAAAGATAAAGAATTTTCCTCCAGGGAATTTCCAATAGTTCTAAATGTATCGGAATCCGATGTCGCCATCAATTCAATAAGTATATTGCTCTTGTACGTCACGCATATGTGAGTCCCTTTTTTAACGGCTTCCGATAATTCTACAATATTGCGCACCCCGTTTACTGGGAGGAAAGCCAGGAAAGACAGTAAAGTAGCCTTGTAGGCGTACGACAAGAACATAGCACCAAGTACCCAGATAAACAATAAAGCCTTTATCTGAAAGGCATCAATTTTTAAAGGAAAAGGTTTTTCAATGATACTTCCAAACATGATTACGAAAATGTAAACTTTCGACGTATTTCTCTTAGAAATACAAAGTAGTAAATATACCGCAAAAAAAGAGATGAAAAGCATTATCCATACCATATATGAAAAAGGCTCGACAATGATGAACGCTTTCGGTATAGCCTCTGGTTTATTAGTGACAAATGTTTCATCGTCAACATAATATGGAAAACTGAAATCTACAACTTTTTGTCTCTCTAAGGTTAGAGATATCTCATTGACAGCTAAATCAGCTTTTCCTTTCTGGAGATATCCAAATATACCGTTCCAACTGCCATTGCCTAAGTTTTTTCCAAATACTGTATCTGGTGGATTTTCTATTTTATAACGGAAATGAAGAGCTTGGGAAAGCAATTCAATCAATTTAGCTTCATATGCATACCTAACGGAACCGTCGTCGTTAAATGTTTTATATATGTCTTGTGTGAAGTTCACTTGGAGAGTAACAAATGTAATGTAATTTGGGAAATCTAACTGCATTGTTAAGACAATTTAATTCTGTATTTAAGTTATTCTTGAAAATGTTTACTGTGAGCTTTGCATACGTCCTTCTGTATTTTCTTTGAGAACTATACTTGAAGTTTGGTCTTAATCTATAAAAGAAAAACAATATTTGTTATATACTCAAAAAAAATTAATTACATTTTAAGTTAGAAGATAATAAGTTTCAAATATCAATAATTAAATTTCAGAAATATTTGTACATTATTTGTTTAGAAATATCTGTTTGTTTCTCATAAGGGAACAATAGTAAGAAATTGCGTTTGAGGAGGAAATAAATGAAGAAGAACAAACAAATATATCATCGGAAGCCTAAATATTTAATATACAATTCATAAGAATTTGCTTTACGTTTCACAACATCTGGAGAGAAAATGAAGTGAACAGCTTACAATACAAAATGGCAGAAGAATAGAAAAATATCACGAGATGCCAACAGAAAAAGGGAAAAGTCAGAATTAAAGTAGCGGCATTTGTTTGTGTGTCGTGTAGTCCTCGTTTCTATTATTTGAGTAGAAACCTGTGATCAAATGTATAGTGGAATTTATTTTTAACTGCGTTGTGTTAAATATTTTTGTACTAAAATTTAACCACAGGTTCTGAGAAACTACAGACATAAATATGAAGAATAAACTAACAGCTAAAATGATAGAAACCGAGACTAGCTTAATATAATAAAAAAAGTAAATTTATTATAAAATATTTATACATCTATTTAAAAAACCAAATTGATGCTAATTTTCATAAGTAAGCTTAGTCAATATATTCAAAATTAGTTCTGATAATTTTTTATACACTTAAGCAAATATTGTAAGTAGAGAGAGGACCTAATCTCGATTTCAAAAATGTAAAATGGGTACCTTTGTGGGTTTAAAAGGTTGGTCCCGGAACACTTCGGGTTGAAGGGTTTCAATGGCTGATCAGGAGAGGGAATGTATACATCATCCGTTGATCGGTTACAGACATCGTCAGGGGCTTTCTCCTGAGTCTTTGGGGTGCGGCCGTACTACTTTGTGCAGGAACACTTCCTGGCAGACTTGGCCGGACTCTCCTAGTCTGGACTATCGAGCACCTTCTCCTCTGAACTTACGAACTACTTCCGTCGGACCCGACTGGACTCCCGACTTTCGAACACCTTCTTTTGGGACCTCCGAACCTCTTCTCTTGGACCTCCGAACCAATCTATTCTGGGACCTTCTAATCCATCTCCTCATTTTTTATATTTTCATATTTTATTATCTCCAACTTTGTCCCCTTCTCCTTCTTGTCTTCCAATCGGGATAGTTGCCAGAATTTCATTGGTCTGACCAAACCCCGCCCTGAGACCACCAACGTGAACAACCTTATCGCTTCTAATTGGGCACTGTCCTTTAGGGACTCATAAATACTCCACAAAGGTACATTCTTATTTAATGTCAAGTACGGAGACGGGATTCTAATCTGGGACTGGAATCAGAACCCCGCCCGAGACAACCGTACAAGACTACACTATTCGTTTTATCGAAATTTATGGTCCTCTATCTACAACAATGTGATGAGGTCAGATTTAGATCTCGAACGTTTTACTTCCTTTATGAATAAATCAATTATAAAACATATCTAAATCGCCTCATCACATTGTGCACGAGGTAATATTTTGAGTTACGTCGCCGCAGTACCCCCCTCCTAGTGAACACGTTCTGCAAATCTCACTAGATGTCTAATTTTGCGGCCATATCTTGAAGTTTGCTGCTTTGGAGATAGCATAGTAGAAGGAGTCTGATCCATAATTGGTTGTGCCGCCTGCGTCTTGTCCTGGAGGTTTTCGTTAGAAGCTGAAGAGTTATTCGCAGAAGAGTCTGGATAATCTGCCAGGAGATATGCTGGTTTCAGACGATCAATAGACACTACTATCTCCTTTCCTCCCTTGCTGATTTTGAAAAACTTATCTCAGCAGTTGTGACCAGACAAAACTCACGAAGTGGGTATGCCCTCCTCATTCTACGACAGATTATCTGGAGCTGACCAGCGTATTTTTCTCTTTCGATTATCACTTTGAGTGGTGAGTTTTTCAATGGGAGAACCAATGTTCGAAGTCAGATGGATCACTTCCTATTTGGTTCTGTGAGTAAACACATTTTGATTGGAGTCATTGACAATTGGCACAGAAACATCAGTTACTTTTTGTCCACTGTTCGTAGCTGATCAGAGTTTATCTGTTAGAGAAATGCAAACATCTCCCACTTTCAGTTTATGGCAGATGAGACCATAACGTTCTGCTGAACGTTCAGGAAAACAAGAGGACCAGCCTTGCTTGTATACAAAAAAGGGATGCTCTAAAGGGGCTCCCACAGTGATCTGAATATTATCTTGTCCAACATGAAAACCTAATTTGGCTGCACCCGTAAATGGAGTTTTTGGAAACCAGCCTTCAATATGTCGAGGGTAGCTTGGTCAACCATGGTTGCTTGTTTAGTCGATGCTTGGGAAGAGAAAATGAAGTGAACAGTTTACAATACAAAATGGCAGAAGAATAGAAAAATGTCACGAGATGCCAACAGGAAAAGGGAAAAGTCAGAATTAAAGTAGCGGCATTTGTTTGTGCACGAGGTAATATTTTGAGTTACGTCGCCGAACGTTTATAAAAATTCAAATGTTTCTGTAATTGATTTACATTAATGTATATATATATATATATATATATATATATATATATATATATATATATATATATATATATATATATATATATATATATATATTGTCGAAGCTGTTTTATATCAGACTTAAGGTATCCGTCTATGTTGAAAACGTCATTTTTGCCAAAAAATATTTTTTTATTATTTCTCTATTTTAATATTTCAACTTTTAGGCTTCTAAATCTGTTTTTTGTTTTGTCTCTACGGCATATTAATGAAAAGTTACAGTTGTTAAACACCTGTGACAGCTGTCAAGACAAAACGGAAGTAGCGACTCCAGAACCGGAAGTTGTGAATTTAAAGCCTTTTAAAGAGCATTTTTTTTTTTTGGACAAAACTTTTTAAATTTTCATGAATATTAATTTAAACAATTTTCTAGTATTTTTAATAATTAGCAACTTGGCAATTAGAAAGTTTTGAAGCAACTAAGTGTGATGAATTTTAAATATGTATTTTACTTTTTTAACAGTTAAAGTTGCTTTCATAAACTTCAAATGCGTTTTTCTCAGAACGGAATTTTTAATAAAATGTTGAAACTTGAAATGTGATTTCTCAAAAAGTTTTTAAAATATTTTCTTGAAAATTATTATGAATGCTTTTGATAGTATTTACTAGTGAATGACTTAAAAGCTTTAAATTTGGATAATTTTTATTGATCTTACACTCATAGTTAGATATAAAGGTAATAAAAATTCGTTAAAAATTCAATGTGTATGATTTTGAAGGACCAACATTTTTTACCAAATCTAAATTAAGCAAAGATTTTAGGTGATTCACTAGTCCAGTGTATAAGAAATGTGTTGCATCAAAAAATATTGAAATAATTTAATTTATTAAAAAATTAGACCTTTTGAAAAAAAAAACGATTTTTTTTTTACTAAATTTTATTCTTTTATTAGAAATTTTATAAAAACTTCTATAGGGTTAATTTTTTAATTGCAAAAATATCAACTAGTTCTTAAGTTTAAAGAAAAAAGTTCTCCGAACGTAGACGGATACCTTAACCCAGTGAACGGACGCGTCGACGGGGGTTCGACAGCGAATTCCTGTTCGAAAACGGACCTGTCGACTCCTTCTCGTTCGCACTCGTATAACACACTTTTGAGGGAAAAAAATATTGCAAAGCGATAATAAATGAAATAAACTAATTTTGCGTAACGGAACTCCTTTACCTTGCAGGGAAAATAACTTAAAAGTAGCCTGACAACTTTTAAACCAGCAACTTTAGTATGGTACGGTAAATTCCGTTTGAAATTTACGAAAAGGGTGATTGTTTTGAAAGGGAAAAAGGTGGGGAGGGTGGTCGGTGGATGGGTTAAGCAACTGGTAGGTTGGTTGATACCGTATTCATTTAGAAGTCATATGACTTCCAATGGAAAGGTTGTTGTTATTGCCTTGAGATATCGGATTTCTAAGAATGGGTCCTTGTAAAGGCCTGCCACCTTTAAATGTATCATTTGAAACTCGGACTACATTGGGAATACAGTGTTCCCTCGCGCTTCATGTTTTGCAACTTCAGTGCTTCACGGATTTTACCAAAATATTTATCAAAAAATTAAAAATGAAAAAATACAATCATGTCCGTAGCCACATTGGGGAAGGGAGCATTGTTTCCTGTTGATTGCGCGAGAAAGAAGGATCCCTGCATGTCAAACAAGATGTGACGACTTCAATATTCTCGAGTGAGAGGTAACGTGAAGAATGGATCACAGTCGAGATAAAATTGGAAATCACTTTTATTTCTGGATTAAATACGGCTATATACAAGGGGATTCTAATTCCCATAGCATATAGAACTGCAAAGGATGGTAGTCTGTATAACTTCCTCACGACGATCACAATCGAAAGAAAGGAGATTAAATAATCTCACACAAGTGGGGAGGATTTTCCAGGGTGTAAAGCAAACCCAATTTATCCCCCGTTCGGTATCAGAGACTCTTCCGCTCCCTATATGAGCGGACTTTACGAGTCTCTCGAACTTAATCACTAGAAAGCTAGATACTGTCAAAAGAGGTCAGGTAACCCTCTAAGCGGTTTGCACGTACAATTCCGCCAGCTGTCACAGACAATTTTCGACCTCCAAAAACGTACCAAAAATAGATGTATTGAACATTTAGGACAGTGCTTTCTCCCATGAAATTATGAGGTAGGAGGGTCAGGTCGATTGTTTAGGAACTGAACCAATCTTTGACTGACATTTATTGAGGGATGCACTCCTACTCTCTGAGGAACAAAGACACTGATAGCTTCTCAGGGCTTTGTTAATCTCTATTTCGAAGTATTTCGTTTGCGATAACATATATATCTCTAAATGCACCACTGAAATATCTTGGATGACTTTAGTAAAAAAATATAAATAATTCTCAAAAAAAAAATTATTCGTTCTTTTAGAATACATTATTTCTTATGTGATGATCTTCGAGACTTGACGAGCTTTATGTGTATTAAATATTAACAATCAATAATGTCTATTTATATATATATATTTATAACCGGAAGTAAAGGGACAATAACGAGGGTGGGGCAAAGGGTGAAGTAAAAAATCATAGAACACTTTGGTCACTGACACAATAAAACTTTAGCGTATTTTTGGAAACTTTTTCTCCCCGGTGTGTTCCACTCGGAGGGTTAAGATCCCAGTTACTTGAGAACTCCAGCTAAAGTTACAGTAAGATTTTTTATTTGAATTCTCATTCACTGGCTGTCCCGATTCCAGAATTCCCGAGAATTCATTAATGTTATCTATCAGGGGGCGTAAAGTCTATTCAATCCGATTGTCAAGATCCCAGACTCTGTGAAACCACGCTATTGTCCTGATAAACAGGTGGGATCCGATCAGCTGCTTTAGCGCGTGTTCGGAACAAAGGGGAGTCTTCACAAAGGACATGAGGTGACTCGGAGTGCATACCATGGGCTCTCATAAAAGCGAGTGATTGCTTTCCGGTGCGACATCGACCAATAAGAGTATGAGTGGATTTATCCCTGTGAATTGATTGTCTGCGCATCATCTCAGCCTCTCTTAGCTTCTTCACTTGTTGTACCACACCAGTCTTTTCCATGATGTTGACTGTCTCACATAACTAGCGTCGCCGTAACACAACATCATAAATGCACCGGCCTCAAATTGCGCCAAATATTTGCCACATTTGGCGAACTAGCATCCGGTGATCACAACATCATAAGTGAACCTGTCTGAAACAGACTGGTGCATTTAAATACATCCATGTGAAAACAGCTATGGTGATCACTAGCTTTTTTCACAACATCACAAGTGCACCAGTCTGAAAAAAAGGGCGGTACATTTATGACCATGCCACCTACTATGATTATGTTTTAAAATAACATTTTTTGTAATGTTTTATTACTTTAATTTTTCTTGTCTTAAAATCGGTAATATTGATCACCACAACAAAAATACATGGATCTAAAAATGTCATATGAAAATATCTACAGTAAAGATTAACACTTTTTTAATCAGAAATCACACATAAATGATTCTGTGGCAAACATTTTTGTTTCAAAATTAAATTTTCCTAAATTTTTCTAAATATTTCTTATTTTAATTTGACTTAAAATTGATAATTTCTAAAATAATTATTTTTTACTGTAAATTTATTTTATAATTATGATTATAGAGAACTATGCAAATTATGTAACTTAATCCAAGAAAAACATTTTAATGAAACTGTTTTATTTTCAAGCAGCATTTTATATAAAAAGGACATGTTTGCTGTAGCATAAATATTTGAACATTGTATGTATTGCAACAATTTTTTTCATAGTCCACATGCAGTCGAATAGCGAAAGGGGGAGATGTCATAAGCCGAAGCATTATTTTCAGAAATTTTTGGGCCTGAAAAGTACTTTTTTGCTCATTAACAGAAAAAACACCTTCCATCTTAACAATCCAAAGCTACTGTAAAGATGCTACTGGTAAAGACCTGTTTATACGGTAAACCTAATTTTCTTATCTCTTTAAAGCTCCCAGAACAACTGCGCAGGCGCTGTACAGCTGGAGCATTTATGATGTTGTGTGACCCAGACGCTAGTGTCTCACTGTATTTTAGTGTGTGTTGACGATAACTTTTTTTTTATTAATTAAGCTCTACCGGATCTACCGTCAGCGCTTCTAGAAGAGTCTCCGAGTGAGGGTATTGCTTCTACGAGTCAAGTGAGAACCTCTCCTCCGCCACCAACAAGACTCTTCTCCTTTCTTTGAATGCCGAATGGTTAGGGTGCTGGCTTTCGGAACTGGAGTTCATGGGTTAGAATCCCTCAGTGGCATGAATGTTCGTAGCCGTTCGGAATCGGCTTTAAGCTGTAGGTCCCTGTCTCATTAGCCCTCGTGTGGCAAAAAGTAGACCGTAGCACTCCAAACCAAAAAAACCTCTCTCTGAAATCAATGTTTATTATTGTATAATGTTTGTAATTAATCTTATTGATTAATGTACGTACACTGTTGTAATTTTTATTCTCAGGATGATCAGTCAGAGATTTAAGATATAAGTTTAATGACCTTTATTCATTCAAATTTATTATAGATTCATTTATAAAAACAATAAAAAAATTTAGATTTTAGAAAATTAAGGATTTTATGGTAAAGCCTCTATATGAGAACATTGTCTTCTTACCCTTGATTGTAAAACAATAAATGTCATATTGACAGTGAAACACGCCAGTATTTTGGAAACAAATAGATTTGTTTCCTTAATAACCATTTAATTCTATACTACCATATACAAGTTTTTATGATTAAATTTACAGTTTATGTTTTCTGTATACGTTATTTACTAAAATCTGATTTGAATTTTTGGGGATTCGTAAGTGAGTCTTTTAGAAAATTAAGTATTTTAAGGAGCAAACCTCTATATAAGAACATTGGTATATTACCCTTGGTTGAAAAAACAATAAATGTCATATTGACATTAAAACACTGCAGTATTTTGGCAACAAATAAGTTTGTTTCATTAAAAAACATTTTTTCTATACTACCATATACAAGTTTTTATGATTAAATTTACAGTTTATGTTTTCTGTATACGTTATTTACTAAAATCTGATTTGAATTTTTGGGGATTCGTAAGTGAGTCTTTTAGAAAATTAAGTATTTTATGGAGAAAGCCTCCATATGAGAAAGTTGATTCCATTGATTGAAAAGCAATAAATGTCATATTGACATTAAAACACTGCAGTATTTTGGCAACAAATAAGTTTGTTTCATTAAAAAACATTTTTTCTATACTACCATATCCAAGTTTTTATGATTAAATTTACATTTTTTGGTTTCGGCATAAGTTATTTAATAAAATCTCATTTGAATTTTTGGGGATTCGTAAGTGACTCTTTTAGAAAATTAAGTATTTTATGGAGAAAGCCTCCATATGAGAAAGTTGATTCCCTTGATTGAAAAGCAATAAATGTCATATTGACATTAAAACACTGCAGTATTTTGGCAACAAATAAGTTTGTTTCATTAAAAAACATTTTTTCTATACTACTATATCCAAGTTTTTATGATTAAATTTACAGTTTAAGTTTCGATATACGTTATTTAATAAAATCTCATTTGAATTTTCGGGGATTCGTAAGTGACTCTTTTAGAAAATTAAGTATTTTATGGAGCAAGCCTCCATATGAGAACATTGGCTTGTTACCCTTGATTGAAAAGCAATAAATGTCATATTGACATTAAAACACTGCAGTATTTTGGCAACAAATAAGTTTGTTTCATTAAAAAACATTTTTTCTATACTACCATATCCAAGTTTTTATGATTAAATTTACAGTTTAAGATTTCTGTATACGTTATTTACTAAAATCTGATTTGAATTTTAGGGGATTCGTAAGTGAGTCTTTTAGAAAATACAACTAACATTTCGAAAATTAACAAAGTTTATAGTTTTAGCATTCCATTATTGCATGACTGGAATTTGTTAGTTAATTTTATACTTTATATTAACAAAATTAATCGTATTAATTTTTTAAATCAGGTAATCCTAAAATCATTTGTTTTAATATTTTTATTAATTTAAAAAAATTTGCTGACAAACTTATTATTTTAGACGTTTGCAAACATCGTAAGACCAAGATATAGGGCCAAAGTACAACAGTTTTCGCAATATTAGGAGTGACCATTTCATTTATAAAGATAAAATTCCATTAACATTTCAAACATTCCTATAATATACATTAAAATACCAAATATTATATAACCGAACATTCCTTTAATAATATCAAAACATTTCTATAATATTCATTAAAATAAATTTCTGTAGATTTATTCCCCATTTATCAATGATATGCAAACCCATAGAAAAAAACCTATTTCCACATAAGTAATTGTAAAACAAAATCATGACAAAGAGTTTAGTGAAAAAGCTAACTAAACTAAAGTACATTTATTGTTTCAAAAAATTAACAAAAAATATAAAAGTATCAACCAAAAATATATTTTATTTAGCTAGTTTTTACTGTGATTAATCTATTAATAATTTAAATCATATGTATAATGAGTTTCATAATTCTAAGTTAATAATTGAAAGAATATGTTTGGAACGTCTGACGTCCCTTAAGATTTTTATACGATATGAAGCCAAATGCTTTACATTAGGCTGATTATATCTTACCTTTCTTTCTCTATATTTCATCTCAAATTTTTTCTTTATTCATAATTAATATTAAAACAGGCACCAATTAAATTTTAACATCTTCTGCATTTAGTGTTCAAGTGCATAGCAAGAAAATGTTTAGTACATTTGGCTGATTATATCTTACTTTTCTCTCTAGATACTTTATCTGAAAATTTTTCTTTATTCATGAGTAATATTAAAGCAGGTACCAAATAAATTTTATCATCTTTACCTGGTTTTCGCTTTCACTTAGTGTTTAGGAACATAAAAAGAAAATGCTTTGTACATTAGGCTGATTATATCTTACCTTTCTCTCTCTCTATTTCATCTCATATTTTTTCTTTATTCATGGGTAATATTAAAACAGGTACTAAGTAAATCTTACCTTCTTTATTTGTTGTTCGTTTTCACTTAGTGTTCAAGTCCATAAAAAGAAAATGCTTTGTTCATTAGGCTGGTTATATCTTATCTTTCTTTCTCTATATTTCATCTCAAATATTTCCTTATCATGAGTAATGTTAAAACAGGTACCAAGTAAATTTTATCGTCTTTACCTAGTATTCGTTTTCACTTAGTGTTCAGGTCCATAAAAAGAAAATGCTTTATACATTAGGCTGATTATATCTTTTCTTTCTCTATATTTCATTTCCAATTTTTCTTTATTCATGAGTAATATTAAAACAAGAACCTAGTAAATTTTTTCGTCTTTATCTGGTGTTCGTTTTCACTTAGTATTCAGGTCCATAAAAAGAAAATACTTTGTACATTCGGTTGATTATATCTTATATGTCTTGCTCTATATTTCGTCTTAAATTTTTCTTTATATATATGAATAATATTAAAACAGGCACCAAGTAAATTTTATCGTCTCCTTAACTTAGTGTTCATGTCCACAGCAAGAAAATTCTTTGTGTATGTAGTATGACAAGTAATTTTCCAGTTTGCAGTGTTTAGATTTTTATGCCTTGCTATTACTTTGATTCCATGGCAGAAATTTTGTTTGCAATACCATTTACTTTCTTTTCATCTGAAGTACTTTAGATAAAATAACTATTTTTGCTTATCCAACTGATCGCAGTTCAAGGTTTCATTTTTTTTTCATGAAAAAATATAGATATAGAAATATCCATTTTTCAGCAAGCCATTAAAGCTGTGCAGTAGCAATAAGTTTTCATTCATTAGCACAAAATATGTTAAACGAAATTCACAGCTAAGCAATATCATGTCCTTTCAAGCATTTTCTAAATAATCCCCAAATTCTTGATGCTTTGTTCCAAGCTTTTAGAGAAATTAGAAAATATGATGAAAATTCGATCATTTAACACCATTACAATAACCAATTGAAAGCTTGTTGTAGCTTTATATTCTTTGTTCAAGATAAAACATCACCGTAATTAATAAAATAGTTGTAGATCACGAACGTAAAGTTGTTTTTCCTTGCACATAAATTGATGTTGTTATAGCAATATTGGAAGACGATAGCCTTTAGTATAACTTAAAGTGACATGTGTTGACACAGGGACTGGTAAATGGCAGGTCACGTAGAAATTCATAAAGTTTATAATTGAAATACATATATCAGCATTATAATAAATAAAATATAATTTGATTGATTTTTTATTATTATATATATTTATGCACATTTAAAAACTTTTAATTATTTCATTTTTTAACGGTAAACAGCCTACTGTAACTTTTCCGGTCACTGTTTTAGGTGACACAATGAAGAATCAGGTGTTTCTTGAATAATGGATTTATTTACACCTCTGCTATATACATAATTTCTATACAGACAAAAAAAAACAATTTCAGATCGCAGGTATGTGATTCGATACACGTAGGCCTGAGTAGATATGTGCAATATCTAAGATCTGCTTCTGCCGAAATATTGGCTATCCGACTGAAGAAACAATTCGGTAGCTCGCGCGAAAGTTCACTGAAGTAATTAAGTAGAAAGTACACTCAGTTAGACAAGATAAGTCGAAATAACAAATGGTTTCTTCGAAGAATATCAAAACACATTTAGAGTTCCTAAAAGGAATATGCAATCAATCCTGAAGAGGATTATATTAAAAGAAAACCCAAGGCACAGGATATCGTTCTCAATCTCAGCAAGAGATATATCCCGAGGCGGGATTTTAGCTAAAAAATTCTCCGATGGAGAGACTGGTCAAGACGACCTCCGAGGTAGATGACTCCGGTTACTCTCAAAAAAAAAGATTCCAAGGTGGGATTATAGCTAAAAAACTCTCCGATAGAGAGACTGGTCAAGGCGACCTCCGAATTAGCTGGTTTCTAGCTAACTAACTTCTTCTCACAAAAAAATCTTCTCTCGTCTCTTTCTAGGGTAGGGGCCTCTAAGAGAGGTGTCCTCACCCACAATTTCATTATTGGATCATCTAGCGATGACCCACCTTCAACGAACTGGATTGGTCTGGGCTAGACAATCACCGGCTGCAAACCAAGGAGTCTCTGGAATTTGTGTCGGTTAAGATCCAATGTCACAGCATTCCTTTGTAGTTCCGATGGTCATATTTCTGTCTGTCAGTCTAGCACCCGGTTGTATGGTCTGTAGGACACGAAAGTCTAGACATCGTGGTGCTGGAGAAGACAACGCATTTGTCTCTACATAAGCGAAGTTCGTTTCTCAAAGCAAAGTTCTTTGATGTAGACACACCGCTAAATGACGCCGTTACACTACCCTAAGGATTAGGTTTTGAGATATATACCACGAAACAGTTCACTTCGCAACAGTAATTCGACTCGTTAAAGGTGACTAGGGTACGTAAAATATATTCGAGGTCAAAGTGTCCTCCATGTTCTCTCAATCAACACCTCTGGGGGGGGTGGCAGGCCAAGTCTGTGGGTCTTCTGCTTGGTCTCTGCTTCAAAATCATAAAGACCCACTTGAGCGAAGTCGTTCTTTCACCTTAACGGTGTTCATTAAAACGAAAGGCGCACCCCTTCGCCTTAAATCCAGTAACTAGCAGACTCTCGTGCTTGGTTTGTCCAAGCGACATGAGAAAAAATAACTACAACGCAGTAATTCAAAATAGAAGAAAAATCATAATAAAATACTCATGAGTCATTCCTGAATCATAACAATTGTTTGAAATTGTGGCGCACTCTTCAATGTAAACCACTTTCACCATGGTTGCATCTTCTGCTCTGTGATATGCAAATTTCACCATGTGGGAAATGCAAATCTCCGGGGTGAAGAAGATGCCAGAGACTTTCTCGACGGGTATAAATACCCAGCACCAACTGTTAACCCTCTAAGCGATTCTCGGGTACAATTTTCTTCAAATGTCTTAAAAGCCGGTGTCACGTACAATTTTCGACCTCCAAAAACACTCCGAAAATGAATGTAATGAACATTTCTACCAGTGCTTTCCCCCATGCAATTTTGCGGTTGGAGGGTCAGGTCGATTTTTTAGGAACTGCACCCGTCTTTGACTAACATATATTGAGGGATGCACTCCTACCCCCTGAGGCACAAAGACGCTGATAGCTTTTCATGGCTTTGCAAATCTCTATTTCGAAGTATCTCATTTGCGGTAACAGATGTATCTCTAATTACACCACTTAAATATCTTGGACGGTAAAAAATATACATAAGTCTCTCAAAGAATATTTTTATTTGTACTTTTAGAATCGATTATTTTCTATGGAATGATCTTCGAGACTTGACGAGCTTTAGGTTTATTAAAAATTAACAATGTATAATATCTATTTTTATATCTATTTATAACCGGAAGTAAAGGGACAACAACGAGGGTGGGTATCCCGTATTCCATTCTGTCGACTAAGGGTGAAGTAAAGAATCATAGAACGCTTTAGCCACTGACTCAGTAAACCTTAAGCGTATTTTTTGAAGACATTTTTTTCTTCGATGTGTTCCACTCGGAGGGTTAACTAACATCCTGCTGTTAGAAGTGGTTAGGCCTTTTTGTTGCCGCTAATGTATATGCTGTAAATACCTTGTAAATAAAATAGTGGTAGATAAGTCTTAAGGTCTTTTTCCACTTTAAAATAAATTAAATCAAATTCCTAAAAGAAGGAATGTAATTATGCTAGTCTTTAATAATATTAATGTAAGCAAAAAAAAAGGTTAAAGCTATCGAATGTATCCTAAAAATCTAACTAAAGAGATGACCTAAACTCCTAAACTAAAGCGATGACCTATATTCGGTGATGTTAAGTGGATTCTGGAATGATATTAAGAACAAATTAGTTTTAACACAGTCAAACTTCAGGGAGAGAGGGGAGTTCCCAAGCATGGGTCCGGCCCCAAGTACTGATAAGTATCAGCAACGTTTGATAGTTCAGTTATTTGGCTTTGTGCTTTTAGGTTACTGAAGAGCATTATAAACAACTCGAACAAAACTTTACATGAAAAGATAACAAAAAGATCGAAGATAATTTTACATCAAAAAATTATAACTTTGTAGCTATAGGAAAAGCATATTGGAACTCAAGAAATTTTTACTTGAACTTTAAAACGATATTTACAGTTAATAATTTAAAATATTATTTACAGTAATAAATATAGTTCAAGCTGCAAATGGAAGGTGAAATACTTCAAAAGGATTATAATATTGGCACTTGACGTTGATGTTCCCTTTAGTAACGTCAGAACGTTACTAAAGGGAACGTCTGAAAACCTCAAAAGTATACCTTCACAATGTTAAATATACTCGGGTGTCACGAAAATTTGAGTTATCTTTTTAAGAGTTCCTGGTAGTCTCAACTTTTTGTAGTATTGTTCCTTACTGGGGTCGTCTAAATTAAAATAAATCCACCATGAAATAGCCTCTCGTATCAGCGGTGGCTTATTATGGAGTTCACTGTCGCAGCATGGTCATCAGTAGTTGCTGAAGTATGGCTGCAATACTTCAAAAGGATTATAATATTGGCACTTGACGTTGATGTTCCCTTTAGTAACGTCAGAACAATAGAAATAAATTATTTTTGAACATGTGTGGGGGGGGGGCTTTCACCTGCGCCTTTGGAGACACGTGCAATTTCACATAAAAGGTGTCTTATTTCATATGTTTGCTGAAATAGTTATCAGTTTCGTTTGAGATAGAATTTTACTTATTAGTTTTGTTGGACGACAGTGAAAAAGGTGCATGTGTGCTTACTATGTGATTCATTTATAAAGTTTTTTTTAAATTTAACACAATATCTGAAAGATGTCTTGTCGTGTAGTCCTCGTTTATATTTGAGTATTAACCTGTGATCAAATGTATAGTGGTGATTTATTTTTAATTGCGTTGTGTTAAGTATTTTTGTACTAAATTTAACCACAGGTTCTGAGAAACTACAGACATATAAATGAAAATAAACTAACAGCTAAATTGACAGCAACCGAGACTAGCTTAATATTAAAAAAAGTAAATTTATTATAATATATATACATCTATTTACATACAAAACTGATGCTAATTTTCATAAAATAAGCTTTGTCAACATCTTCTAAATTTATTCTGACAATTTTTTTTATATACTTAAGTAATTTTGTAAATAGATATAGGACCTAATCTGAATTTTAAAAATGTATTTGTTAAAATGTTAGCCCGGAACACTTTCTGGTTGAAGGGTATCTATGGCTGATCAGGAGAAAATCTATATATCTTCCGTTGGTCTCGTCAGGGGCTTCCTGAGTCTTTTTTTAGGTACTATTTGGTGCAGGAACACTTCCTGTTACTTGGCTGATTCCTAGTCTACTATCGAGATTCTTTATCACGAACAACTTCCGTAATGACTGGACTCCCGACTTTCGAAATTCTTTATATATCTCTTCTATCCGAATAATTATATCTATTATATTTTTCATTATTTATTATTTCAATTATATATATATTCTTATTATATATATATATATATATATATTTATATATATATATTTAATATTATATAATAATATTATATTTATTACTGTTTAATATAAATACTCCACAAAGTGTACATTCTTATTTAATGTTTAAAATTCTAATTGGGACTGGTCAGAAATCCCCGAGACCACCGTACAAGAAAAATATCCGTTAATAGAAATTTATGGTCCTCCATCTCTTTACAAAGATGTGATGAGGTCAAATTTAGATCCCGAACATTTTACTTCTTGTATGAATGAATCAATTATATAACAGATCTAAATCGCCTCATCACATGCTTGAGAATAGAAGATGCTCTGGCCCTTCTAGAAATTCTTTCGGATTCCGATTTGGAAGATGTAGATATTTTAATTAGAGCCCAATGAACCTAATCAATAAAGAGATATTGATGGAAATAATTTAGATGCTGTTACGTCGTTCGATGTGTGTTGAATAATCGACGTCATTTAAAAAAAACAGATGTAAGTACTCCAGATGAATACAAATTCCAGAAACCGGGTCCAAGGGCCAAGAACAAACGGAAAACTGAAATGTAAACTAAAATTAAAGAGAAATTCGATAGTCCAACAGAATTGGAAAAACCGGTACCAATATTGCATAAATTCTATATATATATTTATAAATATATATACTATATATATTAACAATTTATATATATTTAAATATATAATATAATATATATAAAATTATAATAAGTGTCATATTTATTAATTTATATTAATATTTCTCACTGAGATTTTAACGAAATAAAAAGAAAATTGTAACACGCCATTCTCCAATAATAATTCTTAAAATTAAAACACCCTCAATATTTTTTTTCACTTATTCTTAAAATTTTTTTTTTTATTCTTATTAATTAATAACTCCAAGTAAATTTTATCTATATTATATCTATTCTTAATATAATTATATATATATATATATATATATATATATTAATAATAATATATCTTATTTAAATACTTTTTACTGTGATTAATCTATTAATAATTTAAAACACAAGTGTACTAAGTGTCATAATTCTAAGTTAATAATTTAAAGAAAAGGCTTGGAACGTCCTATGTTCTCTAAGATTCTTATACGAAATGAAATACAGAATTGCGCTACATTTCGATGATTATATCTTACCTTTCTTTCTCTGTAATAACATACCAAATTTTTCTTTATTCATGAGATATAAGAAAACAGGCTCCAAGTAAATTTTATCGTCTTCTGTATATCTTATATCTTATCTATATCTATTATATAAGGTATTATATCTTATATATATATATATATATATATATATATATATATATATATATATATTATATATATATATATATATATATATATATATATATATATATATATTAATAATATATCTTATTTAGATAATTTTTACTGTGTTTAATCTATTAATAATTTAAATCATATGTGTATTAAGTGTCATAATTCTAAATTAATAATTTAAAGAAAAGGTTTGGAACGTCCGACGTTCTCTAAAATTCTTATATGAAATGAAATACAGAATTACATTACATTAAGTTGGTTATATCTTACCTTTCTTTCTTTACATTTTACCTTAAATTTTCCTTTATCAAAAAATAATATTAAAACAGGCACTAAATAAAATTTTATCGTCTTCTTGCAGTATTCAAGAACAGACAATGTAAAGTCTTTGTGAAGAAAGACTAGAAATGTTCCAGTTTTCAGTGTTTAGATTATTAGATCTCTATTACTTTGATTGCACGACAGGACTTTTGTTTTCAAGATCATAATTTACTTTCTATTCATCTGGAGCACTTTAGAGAAAATAATTATATTTGCTTATACTGCTGAGGGCCAAGATTTTATTTCTCAGGAAAAAAGTATAGATATTGAAATATCTATTTTCAACAACAAAGCTATTAAACATCAGCATTAGTTTCCATTCATTAGAACAAAACACGTTAAACAAAATTTATGTCTGAACAATCTTAGGTACTTTTAAGCCTTTTCTAAATTATCATTAAAATGTTATGCTTTTTTCCAAAGCTTTTAGAGAAATTAGAAAATATTAAGAATACTCAATCATTTAACGCCATTTGGATAATCAAATGAAACCTTTTTTTTAGCTTTCTATTCCATATTCTTCAGGAGAAAACTTTTCAGTAATTAATGAAACAGAACTTTTAAACCACGAACGTAAGGTTGTTTTGTCCTTGTAAATAAATTGATGTTGTTATAGCAATGTTGAAAGAAAAGCATTTAAAAACACTTGAAGTCATACGTTTTGACACAGGGACTTCTAAATGGCGTAGTAATTGACAAATTTTATATTTGAATCAAACACAGCAGTATTTTAATAAATATGTAAATACTGATTGATTTATTGTTTACTATTATAAACATTGATGTCAATTTATCCTTTGATGACCCGTAAATCCTTTCGAGACTCCTAAGCCGAATTTAATGCTAAACATATCACGATTTGTCAGAATAAACATTTAGTTGGGTTGCTTTAATGACCCGTAAATCCTAATGAGACTACTAAGCCGAATTCAATACTAAACATATCACGATTTGTCAGAAACTTTTACAAACATTTAGTTGGGTTGCTTTGATGACCCGTAAATCCTTTTGAGACTACTAAGCCGAATTTAATACTAAACATATCACGATTTGTCAGAAACGTTTATAAACATTTAGTTGGGTTGCTTTGATCACCCGTAAATCCTTTTGAGACTACTAAGCCTAATTTAATAATAAACATATCACTATCTGTCAGAAACGCTTACAAACATTTAGCTGGGTTGCTTTGATGACCCGTAAATCATTTTGAGACTGCTAGGCCGAATTCAATACTAAACATATCACGATTTGTCAGAATAAACATTTAGTTGGGTTGCTTTGATGACCAGTAAATCCTTTTGAGACTACTAAGCCGAATTCAATACTAAACATATCACGATTTGTCAGAAACTTTTAAAAACATTTAGTTGGGTTGCTTTGATGACCCGTAAATTATTTTGAGACTACTAAGCCGAATTCAATACTAAACATATCACGATTTGCCAGAAACGTTTACAAACATTTTGTAGAGTTGCTTTGATCGCAATATTAACTCGTTTTTATTTTATTTCATAACTTTTCTTTTAGAGTTTAAGTTTAAGGATTTTAAGGATTCTTAAAATGTTTTCTTATCATATTGGCTTCTCCTGTACAGAAAAAATATAAGTTATTTCTAATTTACAATTTGGAAAGTCTTAAATATTTATTTTTATGTCTCACCATTTGAATTGATCTATGGATATATATATAACCACTGAATTCAAACCTTGAACCTTTGAGATGACTCACCCAGATAACAAGCATACTTGCAACAAGCTTGACTTTTTCTAGAAAATATCTTGTATAACAAATTTGAAGCTACAAAATTGCAGCAAAACTCCCGCAAGTTAAACGGAACATAAAGCGACCACTTCTCTACAACTCCATTTTGCTGCAAAACTGTAGCAACCTTGTCATGACAACCTTGAAGCAGGCGAAAATTCATAGACTTGCTGCAGTCTTATTTCAATCTTGCAGATTTGTCATGGCCGAACGATGGCCGACTAGTTAGGGTGCTGGCTTTCGGATCCGGAGCTCGTGGGTTCGAATCCCACTATGGCATGAATGTTCGTAGCCGTTCAGAATCGGCTTTAAGCAGTCGGTCCCAGTCTCATTAGCCCTCGTATTGCAAAATGTAGACCGTAGCACTCCAAACAAACAGACTTGTCATTCTGAACTTGCTGCAAGTTTGCAGGCTTGCAATGCAAGACTGCTAAAAGTTTGCTTCAAACTAAATTTGCTCTCTGGGTATAATCTTTGTCTAGTGAGTATGTTATAATCTTTGGGGTTCAGATCTCAAAGTGTATAACTGAAACATATACAGCAGTATTATAACATATATAATATTATTTGAGTGATTTACTGTTTAATACTATATACATTAATGCACATTTAAAAATTTTTAACTATTCCATTCTTAACTTATTACCATCATTATTAAAATATTTTACAATAATATATTCTTCCCAATTTTCAATTCATACACATATATATGCATACTTTGTGGCCCATCTGTTTAAAATGAATTTTCCAATGCATCCTGTAAAATCTTTTGTGCCTGCTAACCCTAATTTAATACTAAACATACCACGATTTGTCACGATTTGTTAGAGAATTTTAGTTACGTTGCTTCGATCGCAGTATTAAAACGTCTTCATTTAATTTCATAGCTGTTATTTTAGAGTTTATGTATATGGAACCTTAAAGTACCGGGTGATTCAAAAGTTAGAGCGAACTTTAAAAATGAATAATTCGAAAACGAATGAAGATACAAATATACGGTTTGCACCAAACGGATGGAAACGAAACCGGATTTTGTGTGTCAATGAAAATATAATTCTGTTGGTTACCAACAGATGGCGCTGTAGTATTTTATTGCACCAAAGGATGATTTACAAATGAAAAAATGGGGACAACTTACAAGTTAACTTAATTATAGTTAATTAGTACTACATTAAACTTTCATTGTGCTGTCCATTATACAGTAGTACAGCTGTGAGACGAGTCACCACACTATCATACCCTTTATGTAGCGATATGCTAACAATGTTTCAATGACACTTTCAGAATTCTAATTATACAATTTAACTAAGAGGGTTTTCTCTACTATGGACAGTATTTTGATTCATACAAGCTTCAACTACCATTACCTCGCAGGAAGATTTCACAACAGAACTTCCTGGGCCAAGCCCTGTAGTTCTGGAGTTGCGAATAATGGTATTGCATCAAACAATGAATATCAAGTTGGCTTGATATTTACAATGAATTAAATAAGTGTACGGGGGGAGAGGAGAGAAAAATGCTTGAGTTTGGATGGACAGTAACACATAAAAGCATAATATTAAGAAAGGACTAATGAATGAAATTTAATTTCAGCAATGAGACAAATTAGGCTGATCAGACAATTCGAACTTAATGGAACCTGCTGCAGTTTCTTCTTTTTATATCGTTTATTCCTTTGCATAATCCTACATCAGAAATTAGACAGCGCCATCTATTGGTCGCCAACAGAACTACTTTTTCGTTAACACACAAAATCCGGTTTCTTTTCCATCCGTTTGATGAAAACTGTATCTTTTTATATTTATTCGATTTCGAATTATTCAAATTTAAAGTTTGTCCTGACTTTTGGATCACCCGGTATTTTCTTGTCATATTGCCTCATCTTGTACATGAAAAATATATGTTATTTGTAATTAACTGTTTGACAAATTTTAGTTATTTATTTTTATGTCTCACTATGTTAATCGTTCAATGGGTATATATAACCCCTGAATTCAATTTTTGAACCTTTGAGTGGTTATATATAACCACTAAGACTTGTGGGGCCGGGGTGGCCTGGTTGGTAGAACGTCAGTCTCGTAACCGAAAGGTGGCGAGTTCTGTCCTCTTCTCGTCCAAAGACCGCCGTGTTGCTAATGTCAATTGGAGCAAGTTAAATATGTTGTGACTGCAAAAGTCCTCCAAGTTCCCGTAACAAATTATACCTCTGGGGGTATTGAATCAGGGATGAGTAGGTCTCTGGTTTGGATCTAAATTCTGACTTGCGGATGGATGAATAGGTGTATGAATGAGTTCGACCGGCCCCTAAAAAGGTTGTGTCTTGTGTGTTGGAGCAAAGTCATACTTTCACCTTAACGGTGCTCGTTAACAACGAAAGGCTCACACTTCTGCCTTAATTCGAAAGAGCAGCTCTCATTCGGACTTGGTCTGACCAAGTAGTAATGGACCCACCTATACTGAAGAGTTGGGGCATAGGAAGGGAGCAGTAGGTAGAATGTCAGGACCAGTAGTAAAGTTAGTTAAGTCATGTTGAGTGACGGTAGACAAAATAGACTCTGACTTGAGTTCCAGCCATTTATTTTTTATTATTCTAAATTGCAAATAATATAATCCACTTCTGCCTTGATCCTATAGTGATTATTGGAGGTTTATTTTGTTGCGTTGTTTTTAAAAATATTACAAAGATTAATGTACAGATGGAAAAGATAACTACAGGAATGTAGCAGTATCGGGACTAAAAGATAGGCTCGAACTGAAAATGTGTCCGGACCAAAAACGTCAGCAAAGTTCTTAAAAAATCGCTCTCTGTCTCACAAAATTACCAGAGATATTCTAGGCTGCACTCACGCCAAAAGCACCGAAACACAGCCAGCAAGAGGGTTGCCAGGGGCCAAAAAAACCCGCGCTCTCAAGGAGACGTAGGGTTCTCGCGGCTCTAACCAATGAAACGTCGAGACAAGGAGCGCGGAGAACAAAAACCCAATCGCAGTGAGGCAACTCCAGTGGTGAAAATTCGACAAAAACGATACGGAGCGGAGCTTGGCAACGCATCACAATGCGGCACTTTATAAAAGAGCGGCTGTCACCCCGAACCGAATCTTTATGACTACAGAAACTGTCAGAATATAAGCTGAAGTGTGCAAATTATGGTCGAAAGGTTTAAGGGCTGTGGATTCATGTGGCCAGAATTAGACGCTCGGTCCGAAACTTAATCCCAGGTTGAGGGCAGCTCTGTTTGAAAAAACAGGCTGTAATCGTGAGAAATCAGCTAGAGCTGCACCTGCAAGGGGCAATATGCGAAAAAAGGCCAAAAATGTAGGTTAAAATATATATACCCCACAAGGAAAATATGTAATGAAGGGACATGAAAAATCTTCATTACACCACCCACCCACTAAGACTTATACTCTTTGTCGAGTGAGTACGTCATAGTCTTTAGGTTCAGATCTGAAAAATACGAGGGAAGGATTCAGGATGCAATTAGAGATATTTTGTCATAGTCAGCATCGAGTTGTGACACAAAACATTGTTTTAGTGACGGACAACTTTTTCTTTGCAGTTAGGGGCCTTTTTTTCAAAAAATATCATCTTTCGGCCAGTTTAGCAGCGCTGTATAATGTTCTTAATTGGTGGTTTTACCATTATCCTGTTATCGATGAATATTATATCATGCATAATCCTTAAACATTCGACAGAAAATTTCCAGATCTCTTTTGCATCTTCATATTCTTTTTAGCCCGCTTCGATACACTCAGCAGACAACTAATTTCAATCTAGAGAGTTAAAATAGATCTATGTTTCATACACTGTCAAATACCAACTCAAACAATTCTCTTTTTCCATAAAAACAACTCCAAATGGTACTGAGTCATAGACAAGTTGTTGTTCTTGCCATAGATACGTTGTTGTCCACTGTGATCAAACGAGAAATCTATTTGAAAAACAAAGGTTTCATGGCGAAACATATGTGCTCATTATTATGCATACTGCTATTTGATATTTTAAGATGTCAGCTTTCTCTTTCAACTTTACAAATGTCCAAACTCAATTGTTAACAAATTTATATGTTTTCTTGTGTAGCTCTGCTGACAAGCAATAATTAAGCTTTCATCGGAGGATTGTTGGAAAGGTCAGACAATATGCATTCAAGATACATAATTAGGAGAAGGCTGATACTAACCAATCTGTTGGTTGGTTCCTCCTTCCAGTGTCTGCTTCGGCCTTATTTTGATAGTTTGATTTGTAGAGGTCGAAAAGCAACTCTTCCTCCCCCCTATATGCGGGTAGAGAGCAATTGGAATCTGTAACGTCTTTTCAGTGTTTTCTCTAGCTTCTGAGTATGTGTTGAATAAAAGAGAAGTAGCCATGAATTTTTGTCTTTCATAGGTGAAAATCACTCGCAACCAAAATTTACGGTACGTCTTTAATTAAAATGTGGTCATTTGTGTTGTGTCACTCCATGTTTTGGTCTTGGCGACCGGAGTGAATTGGCGACCTACGGGTTTGCGGTGTGTGTCACGTGTTGGCCGATTTGCCTTTCGTTAGGTTTAGTTGTGAGGATTCAGGTATTGTGGTTTGAGGAACTACAGGTTTATGTTGTGTTTCATGTGCTACATGATTTGCCCTTCATTGCTTGTAGTTCTCAGTATTTAGGGATTGTGAATTGGCAACCTACGGATTTGTGGTGTGTTTCACTTGTTGGATGATTTGCCTTTCGTTGGGTGTAGTTGTGAGGATTGAGGGATTGTGAATTAACGAACTACAGATTTGTGGGGTATTTCATATGTTGGATGATTTTCTTTTCGTTGGGTGTAGTTGTGAGTATTAAGGGATTGTGAATTTTCGAACTACGGATTTTTGGTGTGTTTCACGTGCAGGATGATTTGCCTTTGGTTAAGTGCAGTTGTGAGTTCCTTGAGGAGGGATTGTTCTTCGGTTTGCGGTTAAGGTTTTAACTTGGATTTCGTGATTGTAGTGAGTTTTTGATTTGGTGGGAATTTATGGCTTTTTTTTTTGTTGCGTTTTACATTCCATTTTGTTATTTTGAACTATGAAATTTAAGTTGGTTAGTGGTTTGTGTACTTTTGGTTTTTATTTAAAAAGGTTTTTATAGTGCATCCAGTTATGTAAATTGTGTTTTTGTTTAATATTGTCCAGTAGTTAGCTGAGTTGAAGAATTCTTTGTGTAGTTATTGAGTCGATGTTTTTGAAATTTTGTTACGTCTTGAAGTTTAAGTTGTAATTAAAGAATAGGTGTTAAAAATTGTGTAAAAGTTGTTTAATTGTTGAAAAAATGCTGTTGAGTACTAAATTGAAGAAAGAGCTATTACGGACTATTGCGGAAGAATTAGATATAACTCATTCTGACAACGTCAAAGTAATTGGATTAAGACATTTAATCAAGAATACCTACACTCTCACAATAACTTTAACAGTTGTAGCGTATTCAACTCCAAGTGAGCTGGAAAAAGGATAGCGGAGGCCTACGTACAGACTAAAGATCTTTATTAGAGACACAAATATATTAAAGTTCACAGATATGGTGAAGATGGTATATGCAGTGAAGTCTTGATCGTTAAAGGAATCAGCTTTCCTAATCATCACTAATCCGATTAATAAGGTACGGAGAGAAAAGGGAGGAAAGTCCACAGATGCGTCTGTATTCTTCTTTTCTAGCCTCCACACTATAGTCAATTGTTCACCACTTCCTGATGGTGACTTTGAACGATGGTTCATGGGTTGCATGCACACGATGGGCCGCTAAAAGAGGCAAGCGAGTGGATTCGTTCAAAGGGTCTAAACCAGAGCACTATGATTTTGTTCATATTTTGAAGATTTAAAAATTAAAATGATTTATTGAAGCAACAATTTTCAGCATATCTCGTTGAATAATAAATTCACAGAATACGAATTTGAAGGTAGTTAAGAACTTTCACTGCCAAACCAAACAATTGCGTGAGTCAGGCTTGAAATATTTTACAGAAGGCTGTCAAGTCGGAGTCTGCCGCCTGCAAATATAGTGGATAATGGATGCCTATCATTATTAATCAACCACAGCACTCTGATTTTCTTCATATTTTGAAGATTTAAAAAGCAAAATGATTCATTGAAGTAACAGTTTTCAGCATATCTCGTTGAATAATAAATTCACAGAATACGAATTTGAAGGTAGTTAAGAACTTTCACTGCCAAACCAAACAATTGCGTGAGTCAGGCTTGAAATATTTTACAGCAGACTGTCAAGTCAGAGTCTGCCGCCTGCAAATATAGTGGATAATGGATGCCTATCATTATTAATCAACCACAGCACTCTGATTTTCTTCATATTTTGAAGTTTTAAAAAGCGAAATGATTTATTGAAGTAACAGTTTTCAGCATATCTCGTTGAATAATAAATAAAAAAAAACGAATTTGAAGTCAGTTAAGAAATTTCATAGCCAAACCAAACAATTGCGTGGATAAGGCTTGTAATATTTTACAGAAAGCTGTCAAGTCGGGTCTGCAACTTGCAAATAGACCAGACCACAACGCATAATTTTGTGGTATTATCAGCAGTATAAAGTGTAGCAAAATTTTAATTTAATATTCATGATTAAACTTTAGAATTCCATTTTAACGTTGTTTACAATCTTCGTTTATCCAGTACTATGCTTCCTACGTCCCCTACACACACTTGCTGATTTTACGCATAAGATTTCATAAGTGCACAAGAATTGACTGGTTTATCAAATGATTTTACAAAATAGAAGAATCAAGGAAGATAAGAGATACCAAATTTAAGAAATATAACATTAATTATTTAATTTTATTTTAATTTAATGTTTCTTTAATTTTGTACACTATGCTACTCAAAAACCTAATTTTCCATAAAAATTGGATGTTTTACTTTAAATCTTCTTTATTGGTACCGCATTATATAATTTAAGTTATCCGTCTACGTTCGGAGAACTTTTTTCTTTAAACGTAAACTTTAGGTCATTTATTAGTAAATACTATCACAAGCATTCATAAAAATTTTCAACAAAATATTTTAAGAACTTTTTCAGAAATCACATTTGAATTTTCAACATTTTATTAAAAAAAAACCATTCTGAGAGAAACGCATTTGAAGTTTATGAAAGCAACTTTAACTATTAAAAAATTAAAATACATGTTTAAAATTCCCCACACTTTCTTGCTTCAAAACTTTCTAATTACCAAGTTGCTAATTATTAATAATACTAGAAAACTAATCTTCATGAAAATTTAAAAAGTTTGTCCAAAAAAAGGCTCTTTAAAAGGCTTTAAATTCACAACTTCCTGTTCCGAAGTCACTACTTCCGCTTTGTTTTGATAGCTGTCACTAAAGTTTAAACAGGTGTCACTTTTCTTTAAAATGCCGTAGAGACAAAACAAAAACAGGTTTAGAAGCCTAAAAGTTAAAATTTTACAATAGAAAAGTAAAAAAAAATTATGATTTTTTTAAAGTAGACGGATACTTTAAGTTAAGAACATCAAAAAATAATTCATATAGCATCAATAAATGATTTGTTATGCTGACTGAAATTGAAAAATGCGTCTGACATGACGTGACTTAGTTCACATTTGATATAGAATGCAATTATGCTTTGATAGCAAACTTGTTTTTCTTCCAGTCTTTCAAAATTTTTCCGTACAAAATTTCTAATATAAAAATTATAGTCGCTAGTGCATGTCCTATGATATAAACAGTAAATACTCCCAGGGTATCTTCTAATGAAAGAGCATGTACAGAATCAGTATCTGTCGAATTATCTCTGACAATTTCTAATAATCTTCTTTCCCGTTTAATCTTTTCATACAGACCACTTTCCCAAATTTTCCGGATTGCCCGGTTTAGAGCTCTTTTGCAGCAAAAACCTTGTCTAACAGCTACTGATATCAGCGATGAGAAGAATGAATCCTTACTGAGGTAATACCTCCTCTGGAACACTCTTAAATACTCCCGCATTGTCAGAAAAGCTACCTTTTTATTTGAATTTTCGATCACTTCATCCGGTGGTTTGAAGGATAAAGAATTTTCCTGCAGGGATTTTCCAATAGTTCTAAATGTATCGGAATTCGATATCTTCATCAATTCAATGAGGAAACTGCTCTTGTATGTTGCGCATATGTGAGTCCCTTTTTTAACGGCATCTGATAATTCAACGATATTGCGAACCCCGTTTACTGGAAGGATAGCCAGGAAAGACAGAAGAGTAGCTTTGTAGCCGTACGACAAGAACATAGCACCGAGAACCCAGATAAACACTAAAGCCTTTATCTGAATGGCATGAATTTTTAAAGGAAAAGGTTTTTCAATGATACTTCCAAACATGATTAGGAAAATGTAAACTTTCGAGGTATTTCTCTTTGAAAGACAAACTAGTAAATATACCACAAAGAAAGAGATGAAAAGCATTATCCATACCATATATGAAAAAGACTCGAAAATGAGTAATGCTTTCGGTATAGCCTCTGGTTTATTAGTGATAAATGTTTCATCGTCAACATAGTATGGAAAACTGAAATCTACAACCTTCTGTCTCTCTAAGGTTAGAGTTAGCGAATTAACGGCTAAATCAGCTTTTCCTTTTTGAAGATATCCAATCATACCGCTCCAACTACCATTTCCTAAGTTTCTTCCATATACTTGATCAGGTGGATATTCTATTTTGTAACGGAAATGAAGAGCTTGAGAAAGCGCTTCAATCAATTTAGCTTCATATACATACGAAACCGAATTATCGTCATTAATCGTTTTATAAAAGCCTTGTGTGCTGTTCTCAGGGAGAGCGACAATTTTTATGTAATTTGGGAAATCTAACTTCATTTTGCAGATAACTTAATCCTGAATTTATATTATTCTTGTAGAAATTTACTCTGTGCCTTAGGTGCTTTCTTGTTTAATTTCTTTTAGCACTACGCTTGAAGTTCGGTTGTAATCTGTAATAGAAACAATATTAGTTATAAATTCAAAAACTTTTAAATATATATGTAAGTTAATAGATAATAATTTTCAAATATCAATAATTTAATTTGAGAAATACTTGTACATATTAATGGTTATATATAACTTTTTAAAAAATCAAATGAATTTTCAATCTTTTGTAATTAAAAAAATGGTATTTTAGAGAAAAAATCTTTGAATGACTTTTTTGTACTGTAATTAAAATTTCAATTAAATGGAAATGCTTTGCAAAATCAATTATCAATAATTTAATTTGATATACTTGTACGTTTTAAGGATTAAGATATAACTAGCTGTTAAAAAATCAAAATTATTTTCAATCTTAGTAAATTCCAAAAATTGTTATTTTAGAGAAAATAATCTTTAATGAATTTTTCTACTGTAATGGTAAAATTTCAATATAATAGAAATGCTTTGCAAAATCAAAATCTTTAATTTGAAATACTTGTACGTTTTAATATTATATATATAGCTGTAAAAAATCAAATTATATTCATTTTTTGTAATCAAATTGTATTTTAGAAAATAATTTTGAATACTTTTTCTACTGAATAGTAAATTCAATGATAGTTTCTGTATAATAGAAATGCTTTGCAAAATCAAAATTTCTTTGTTTGTTATTTTACATTTTACATCCCATCATGCATAACACAGGGCATTTATTTTTATGGATGTACACAAATACTCATTTTTATGTACAGAAGCAGAAGCATGTACTGTGCCTTAAACGTTTATGAAATACGGTTGTATTTAATCGGTAAAATTTTCATTGATAGTTGATTTATATAATGGAAATGCTTTGTAAAATCAAAATTTCTTTGTTTTTTATTTTGCATATTACATCCGATTATGCATAACACAGGACATTATGAATGTACACAATACTCATTTTTATGTACAGAAGCATGTACTGTGCCTTAAACGTTTATGAAATAAGGTTCTATTTAATTGGTAAAATTTTCAATGATAGTTTGTTTATTTAATGGAAATGCTTTGCAAAATCAAAATTTCTTTGTTTGTTATTTTACATATTACATCCCATCATGCATAACACAGGGCATTTATTTTTATGACTGTACACAAATACTCATTTTTATGTACAGAAGCATGTACTGTGCTTAAACGTTTATGAAATACGGTTCTATTTAATCAGTAAAATTTTCAATGATAGTTGGTTTATATAATGGAAATGCTTTGCAAAATCAAAATTTCTTTGTTTATTATTTTACATATTACATCCGATTATGCATAACACAGGACATTTATTTTTATAAATGTACACAAATACTCATTTTTATGTACAGAAGCATGTACTGTGCCTTAAAAGTTTATGAAATACGGTTCTAATTAATTGGTAAAATTTTCAATGATAGTTGGCTTATATAATGGAAATGCTTTGCAAAATCAAAATTTCTTTGTTTGTTATTTTACATATTACAATTGATTATGCATAACACAGGACATTTATTTTTTATGAATGTACACAAATACTCATTTTTATGTACAGAAGCATGTACTGTGCTTAAACGTTTATGAAATACGGTTCTATTTAATCAGTAAAATTTTCAATGATAGTTGGTTTATATAATGGAAATGTTTTGCAAAATCAAAATTTCTTTGTTTGTTATTTTACATATTACATCCCATCATGCATAACACAGGGCATTTATTTTTATGACTGTACACAAATACTCATTTTTATGTACAGAAGCATGTCCTGTGCTTAAACGTTTATGAAATACGGTTCTATTTAATCGGTAAAATTTTCAATGATAGTTGATTTTATCAGAAATGCTTTTATAAATCAAAATTTCATTGTTTTTTTATCTATCGATTATTTTGATAACAATATTTTAATTAATGGAAAATTACAAATCATTTGTAAAGAAATAGCCCTAAAACGTTATGAAAATTATATTTTAATTTTCAAGATTTTTAAAGTAATGTGCAAATAAAAAATTTTTTTTTCTAAATTATGCTATAACATCAAATTGTTTTATCTTAATATGTACAAATACTCATTTATGTGAATGCAGTTTCAAATAAATTTGAATTCGTTTAGTTAAACCGTGTGGTTATGTATAAAAAAGAAACACATAAATGAACAAACTTCTTAATTTTCTAAAATAATGACTTAAACGCTAGAGATTTATTAGTCCGTGAAATAGACTACTAGACTTTTACGAAAACAATTTGTTGTTAATACCGGTGATAAAACTTTCATTGCAATCAAGAATAATCGATGATTCAATTTAAAATTATCACATATGTATCTAATCTTTTATTTAAGCCAAATATAAAAGAAAAGTATTTAAGTAATAGCTGAGTTCAGTGATAAAACGGATGAAAATAATTCAGACGATATTTAAGTAATTTAAAATAGGAAATTATTAAATGAGATGGGTAACGGAATGACGTCATAATGCTAGAAAAAAATGTTATTTTTATCTATTTATTATGAGGCAAATTCACAATTAAATTTATTAGTTTAATCACAGAATAAACGGAACGAAAGAATTATTGTTCAAAGCCCTGAAATAAAGGATACCGATAAGCTTTAAGAATAATAATTTATAATACAGACATTTTTATAGATTTTATACAATATTATTATAAACAGAGAGCAGTAATAATATGGGAACAGAAAACAGTAATACAGAAATAAGCGTTCATCGGCTTTTAGTATCTCGTGGATAAATAGAGCTGCCTAAGTCACAGAAAATAAACAGCTGAAAATAAACGGCTCGTTGTAAATTGTTAATTCAACCACTAGATTTCGAAATTTTTACCATAGCACAAAGCAATAAGATTAAAAATTTTGGACTAGCAGTTCTAGAAATGGCAATCAAAAATAAACGATTGATTATAAATCACCAGTTGTAAAAAGTTTAAAATTAAATCACGCGACATACATTTAGTCACAAACAAAAAAGTTGACCATAGTGATTACAATCAAACAACATGATCTTCCTCTTTTCCTTTAAATTTTTTAGCATAATTTATATTTTGTATGCTTACACAAAAAAGGAAAATCAAACCACCACCGTTATTTTATGCTAATATATCATTACAAATTGCGTAGTACTTTTAAATTTTAATAAGAGTTTCACCGAACATAAATTGCTTTTGACGAAATTGATGTTTACCTATTTGCGTTCTGTAAATAAAACAGGCTTTTATGATTACAATCAAGAAAATATAATTACATAATGCACTGCCACGAACATATTAAAAATATTTATTGTTAAATTATAATAAAAGATTATCTAGCGAAAATTAATTTTTCTGCGATAATTAGAAACAATGGAAAAAAAATTTTCATAAATGATTAATACAAAAGGTACCCGATGTTTTATGTTTAGTAAACCAAGTCAAATAATTGTCTTTCTCTTTTTATTACCATTCTGGTTAAATATATATAAGATATATATAAATATATATATTTTTGATGTGTTTTTTTTTTTGTAATAATATAAACATTATATTTATGTGATACAATATATATATAGTATAATATATATAATATATATAATATAAAGTAAATATTTATAATATGTTTTATACTGTATATATATAAATATATATATATAAATATATTATATATATATATAATATATCTATATAATATAAACAAGGGTATCTGCCAAAATAAAATTTTTCAAATCCATGACTTTTCATGACTTTCCCTGATTTAGCAGATCATTTTCCATGACTTTAAAAAGCTTTCGTTAAAGTATATATGAATAAAACTTCTGATGTACATACAAATAAAATATATGCTTTTAGAGAAATTACAGGAATTTTATCATAAAAAAACTATAAACTTACTTTATAAGTGTTAATAAACTCACATACATAAAAATAAATTGTTGTATCTACATACCTAAGTTTAATCATATAGCAATTTTTCAATCAAAATGTTTCCAATTTGAATTCAGGGTACTTTGGTATTATCCAGGTGACCATGAATAATAGCCAAATATAACCCTATAATGTTTATATACAATATCCCTAGAGATAAACTTATATTTTGTGCAAAAATCTTAACTAATTTTTATTAAAAAATAATTATTATTATATTAATAAAAATTTTAATCTACAATTTAAGAAAAAACCAGAATAATATACATTTACCCACCCATTAAGCTTTCTTGCTTTGAGTTTCCTTGGTGAACAAATTTTACTTGGCAATATGGTCAATAGGATAATACATAAATACCAAACTCAGTAACTTCAGCCAAATGACAAGTAAAAATAGAATTAAACAATTCAATGCATTTTTTTTAATCGGTAGTTTAGCGGATCCATGACTTTCCATGACTTTTACTCATTTTACTTGAAAAATCAAGACTTTCCATGACAAAATTAATCCATTGTCTAAATCCATGATTTTTCATGACTTTCCCTGACTTTCCAAGCGCGGAAAATATGTATATAAATATTATATATAAATATAAAATATATATATTATATATATATATAAATATATATATATATATATATATATATATATATATATATATATATATATATATATATATCAGGGGTTTCCAACCTGCGACTCGCGAGCCACATGCGGCTATTTGAAGGATTATTTGTGGCTCTAGATAAAACTACCGGAGTTCTCTTTTCATTTTTGGTTATTATATAATAAGAAATTATTACAACTAATGAAGCTCCGGCAATGCTGGGTAAAAAAAAATCGTTCTTATTTTGTTTTTAAGAGATGATTCTCCAATTCCACAAATCATATCGATTCACTGCATAATTCACCGAGAACATCTCGTTACAAAATATTTTAAAATATCCCGATGTTATGAAAACAGTGTAACACATTGTAAATTACATTCCCACCAATGTAAAAAATCATCGACAATTCAAAAATTTCCTTGAAAAAATTAAAGGACGAAGAACTTTCAAATAACATTCAATAAATATAATTGCTGTAAAAAAATTTTTTAATAGTGTTGCGATGTGGTTAATTATGCGAATGAAAACACTTCTTTTCAAACACAAAAAAAAACATTTTATACAACAGAAAACAAGTATGACATAAAAATGTGCCTGTGCGAAACAAAATGGAAAGCGGACAGCATGCCAGCTGCCGTGCGGATGCGTACTCGATGTGAATGTGCAACTACTAGCAAGTTCTGAAAAGCGCCGAAAACGAATCACAGAAAAGTTGAGTTGTTTTGTTCCGGATGCACCGGAACAAATAGCTTTTTTGTGACTTAAATTTTGAAAAATGGCTAGGACTATCAAGGAGCTTGGTCACCCCTGGTATGTAATATATATATATATATATATATATATATATATATATATATATTGATAAGTATATTTTGATAAGTAAAATTTTTATTTTTCCAGAATTGTAAAGTACCATACGAGATAGATAAAAAAGGTTAGTTTTTTGGCTGAGAATTATTTGGTATACGCTCAATAATTTGTTTATATTCAGACTCCCCTAAAGTCTTCCGATACTGTGAATGCATTTTAGAATCATGTTGAATTCATTTAGAAAGGTAATTCAAAGTTTTCTTAGCTACGTCGAAATTATCGTTAAGTTCTTCTCAATTTTTTTGCCACATTAATTAATGGAAGTAAAGGAATAAAACTTTCATTTCCACTACACCCTGTAGGTAGATGGAATTTGTTGTTAATTTGTTGGTATAAATTTAAAGCTTATTTTCTTTAAATAATGTAAAGTACAATAATGATTTTATATCTAAAAGCAATTTGATTATAATTTTCTATATATAATACATTTGTTTTGACACTTGCAATACATTCAACTTTTTCACCTTTTCGACAAGTTCAAAAGTATCCTAACCCCTTAAAGTACAAAAAAAGGACTGCAAAAAACTTAAGTATAAATTTTAGTGTAAAACGTTATCGCTTTTTAATATCATCTATCGGGGTGAACTTTATTTCTCCCGAAAATAAACAGCTGGGAGACCTTTTAATATAACATTCATAGAAATATTCTTCTTTCTCAGAACCTTTATTTTCTATCACCTGCAGAATAAAAAGGGCCCCTTTTAAAAGAATTCTGTCCCAATTCTATCTTCTGTTATTTTGTTCTTTCAATATTACTTCAGAAAATCTACGGGAGCATGTTTCATTTTCCGATATTTCCGCATTTACGCCTGCCTCCCAACGGTAAGTTTTTATTCGCGTGTTTCATTTCTTTGTTGGCTGCGCCTAAACAAGCCCAATAAAGCGTTGTAAAAACTTCTGTCTTTCGCTTGTGGGGTTTTTATTGCGTCCTTTTGTGAGAAGAGCAGTTTATGTCTTTTCTCCCCCACCTACCCTGAATTTTTCCTTTTCCCGCCTATAAAACACGGGGTATTTATAATGGATTCTCCCAGAATGCAGTGTTTTATTTTGTCATGTATTAACGAACAAATTTGGATATATAAGCATTTTCACTTTTTCTTACACAGTCTGTATCGGTTAAATGGTCAGTTCAGCGGTCCAGAAAAATCAGACCATATAAGAGGGGTGACCATATATGCGGAACAATACAACCCTATTGAACTGTTTCAGGATTATATTCACCTATCAGAAGGTTGCGTGTTCAAATCACGTCCGGGTCACTAATACGGTGCTTGCAAAAATGGCTCCAGTCAGTGTATGAGAGTCTATTGTCTCTCTGCTTATGGCGCCTCTTCAGGCGGTTACAGTTGTGAAGACTCCCCTTTGTCCCAGCACGCGCCAAAACAGCTGATCGTAGTACACCTGTACCTGGACAATAGGGTGGCGTCGCAGAGTCGGGGATCTTGACAATCGGACTGAATAAACGAATACGCCCCTGATGGATCTCGTTAATGAATGCTCGGGAATTCCGTGAAGAAAGATCCAACGAATGAGAATTCAGTTAAAAAGTATAACTGTAACTTTAACTGGAGTTCTCATGTAACTGGGATCTTAACTGACACAAAAAACAGTTGGCGTGACCGTAACTGACCCCCCAGGTATAAAAGCCTACAATTTTGCGACTCAGGGCTTTTCGTCATTTTTTTCGGAGGTGTGTTGACCTCGTGGAGGTTTTCGCCTTTTTACCAGAGAGCTTGCTAATTCAGGAGATTCGTAAAGTCCGCTCATATAGGGAGCGGCAGAATCTCGATACCGAACGGGGGATAAATTGGGTTTGATTGCACCCTGAAAAGCCTCCCCATTTGTAAGAGATTTTTAATTCTCTTGTTTTTCTTTCGACTGTGATCGTCGTGAGGAAGTCTTACCAGCAACCATCTTTTGCAGTTCTAGATGATTTAGGAATTAACGTTCCTGTGTAAATAGCCGTAGTTAATCCAGAATTAAAGTGAATTTCCAATTTTATTCTTTGACTGTGATCCATTATTCACGTTACCTCTCATTTGAGAATATTGAAGGCGTCAAACAGTCAATGTATGTTCGCTGCCAGTGGTCCGAGAAGGCCATGGAGTATGCGCGCGCGTTGCCGCATACTCATAAACAAATAATTATACTTTTTTAAGAACATTTTAAAAATTAATTCGAGAAGTAAAAACTACATTAAAAATATGCAATATTTTTTTTTCCAGTCTCCAGTTAGTGTATGAGAGTCTATTGTCTCTCTGCTTATGGCGCCTCTTCAGGCGGTTACAGTCAATGTACGTTCGCTGCCAGTGGTCCGAGTAGGCCATGGAGTATGGGCGCGAACTCATAAACAAATAATTATACTTTTAAGAACATTTTAAAAATTAATTACAGAAGTAAAAACTACATTAAAAATATGCAATATTTTTTTTTCCAGTCTCCAATCAGTGTATGAGAATCTATTGTCTCTCTGCTTATGGCACCTCTTCAGGCGGTTACAGTCAATGTATGTTCGCTGCCAGTGGTCCGAGAAGGCCATGGAGTATGAGCGCGCTTGCCGAATACTCATAAACAAATAATTATACTTTTAAGAACATTTTAAAAATTAATTCGAGAAGTAAAAACTACATTAAAAATGTGCAATATTTTTAGGGGGGTATTTGTTTGGCTCCAGTCAGTGTATGAGAGTCTATTGTCTCTCTGCTTATGGCGCCTCTTCAGGCGGTTACAGTCAATGTATGTTCGCTGACAGTGGTCCGAGAAGGCCATGGAGTATGCGCGCGCGTTGCCGCATACTCATAATCAAATAATTATACTTTTAAGAACATTTTAAAAATTAATTCGAGAAGTAAAAGCTACATTAAAAATATGCAATATTTTTAGGGGGATATTTTTTTGGCTCCAGTCAGTTTATGAGTCTATTGTCTCTCTGCTTATGGCGCCTCTTCAGGCGGTTACAGTCAATGTATGTTCGCTGCCAGTGGTCCGAGAAGGCCATGGAGTATGCGCGCGCGTTGCCGCATACTCATAATCAAATAATTATACTTTTAAGAACATTTTAAAAATTAATTCGAGAAGTAAAAACTACATTAAAAATATGCAATATTTTTAGGGGGATATTTTTTTGGCTCCAGTCAGTGTATGAGAGTCTATTGTCTCTCTGCTTATGGCTCCTCTTCAGGCGGTTACAGTCAATGTACGTTCGCTACCAGTGGTCCGAGAAGGCCATGGAGTATGCGCGCGCGTTGCCGCATACTCATAATCAAATAATTATACTTTTAAGAACATTTTAAAAATTAATTCGAGAAGTAAAAGCTACATTAAAAATATGCAATATTTTTTTTGGGGGGGGGATTTATTAGCTTACCTTACTAATCAAAGTACAGCACACTTACATACGTACATTCATGTTCAATGTATTTAAAAATAATGAGATATATAAGTTTGCTTCCTTTTGTTGGTTGTTAACACAACTTCTACTAAGTCCCTAATAGCTTTTAAATGATCATCTGCTAATTCGAAATTAGTAAAATAACACATGAGGTCATGTATGAGAGAGATATAACTTCAACCAATAAACAGACAGATGCCCATTTGTTATCAGTGGGGGGCGAGAACTTACAGAGGTGGAAAACTATGACGATGAGGCTACACAAACAAGAAAGGGGTAAAGGGAGAAAAGAGAGAAAAATAATGGCTTGAATTCAGGTCCTCTCCAATTTCACATTAACTTCTTAAAAAAATTAAAATTAAAAAAAATTGTTTAACCCTTTGACAGTTTCATTTTTTTTTTCAGAATTCGGTGAAAAAAATGTCACATTTTTTATTGCATTTTTTTTGTTCATTTTACATCTTTAAGTAAAGATATGCTATTCAAATTAACATTTCTAATATTTTCAAGCACTTATTACAACTTTTTTCTTTCTATGAAAGCATCACAGAACTGAAGTTTACCTTTAGTCTCATCGATATCCAAGTTAATTTTTGGAATTCCAGTGAAAGCAAATCTAGGAGGCGGATCCGAAGGATTATCAAAATTAATTTTAAAAAATTGTCTTGCTTGACTGATTCCATCTGTACTACTATCAGAGTCACTACTATCCAGGTCATCTAGTAAACTTTCGCTACTATCATTTACAGATAATTCAGTTTCTGATTCCGAGTCACAGTTCGAATCACAAGATATTAGCTCCATACGCTCTGAATTATCCATTATTTAAAAGTAAAAATATATTATTCAACTCTTACATCAATAAAATTATCAGGCGGTTAGTAAAATATAACCAGAAAGCTATACACTGAAAGATAACAATTCGTCTTCTGATACAAAACATGCAAAAAAACCCGCGTTTTTTAACCGATCAGAGTAGAAAGTACAATAAACTGCAAACTATCATTTACTGGACAACTATCGCCATCTATACGAATAATTTGTTACTAAAATTGGAAAAAATACGGCCGAGACAGTGCGAGCGAAATAGAAATCGGATTGCCCGGACGGCGTACGGGCAAAACAGGGAAGGGGTTAAGACGTGAAACTGACCCTATAACCGGTGACAAGAAAAAGAAAATGACTGTTAAAGCGGTGCGCTTTAACACATGTTCCCTATTAAGTTTGACGAGACTTTAGAAAACAGATAGTATAAGCAGGTGACCATATAGCAGTTACTGACTGTACTTTGAAAGTGCTTTTTGCACAGTAAGATTATGTAGACTGTTTATAAGATTGCTCTCTACCTCCTCTCAAGAGGACAACTCGTTCTAAGGAAACAGGAAAATTCTACAAGTTGTTTTTTAACCATGTTTAAAAAGCTATGCCTAGCATAAAGGGTTAAAGAAGGTACCGAATAGTTCAGTTTTAAACCCATATTTTTGATATTAATTAAATACTAGCATATAGCCCGTTATATGACGTTATCAGTAAAATTTTTAATTTTCCAAAATTGTAAAGTACGCTATGAGGCAGGTAAAAAAATGGTTTGTTTTTTAGCCGAAAATTATCTTGCAACAAAAAAATAATCGATGATTAAATTTAAACTCATCACATATGTACTTAATCCATTATTTAAGCCAAATATAAAAGAAAATTATTCACGTAATATCTAAGTTCAATAATAAAACGTATGAAAATAAGGCATAATTTAAATAATTTAATATAAGAAATGATTAAATGAGATGGTTAAAGGAGTGACGTCATAATGCTAAAAAAATGTTATTTTTACCTATTTATTATGGGATAAATTGATAAATTACCGGGAAAATAGGAGTTGAAATAAGGGCATTAAAAGCTCGAAAAGAGAGGAAGGAGTGGATTTCGAACGTTTTAAAGAAGACAGAATTTTTCGCTGTGATATGAAGCATATTTATACCAATTAATTTTAGAATCGGATCTATAGTTTAGGAGAAGATAAACATTACTCTCTTTGAATTTTGCTAACAATGGATGCCTTTATCCATTCCAGGTCCAACCGCTTCATAAAATCGAGGACAGACGTACAGATAACTTAGGCTATTATTATATAGGGGATAATAGCGAGAAGGCCATGGAGTATGCGCGCGCGTTGCCGCATACTCATAATCAAATAATTATACTTTTAAGAACATTTTAAAAATTAATTCGAGAAGTAAAAACTACATTAAAAATATGCAATATTTTTAGGGGGATATTTTTTTGGCTCCAGTCAGTGTATGAGAGTCTATTGTCTCTCTGCTTATGGCTCCTCTTCAGGCGGTTACAGTCAATGTACCTACATAAAGGCCATAGTATGCTTGCCTACTTATAATCAAATAATTATACTTTTAAGAACATTTTAAAAATTAATTCCAGAAGTAAAACCTACATTAAAAATATGCAATATTTTTTTTTTATTTATTTAGCTATTATAATCAAAGTACAGCTTAATATTACATTCATGTTCAATGTATTTAAAAATAATGAGATATATAAGTTTGCTTCCTTTTGTTGGTTGTTAACACAACTTCTACTAAGTCCCTAATAGCTTTTAAATGATCATCTGCTGATTTGGAATTCGGAAAAGAGGGGAAAGAGTGGATTTCGAACGTTTTAAAGAAGGCAGAATTTTTCGCTGTGATATGAAGCATATTTATACCAATTTATTTTAGAATCGGATCTATAGTTTAGGAGAAGATAAACATTACTCTCTTTGAATTTTGCTAACTATGGATACCTCTATCCATTCCAGGTCCAACCGCTTCATAAAATCGAAGACAGACGTACAGATAACTTAGGCTATGATTATATAGGGGATAATAGTTACATGGGACTTACAATCAGGGAAAATCATTAAATCAACCCTTTATAACCTGAATTAATTTACCATCAACTTTTTTACTGCATTTTTGCATCATTAGATAAGTTTTAATGGAGAATAATCATAGAAAAAAAATTAATTTTTACTGTATTTTAGTAGTTAATGTTAACAAAATAAATCACATTAGTTTTAAAAATCAGATAACGTTTTAATGAGTTCTTTGAAATATTTTACTAATTAAAAAAACTGACGACAAATTTTTTTTTTCTAAACTTACAAAACATATAACAAACAAACTTACAATATACATTAAATTAAATTTGTGTATCTACTCTAAAGTATAATAAAGTAAGTTCGAAATTTTCATGAAATTGCAATGTACAAACATAAACATATTTCCACAAATGATTTATTGAACTCATAAATAAAATATGGTCATTAAACAGTACTCCAATTTGCTCAAAATCTCTTTTTAAGAAATAATATGACAAAATCAAAAGAAAAATTTAAACTAAAGCTTAATTTACATTTCAAAAATTAACAAAAAAAGTAAAAATTTCAACTAAAATACCTGATTTAAAAATTTTGAAATGTAATGTCTATCAATGATTTAATTCATACAAGTATAGTTTCATAAATGTAAATTAAGAATTAAGATAAAAGATTTGGAACATCCCTAAGTCTCTTATGCGAAATAAAGTACTAAAATAAAGTATAAAAGTAACAAAAATAGTATAAATTTCAAATGCATATATGATTTTAAAAATTTGCAATGTAATTGGTCTGCTAATGATTTAATTCATACAAGTATAGTTTCGTAAATGTAAATTAACAATTAAGATAAAAGGTTTGGAACATTCCTAAGTCTCTTATGCGAAATAAAGTACTAAAATAAAGTATAAAATTAACAAAAGCAGTAAACATTTCAAATGCATATCTGATTTTAAAAAATTTGCAATGTAATTGGTCTACCAATGATTTAATTCATACAAGTATAGTTTCATAATTGTAAATTAACAATTAAGATAAATGGTTTGGAATATTCATCTCTTATGCAAAATGAAGTACAAAATTAACAAAAAATGTAAAACTTCTAACTAAAATATCTGATTTAAACAATTTGCAATGTAATTGGTCTACCAATAATTTAATTCATAGAAGTATAGTTTCATAAAAGTGAATTAACAATTCAGATAAAAGATTTAGAATATCCGTAAGTCTCGTATGCAAAATAAAGTACAAAATTTTTAAAAAAATGTAAAACTTTCAATTAAAATTAGTTAAACAATTTGCAATGATTTAAACAATTTGCAATGTATTTGGTCTACCAATGATTCCGTTTACTTAAGTATTGTTTCATAAATATAAATTAACAGTTAAGATAAAGGCTTTAGAACATCCTTAAGTGTCTTATGCGAAATGAAGTAACAAATAAAGTACAAAATTAACAAAAAATGTAGAAATTTCAAATAAAATATGTGATTTAAAATTTTTTCAGTGTAAATGGTCTACCAATGATTTAACTCATACAAGTATAGTTTTATAAATGTAAATTAACAATTTAGATAAAAGGTTTGAAACATGCCTAAGTCTCTTATGCGAAATAAAGTACTAAAATAAAGTATAAAATAAACAAAAATAGTAAAAATTTCAAATGCATATATGATTTAAAAAATTTGCAATGTAATTGATCTATCAACGATTTAATTCATACAAGTATAGTTTCATAAATGTAAATTAACAATTAAGATAAAAGGTTTGAAACATTCGCCTCACATGCAAAATAAAGTACAAAATTAACAAAAAATGTAAAACTTTCAACTAAAATATCTGATTTAAACAATTTGCTATGTAATTTGTCTACTAGTAATTTAATTCATACAAGTATAGTTTCATAAATGTAAATTAACGAGTAAGATAAAAGGTTTGGAACATTCTTCTCTTATGCAAAATTAAGTACAAAATTAAGAAAAAATGTAAAACTTTCGATTGAAATATCTGATTTAAACACTTTGAAATGTAATTGGTCTACCAATGATTTAATTCATACAAGTGTAGTTTCATAAATGTAAATTAATAACAAAGATAAAAGGCTTGGGACATCCGTAAGTCTCTTATGTGAAATGAAGTACGAAATTAACAAAAAATGTAAAAGTTTCAACTAAAATATCTGATTTAAAAAATTTGCAATGTAATTGGTCTACTAATGATTGAATTCATACAAGTTTATTTTCAGAAATGTAAATTAATAATTAAGATAAAAGGTTTGTAATATTCGTCTCTTATGCAAAATGAAGTACAAAATTAACAAAAAATGTAAAACTTTCAACTAAAATATCTCATTTAAACAATTTGCAATGTAATTGGTCTACCAATGATTTAATTCATAGAAGTATAGTTTCATAAACGTGAATTAACGATTAAGGTATAAGATTTGGAACATCCGTAAGTCTCGTATGCAAAATAAAGTACAAAATTAACAAAAAAATGTAAAACTTTCAATTAAAATATCTGATTTAAACAATTTGCGATGTATTTATCCACCAATGGTTTAATTCACACAAGTATTGTTTCATAAATATAAATTAACTATTAAGATAAAAGGTTCAGAACATCCCTAAGTGTCTTATGCAAAAGTACACAAATAAAGTACAAAAGTAACAAAAAATATAAAAATTTCAAATAAAATACCTGATTTTAAAAATTTGCAATGTAATTAGTATACCAATGATTAAACTCATGCAAGTATAGTTTTATAAATATAATGTAACAATTAAGGTAAAGGGTTTGGAACATCCGTAAGTCTCATATGTGAAATGAAATACGAAATTAACAAAAAATGTAAAACTTTCAACTACAATATCTGATTTAAACAATTTGCAATATAATTGGTCTACCAATAATTTAACTCATGCAAGTATAGTTTTATAAATGTAAATTAACAATTAAGGTAAAAGGTTTGGAACACCCCTAAGTCTCTTAAGTGAAATGAAGTACACAGTTGAGTAGGCTAACTAATATATATTAAGTTAACTATATCTTACCGTTCTTTCTCTATATTTACTTTTTTTTTTTTTTGCACACGAGTAATAATAAATAAGCTTCAGATGAAATTTATCATATTCTAAAATAATTATTCAAGAACGAGGAAACAGAAAATTTTGGCTAAAAAGGACAAGCTTTTGCAGTATTTGATGTTAATGTGGTTTTTAGATTTGTGAGCTTTTCTGTTGCTTTGATTGCATAACATGATTTTTGAATTAAATTATACAATTTTTTTCTCTCTTGAAATACTGTAAGGAAAGTATTTCTTACTTTATCCTGCTGATCGCAGGCTTTGAGTTTATTCTTATTAAGCACACATACGTATTAAAATGTCTATTTTACAAAAATTAAAAGCGTCCTAAAAAAGCATTAAGTTTCCTTTCGACAGCAGATGGAATTTTTAGTAAAATTCAAAACAAAATAAATACATATTTTAAATATTTTCTAAAATATTCGGTACTATTATTAGCCCTCGTGTTCCAAAGACGTAGGTGGTAGATCTTCAAACCAAACCTAACTTCTTGATGCGTAGTTTCAAAGCTTTTAGAGAAATTAGAAAATATGACTAAATACAACCGATTATTTAACTCCATTTGAAGTAGTTCAAAGTTGATTAAATTTATTCTCATTCAGGAAATATATGCATTAAAATGTTTATTTTCCAGTAACAAAGCTTTTTAAACGTGTTCAACAGCATTAAGCTTTTATTCAACAAATAAGAGTTTTTATTAAATTCACAACAAAATAAATATATATGATTTAAAATATTTTATAAAATATTTCTAACTGTTAGTCCTCGTGTTGCAAAGAGGTAGATGGTAGAGCTACAAACCAAACCGTGTTCAACAGCATTAAGCTTTTTTTCCACAAATAAGAGTAGAACAAATGAGAGTTTATAATTGAATTCCCAACAACATAAATAGACATCATTTTCAATATTTCCTAAAATATTCCTAACTATTATTAGAACTCCTGTTACAAAGAAGTAGATGGTAGACCTTCAAACCAAACCTAACTTCTAGATGTTTAGTTTTAAACCTTTTAGAAGAATTAGAAATATAACTAAATACACCCGATTATTTGACACCATTTAAAATGCTACTAAAAGTTAATTTAATTTTACTTCTTATACACGAAATAACGACATTAATGTAATTAATACAATAGCAGTTGAAACGCACATTTTCAATATTTCCTAAAATATTCTTAACTATTATTAGCCCCCGTGTTGCAAAGAAGAGAGGGTAGATCTTCAAACCAAACCTAACTTCTTGATGTCTACTTTTAAAGCTTTTAGAGAAATGAAAAAAATATGACTAAATACAACCGATTATTATACGCATTAAAATTGCTAATTTATAGTAACAAAGCTTTTAAATATTTTCAACAGCATTAAACTTTTATTCAACAAATAAGAGTAGAACAAATAAGGGTTTTTAATTAAATTCACAACAAAATAAATACAGATCATTTTAAATATTTTTTAAAATATTCCTAAGTATTATTAGCCGTCGTGTCGCAGAGAATTACATGGTAGAGCTTCAAGCCAAACCTAACTTCTGGATGTGTAGTTTTAAAGCTTTTAGAAAAATTAGAAATATAACTACATCCGATATAAATACATCCGATTATTTAACACCATTCAATATGCTACTAAAGGACTATTTTATTTTATTTTTTTACTTCTTATACATGAACTTAAAACATTAGTGTAATTAAAATTATAGCAATTGAAATGCACATTCGTAAAGTTCCTTGTACTTCCAAATAAATTTTTCTGCAACAATGTTTATAAATAAAGCACTTACATAACTTAAAGAGATATATTTTAACACTAGGCGTACCATAATTTGCAAAAACCCGTTTATAAACGTCTGGTTATTTTGCTATGTAATCACATCTTAGTCTAATTTCAAAGCTTTATATAGAGAAGATATTTAAGGAAACTTAAAGTATTTTCATACTGGTTGCTAACACGTCTTCATTTATAGTATTCATTCATAGTACTTTTTCAAGCGTTTATGTTTAAGGAACCTTTAAGTAATCTCTTATCATATTAGCACCTGAAAGATGTAACATTCCTTACCAACCATTTGACAAATGCGGGCCATTTATTTTGAAAACTCACCATTTAAACTCTTCAGTGGGTACAGATAAAGGATTATGTAGGTAAGTCAGAACGTTGCATTGAGAACTTACACATAAGTTGAATCCACAATCACTGAATGTCTCATTCTTTATTTGAACAATTTGATTGAAATTAAAAGTTGTCTAAATGTGTAATGTTTCTATTAAGGACAGAACAGTCTGTTATGACGTAAACGATAATCAAAAACTTGTGTGTACTTGAAACAGACGTACAACTTGCAAAAATACATTATTATAATCCTATGAAATAGTAAATAATATATGATTTACAAAATACTTACTATACTTTTATTAATTATTACTCGAAGCATTTCGTGTTTACAATACAAAACCAAAAACATTTTCAGATTTTTAAAATTTACAACATGAAAAAAAAAATACAGACGAAACTTTTTGATAAATGAAATTACATGAAATTTTGAAACTAAATTTGTAAAAACACAATTTGTTCGATTTTTGCAGGGTCATAAGTCCTTGAAGATAATTAATGGAACAGAAAATATTTTAATAAACAAAGAGGACAAAAATTGGATAAAACTCATATTGATTTACAAAGTTTTATAGCGAAGTTGAGGGTTAAGAGTCTATATTATTTTGTAAATATCTTACTAGCAATATAAAATTAAAATTTGTTTACTGCACGATTACTTAATATACTTCCACATTAGATATCATATCGTATAGTAAAAATGATTTTTCCTGCGTGTTATGCAGTTAAATGTTCAAAAACAACCTCTTTCCTTTGATTATAAAATTCATATGATTTTGTGATTTTATGGAATAATTATATACTGATTTTAATCTATATTAACAATTATGTTTTGAAGTTAAACATTGGCACAATTGATAAAGACATTTTTTTTTTCAAAAAGTTTTCAAAAAGTTTAACAGTTAAAGTTGCTTTCATAAACTGCAAATGCGTTTTTCTCAGAACGGTATTTTTAATAAAATGTTGAAATTTGAAATGTGATTTCTCAAAAAGTTCTTAAAATATTTTGTTGAAAATTATTATGAATGTTTTTGATAGTATTTACTAGTAAATGACCTAAAAGCTTTAAATTTGGATAATTTTTAATGATGTTACACTCATAGTTAGATATAAAGGTAATGAAAATTCGTTAAAAATTCAATGTGTATGATTTTGAAAGACCAAAATTTTTACCAAATGTAAATTAAGCAAAGATTTTAGGTGATTCACTAGTCCAGTGTATAAGAAATATGTTGCACCAAAAAATATTGGAATAATTTAATTTATTAAAAAATTAGACCTTTTGAAAAAAAAACCGATTTTTTTACTAAATTTTCTTCATTTATTAGAAATTTTATAAAACTTCTCCAGGAATAATTTTTTAAGTGCAATTCTCTATGATAATATAAAAAATAAATCTAAAACTGTAAAAATATGAACTAGTTTCTACGTTTAAAGAAAAGAGTTCTCCGAACGTAGACGGATACCTTAAGGTATTTACCTATGATTAAATTTATAGTAGTTATTATTTTGTTAGTCACAAAGACTAAATATTATATGGGTTGCGTTGTATAGATTATTATATATCTATGTGCTCAAATTTAACCAAAGTTCTGAGACACTACAGATTGAAACTTAAAAAACTAATCAGCTAAATTAAGGGTTTTTAAAACTTTTAGGTAAAAAAAATAAAGAAAAGAGAGGACCTAATCTCAAATTCAAATATTTTTAACTAGCATATAGCCCAACATATGACGGGATCAGTAAAATTTTTAATTTTCCAGAATTGTAAAGTACTCTATATGGCAGGTAAAAAAGTGGTTTGTTTTTTGGCTGAGAATAATCTGGTACACGCTCAATAATTTGTTTATCTTCCCTGACCGCATGTTAGTTGCCAACTTCAATTTATCTTGTCATATTACGTTATAGAATGGACAATGATTATTTGGCGGTATATATGAATGATGTCCAAAATTGAGAGAATCGATTGCTAACAGTGTAATTATGTATAAAAAACAAACACAAACGAACGAACTTCTTAATTTTCAAAGCTATATAACTTAAACGCAGATATTTATTAGTCCGTGAAATAGACGCCTAGACTTTTATGAAAATAATTTGTTGTTAATACCAGTGATAAAATTTCATTGCAACAAAAAATAATCGATGATTAAATTTTAAATTATCACATATGTACCTAATCTATTATTTAACCCAAATATAAAATAAAATTACTTACATAATATCTAAGTTCACTGATAAAACGTATAAAAATAATGCAGACGATATTTAAATAATTTAAAATAAGAAATGATTAACTGAGATGGTTAAAGGAATGACGTCATAATGATAGAAAAAATGTTATTTTCATCTACTTATAACGTGATAAATTGATAAATTTAATCGTCTGCTCTTAATCGGGGAAAATAGGGCTTGAAATAATGGCATTAAAAGCTCGAAAAGGAGGGGAGGGAGGATTTCGAACGTTTTAAAGACGACAGTATTCTTCTCTGTGATATGAAGTGTATTTATACCAATTTAATTTAGAATCAGATAAATAGTTTACGTGAAGATAAACTTTAATCATTTTGAATTTTTCTAACCCTAACTCATCAAGATTGCTCTATCCATTCCAGGTCCAACCGCTTCATAAATTCGAGGACAGATTTACAAATAACTTAGGCTATTATTATATAGGGAATGCGTACTTTTGTGGATATATTTGGTGTGCCAGGGCGGTAATCAGTTTGGAAGCTCTTGGTGAAATGATGTAGACACTTTGCGTGTATACTCGTTTGGTGTGATAACAATGTCGACTTCAGTCTCACCACTGGTCTGGGGCCTTCTAAAATAATTTGGGTGATTCGGAAATACGGATGCTCTGGAACACTTCTGGTTGCTGCTAGATGACGGAGTCATTAGTTTTTCTCTCTTAGAACCAACTCTTCCTTTTGTCTCCGAACTCTGTCCTCGAGTCCTGAACACTTACTGTCGAATCTGCTCCTCTACCCCCGAATTCCAACTGTCGAACTCCACTCCTCGACTCCCGAACACTCACTCTTTCTTGACTTTTCTTTATTTTATATTTTCCTCTCTGTCCTTTCTTACTTCTCTTCGTCCAATCAGCATAGTTGTATAAATCCATTGGTCTCCTTTTCCCCACCTTGAAACCACAAACATGTGGAAAGCATTGCCCCTTCAAATTGGCCACTGTCCCTTAGGGATAAATAACTCCACAAAGGTATATTGAGTGTCATGTACAGACACGTGGTTCTAATCTGGGACTGGGATCAGAACCCCTCCGAGAATCGAGCACAAGACGAAAAAATCCGTTCAATTAATTTTATGGGTCCTCTCTTCTTTACAAAAGATGTGATTAGGTCAGATTTAGATTCCAACCATTTCACTTCTCGTTTTATTTATATCAATTATATTAATTAATCATATTAATTATATCAATCATATTAATTATCAATTATATTACTAATCTAAATCGCCTCACCTTACGTAGTTCTGAATAGAATAGATGTCTATTGAAATCTCGAGATCAAAGTTTTTCGAGATCGCGATTCGGACTTCAAATGAATGCAATAACTTGAAAAAATATTACTTTACTCGGAATATTTAGCATGTCTTTTGGCGATCTACGTTATCGCGTGCGAGGGAAAAACAGTATCGCCGACGGGGATATATCAGCAGAGCAAATTTTTAATATTGTTATCCCGATACTTAAAGTATATCAGTATTTGACAATATATTGATAAACGATCCAGCCTTTATTATTATTATTATTATTATTATTATTATTATTAAGACTTGATTCCTTTGTGGTTTAGTTGGATATTAACACATTGTATACAGTACAAGTACTAATACGTTTCCTGACCATTGATACTTGAGTGCGGGATACGTACTAGTACAGGTTAGTGTAACAACATGGTTTGTTTGTACCAAAAATAATGGTATATACAGGAAAACGAAGCCGAATGTTCTTGTCTACTAGATAGATTCTAGAAAAATTTAGACAAATAAAAACTAGTTTTTACATCAGTCGAGGCGGAACCACAGAACGGGAAAAATTAAAACTATATACTACTATTTCTATTTGATTTTTCATAGTTACGATACTATTATAAATTAATCCACTAAATAATGTATTTTTTGTTTACAAAAATCTTATAGTTGTTATTCATATACTTCTATTTATATATTTGTTTATATATTTCAATATAAAATACGAAAAGTTGGTTAAAAAATTAAATAATTTTCGATCTATTGAGATTTAACTGAATAACTAAATTTACGCTGTGAAATGTACCCGCACACAATGTGTTAACATTGTTATGAGAGTATTAGAGATGTCGAATTTATATACCAGACACTTCTTATGACTATTAATATCATTTCTAAATATATTTCATATAAGACAAAGCACAATTCTGTTTAAAAATTGTAGAAAAGAAAACTATAAATGGGATTATAAATCTCTGAAAATATTTACTCAGTTTCCTTTTCCACTAATTTATAATATATTCAGGCTGTTTGATGTATAAACAAACAGCTTACAGATCTTTTAACATGGTATATATATAGACATAATTCTCCTTTTCTAAACAAATTTCTATTGCTTGAAGAATAAAAGGACACTTAAAAAAATGTTACAATTGTATCTTTTATTATTTTGTTCGTTCAATATTATTTCGATAAATTTACGGGAACAGATTCAGTTTCCGATTGTTCCACTTTTACGCCTTTCTACTTACTTATAAGCTTTCATTGCGTGTTTCATTTCTTTCTTAGCCGTGGCTAAACAAGCACAATAAGGCGATGTAAAACTCCTGCCTTTCGCTTGCGGGGCTTTTATTACGTCCTTTAGTGACATTCTCTGTTTATGTCTTTTCTCAAACTCGTACTCCATATAGTCTTCCCTCCCACCCCCAATAAAAAAGAGCTGTGTAAAATGAAATCTTCCAGTCTTTAAAGGACGCCTTGGAAATTTCATATGTGAGTATAAGAAATATGAAATCGCTTGATTTGGGGGTAAAAAATTTTAAAAAATAATAATTAAAAAATCATTTAATATAACAGCATATTATTCATAATATTACTGTGGTGGAGCGATTTAGATCCTTTTGTTGTTGCTATTTCTCATGCCACTTGGACAATCAAGAGCCAAACCGGGCCCATATGTCCCTGAGGCCCTCCAGGCTTATCCCGGTAGTGATGGGCAGATTATGAATATTGGGCCACCCCACTCTGCAGCAGCCCTTCGAAGTATCCGTCTCTTCGAACCCTTCGTACCCGTGCCCTTCGAAGTCTGCACCGCGCGCACGTCGCGGTACAGACACAATCCACGAGTGAACTAAGAAGAAGAGCACTGCTTAGAAGAGAATTTGGAATACTTACTGGATGCTTAACGGACATCATGACGCTGGAATCAGTGAGGGTGGAGCGAACCACAAGACGAATGAACAAAGCTCTAAAAAAGCAAGAGGGAGCTAAAATTAAGCTTTGGTCCCCTTGAGGATGAGTTCCCTTCGAGTTCACTGAGCGAGCCTGTCGCATGGGTCTAGACCCCGAATTACGTTAACCACGTTGCCGAGTCACTCCTCATAGCAGATGCCATTTGGACAAACCAAGCACAATTGAGCCTGCAGGCTCTCGTATTAAGGCCAAGGGATGAGCCTTTCGTTTTAATGAGAGCTATTAAGGCTGAATGGGGTCACGTACTAGTACGGGTTAGTGTAACAACACGGTTTGTTTGTAGGTACAAAAATAACGGTACATGCAAGAAAACGAAGCCGAATGTTCTTGTCTACTACATAGATTCTGGAAAAATTTAAACAAATAAAAACTAGTTTTTACATCAGTCAATGTGGAACCATAGAACGGGAAAAAATCAAAACTATATACTACTATTTCTATTTGATTTCACGATATTATTATAAACTTATTTACTAAACAATACAAATATCTTATAGTTGTTATTTATATATTTCTATTTTTATATTTGTTTATATATTTTAATATAAATTAACGAAATCCTGGTAAAAAATTGAATAATTTTCGATCTATTGAAATTTAACTGAATAACGAAATTTACGCACAAAAATCCCGCTCCCGGTACAATTGCGCAGTAAAATGTACCCGCACACAATGTGTTAACATGGTATTTATAGAGGTACTTCTAGTTCCCAAGTAAGTTTCTACTCCCTATAAAATCCTTTTTAAAAAATTCCATCCCGATTCAATCTTCTATTCTTATTTCTTATTTTGTTCCTTCAATATTGTTTCAGCAAATCTACGGGAATGTGTTTTAGTCACCGATACTTCAGCATATACACCTACTTCCAGATAGTAAGTTTTCATTTCTGTGTTTCATTTCGTTTTGAGCCACTCTATTCAAGCACAATAAAGTGACGTAAAAGCTCCTATTTTTCACTGGCGGAGCTTTTAATTCATTTGTTTGTAAGATTTTCTTTTTGTCTTTTCTCACGCACCTGCTCCACATAGCTTTGGATATCATATGTGTTTTACTTATTGGTTACGACTAAACAAGCTCAAAAAGGCATTGCAAAATCTCCTGTTTTCGCTGGTGCAGCTTCTACTTTGTTCATTTGTGAGATCGTTTGTTTATGTCTTTTCTCACACACAAGCTTCACATAGCTTTGGATATCATATGTGTTTTACTTATTGGTTACGACTAAACAAGCTCAAAAAGGCATTGTAAAATCTCCTGTTTTCGCTGGTGCAGCTTCTATTTTGTTCATTTGTGAGATCGTTTGTTTATGTCTTTTCTCACACACAAGCTTCACATAGCTTTGGATATCGTTTGTGTTTTACTTGTTAGTTGCGGCTAAACAAGTTCAATAACGCAATGTAAAAGCTCCTATTTTTGCTGGCAGAGCTTTTATTGAATTCGTTTGTGAGATCCTCTGTTTATGTCTTTTCTCACACACTAGATCAACATAGATTTTCCTTCATCCACCTATAAAGAACAACTTTAATTTGAGTCGAATCTCTGAGTCATTGTAGGACACTAAGAAGATTTCGTATATGGGTATAAGGAATATAAAATCACTTGATTATGGGCTATAAATTTTAGAAAAACAGTAATTAAAAGACCTTTTAAACATAACAACATAACATTTATAGAACTACCATGCTTCTTTTTGGAACTATCTTTGGAACCTGAACAACTCTATGAAAGCGCACTTCAGTTTCTGATATTTCCATATTTACACTTGCCTTCCGACAAATTTTCATTTCTATGTTTAATTTTTTTTATTGCCCGCGACCAAACAAGCCCAATAAAATATGTAAAAACTTCTGTTTATAGCTTTCGAAAGTTTTATTGCGTTCTTTTGAAAAATGTTATTTTTAGGTCATCCTCACATGCCAGTGTTATAGCGAAATATAAAACTTAAGCTTTATAATTTTGATTTTCCATGCCTTTTTTGGACGCTGTCCTGATATTTCAAATAGGAGAATAGGAATAAGAAGCTATTTGATTATATATCGACAATATATTTCATGGAATCAATAAAAAAAGGCATTCACTAAATAGTCATAAAACTGTTTTTGATATAATCCGTCAATAGCAATTTCTTTTGTTGTTTATTAGTAAGACAAATTTGAATATGCATACATTTATTTATTCTTTTACTTATATTTACAATAATGACTATCTACGTGTGAGAGCAGGAGAGAATGAAACAGACTATATATATATATATATATATATATATATATATATATATATATATATATATATATATATATATATATATATATATATATATATATATATATATATATATATATATATATATATATATATATATATATATATATTATATATATATATATATATATATATATATATATATATATATATATATATATATATATATATATATATATATATATATATATATATATATATATATATATATATATATATATATATACATATATATATACATATATATTTATATATATTTATATATATATGTATATATATATATATATATATATATATGTATACGTGTATGTATATATATATGTATATATATATGTATATATATATATATATATATATATATATATGTATACGTGTATGTATATATATAGTATATATATATGTATATATATATATATATATGTATATATATATGTATATATATATATATGTATATATATATATATGTATATATATGTATATATATATATGTATATATATATATATATATATATATATATATGCTATAAGACGAATTCGCGATGGGTGGTTGCAGTCATGGTCTATAAAATGGCACGTTTTAGTTAAAGACCTTTACTAACAGAACTTTGGAGGACGGGTTTCCACTTCACTATAGGGACAGGACAAACTGAGAGGTCAGCTAGAATGAAGTAAAAAGTGAAAGGCTCTTAACACCTGGGTCAATACATCAGTCAAAGTCTGTGGGAAAATCTGACTCTGATAGCATGAATCTCCTTTTGGAAATTTCCTAAAATGTCTGCTAAAACAATGTTGAATTATAATTGGTTAGACCAATTCTCTGAGGGCATAAACTGTAGCCCAGTGATCAATTTAGGTTAGGGGTTAAAAAGAGGAAAACAAAAAGATGCGGGAAATTTTGCCCTTGACTTAAGATTTGAAAACCCATGAGAATTTTCTCGGGCCGTTTTAGGGGTTTTATACTAAATACCTACATTAACAGAAAATAGAACAATAGAAAATAGTTTCCCGATCTAGATTACTTTACCTTATATATATATATATATATATATATATATATATATATATATATATATATATATATATATATATATATATATATATATATATATATATATATATATATGGGGGGAAGATGATAGTTAAATAGATAGTAGGTAGATAGAGAAATTGTTAGATGTGTAGACAAACTATTATTTTTTTTTTTTATTAGAGACCTGATTCCCCTTTATCCCCTTTAGTCTTTAACTATTAGATGAATATTAACATTGCTTTGAGAGTATTTTAAAGGACAAATTTATTTATTAGAACATTTAATTTGACAATTAGTATATTTTCTTAATATATTTCATACCAGACAAAGACTAAAATCTGTTTGGAAACTGGAAATGTACAAGAAATGTACATATAATTCTCCGAAAATTATTTATCTACTTGCACTGTTTAATTTACAATAACAAATTGCTTAAAGATATTTCAATAATTGCTGTTCCTCTACACAAATTTCTATCACCTGCAGAATAAAAGGACCCTTCAAAAAGAATTTAATCTCTATTCTATCTGCTATTCTTCTCTTCGTTCAGTATTATTGCAAAAATTTAAAGGAGCGTGCTTCAGTTTCCGATATTTCAGCATTTAGAACATTCTCCCAACGGTAAGTTTTCATTTGTGTGCTTCATTTCTTTCTTGGACGTAGCTAAACAAGCTCAATAAGACTATGTAAAAACTCCGGTCTTTCGCTTACGTGTATTTTTATTGCGTCTTTTGTGAGATTCTCTGTTTATGTCTTTTCTCACACATCATTACCACATAGTCGTTCTTTCCTTAGCTATAAAAAAGAGTTGTATAAAATGGATCTTCCAGTCTTTATAGGACTCTTGGGAAATTTCATGGGTATAAAGAATAAGAAATCATTTAATTCTGGCATGTAAAATTTTGAGAAATAATAACTTGAAGACCTTTTAACATAGCAATATAACGATTATAGAACTACTATATTCCGTTCTTCAAACTTTTTTTTTCTATCACTTAAATATTAAAAGACGTCGTTTAAAAGAATTCTATACCTATTTTATCTTCAGTTATTTTGTTCTTCTATATTACGTCTACAAATCTAGGGAGAATTCTACGGTTTCCGATATACGCTTGGCTTCAGACGGCAAGCTATCCTTTATTCTGTTTTTTTTTTTTCTTTCAACAAACAACCCACATAAAATGGCGTAAAAACATCTGTTTTTTGCTTTCGAAACTTTTAGTGTGATGTTACTCTCCTCATTCTATTTTCTGTTATTTAGTTCTTTCAATATTCTTTCGACAACTTTACGAGAGAGTGCTTCAGTTTCCGACATTTAAGCATTTACTTCTTCTTCCCAACAAGTAAGTTTTCATTTGTTCTTTTCACTTCTTTATTGTCCGAGACTAGACACGCCCAATAAAGCTATGTAAAAACTCCAGTCTTTCGATTACAGGAATTTTTATTGCGTCTTTTGTGAGATTCTCTGTTTATGCCTTTCCTCACAAACCAGCACCACATATTTGGTTCTATCAATATTCTTCTGACAAATTTACGGAAGAGTGCTTAAGTTTCCGATAATTCCGCATTTTTGTCTTCCTCCCGACAGATAAGTTTTCATTTGTGTGTTTTATTTCTTTCTTCGTAGAAGCCAAACCAGCTAAACAAGGCTATTTAAAAACTCCAGAAAACTCCAAAAACGGGGATTTTTATTGCGTCTTTTGTCAGATTCTCTGTTTATGTCTTTTCTTACAAACCAGTACCACATAGTTATTCTTTCCTTCGCCTATAAAAAACGAGATGTAAAAATGGAAGCTTCCAGTCTTTATAGGACTGTTGAGAAATTTAGTATAACGGTATAAGGAATAAGAAATCGCTTAATTCTGGAATGTAAAATTTTGATTAATAATAACTGTAAAATCTCCAGTCTATCGCTTACGGGAATTTTTATTGTGTCTTTTGTGAGATTCTCTGTTTATGTCTTTTCTCACACACCAGCATCACATAGTTGTTCTTTCCTTCGCCTATTAAAAACAAGCTGTCTAAAATGGAAGCTTCCAGTCTTTATAGGACTCTTGGGAAATTTAGTATATGGGTCTAAGGAATAAGAAATCGTTTAATTCTGGGATGTAAAATTTTCAGAAATAATAACTTGAAGACCTTCTAACATAGCAATATAACGTTTTATAGACAACTATATACCTTTCTTCCAACTTTTTTGTCTATCATCTATACATTAAAAGACATCTTTTAAAAGAATCCTTCCAATTTTATTTCCTGTTATTTTGTTTTTCTATTTTACTTCTACAAATCTGTGGAGCATTCTACGGTTTTCCGACATACGCTTGGCTTCAGACGGCAAGTTATCTTTTTTTTTCCTTTGACCAAACAACCCACATAAAAATGGCGTTTAAAAAACTTCCGTTTTTTGCTTTCGAAACTTTTATTGTGATGTTACTCTCCTCATTCTATTTTCTGTTACTTTGTTCTTTCATATATTTCGAAATTTATGAGAGAGCGCTTCAGTTTCCGACATTTCCGTATTTACGTCTTCCTCACGACAAGTAAGTTTTTCATTTGTGTTTTTCACTTCTTTGTTGTCCGAGACTAGACAAGCCCAATAAAACTATGTAAAAACTCAGTCTTTCGATTACAGGAATTTTATTGCGTCTTTTTGTGAGATTCTCTGTTTATGTCTTTTCTCACAAACCAGCACCACATAATATTTGGTTCTTTCAATATTCTTCCGACAAACTTACGGTGAGAGTGCTTAAGTTTCCGACATTTCCGCATTTTTGTCTTCCTCCGAGAGATAAGTTTTCATTTGTGTGTTTCTTTCTTTCTTCGTAGAAGCTAAAAACCAACTCAACAAGGCTATTTAAAAACTCCAGTCTTTTGCGTACGGGGATTTTTGTGTTTGCGTCTTTTGTGAGATTCTCTATTTATGTCCTTTCTTACAAACCAGTACACCATAGTTATTCTTTCCTTCACCTATAAAAACGAACTGTATAAAAATGGAAGCTTCCAGTATTTATAGGACTGTTGAGAAATTTAGTATAAGGGTATAAGGACTAAGAAATCGTTTTAATTTTTGAATGTAAAATTTTGCGATTAATAATAACTTGAACACCTTTTAACATGGCAATACTTCATTTATAGAACTACTATATTCCTTTCTTCGAACTTTTTGCCTATCACTTATATATATTAAAATCTTTTAAAAATAATTCTATACCTAGTTTATCTTTTGTTATTTTGTTTTTCTATATTACTTCTACAAATGTAGAGAGCGTTCTACAGTTTTCCAATATTTGCGGATATTATGCTTTTGGCTTCAAACGGCAAGTTATCCTTTATTCTATTTCCTTCCTTTTTTTGGCTTCGACCAAACAAACCCAATTAAATGATGTAAAAACTTCTGTTTTTTTTGCTTTCGAAACTTTTATTGCGATGTTTCTGTCCTAATTCTATCTTCTGTTACTTTGTTCTTTCAATATTCTTCCGACAAACTTACGAGAGAGGAGTTTTCGATATTTCCTCATTTACGTGTTCCTCCGGACAGGTAAGTTTTCATTTGTGCATTTCATTTCTTTGTTGGCCGACACTAAACAAACTCATTAAGGCTATGTAAAAACTCCGGTCATTCGCTTACGGAGATTTTTATTGCGTCTTTTGTGAGATTCTCTGTTTATGTCTTTTCTCACACACCAGCATCACATAGTTGTTCTTTCCTTCGCCTATAAAAAACGAGCTGTCTAAAATGGAAGCTTCCAGTCTTTATAGGACTCTTGGGAAATTTAGTATATGGGTCTAAGGAATAAGAAATCGTTTAATTCTGGGATGTCAAATTTTGAGAAATAATAATTTGAAGACCTTTTAACATAGCAATATAACATTTATAGAACTACTATATTCCTTTCTTCAAAATATTTTTTCTATCACATAAAATTAAAAGGCGTCTTTTAAAAGAATTCTATTACCTATTTTATTTTCCATTATTTTGTTTTTTATGTTATTTCTATAAATTTAGGGAGCGTTCTACGGTTTCCGATATTTGCGTATTTACGCTTGACTTCAGATTGCAAGTTATCATTTGCTCAGTTTCTTTCGTTTTTGGCTTCGACCAAACAAGCCCAATAAAAGAATGTAAAATTTTCTGGTTTTTGCTTTCGAAACTTTTATTGCGATGTTTCTGTCCTAATTCTGTCTTCTGTTATTTTGTTCTTTTAATATTCTTCCAACAAATTTACGGGAGTGCATTTCATTTCTTTGTTGGCCGACACTAAACAAACCCATTAAGGCTATGTAAAAACTCCGGTATTTCGCTTACGGGGATTTTTATTTCGTCTTTTGTGAGATTCTCTGTTTATGTCTTTTCTCACACACCAGCATTACATAGTTGTCCTTTCCTTCGCCTATAAAAAATAAACTGTATAAATTGGAAGTTTCCAGCCTTGGTAAACTTAGTATATCGGTATAAGGAATAAGAAAGCGTTTAATTCAGGGATGTAAATATTTGAGAAATAATAACTTAACCCCTTCCGGTAAGATTTAATAATGAAAAACTGTGCATGAAATAACCATTTAATTTTTATTTAAAAAACTTGTTTCATTTTACAATTCTTACATATTCTTAATTAAAATCCACTTTTTACATAGTGTTAAATAATATCAGAAATAGTAAAATTAAGAAAATATCAAAGCAAAACATTAATAAGGTATACAGATAATAGTCTTCAAGCTAGTGGTACTTTTCAAAACAAAGTGCAAAGGAATTCTGAATTGTTTACACCGCCAAGTAGTCTCACTTTTAATTTGATTCTTGTAACACACACGGCATTTCTTAGTAGGTTTTCTTTTATTCTGACTCATTAATTTGGCAATGACTTGTACCAAGAAATTCTAAGTAGACAATATGCAATAGTGACTTGTGATTTTCACAAGTGATAAAAGTGTTGCCAAATTCAGTTCACTAGAAATTTTAAACTAAATTAATTATCATATTTAACAGTAACTTTAATCGCATGACGAGTGTAGCTCGTCATTGTGCGGTATGGAATGAAAATTTAATGACAAGCTAGACTCGTCATTTTACCGGAAGGGGTTAAAGATGTTACAGAAATATAACTTCATAGAACTAACATATTCCTTTCTTCGAACATTGTTTTTTTTTAACCTAACTAGACAATCTAAAAATTTAAAGGTGTCTTTTAAAAGAATTCTATACCTATTTCATCTTCTGTTATTTTATTTTTTTTTCTATATTACTTCTATAAATCTAGGGAGCGTTCTTCGGTTTCCAATATTTCCGTATTTACGCCTGCCTTACGACGGCAAGTTACCATTTATTCTTTTCCCTCCCTTTTTTGGTCGCGACCAAACAAGCCCAATAAAATGATGTAAAATCTTCTGTTTTTTGCTGCCGAAACTTTTATTGCAATGTTTCTCGAGGGGTTCTGTTTACGTTTTTCTCACACGCCAGGACTAACAGCTCCATACAGTTTTCCTTCCTCCGAAAATAAGGAATTTTCCGTGTCTTTTTTGGATTCTAGCGATATTATAAAGACTGGAATAGAGATAAGAAATCCTCTCATTTTATATACAATATAAAATTTATAGAAAGTTGCGAAAAACAGTTTGGACTAAATAGTCGTTATTTTTGTTTTTATATGTATCCTTATATATTTCATCATGTCGTTTACTAGCTAGTAAATTTTAGATATGATCAAGTTTATTTTATACTTATTTATATACAATATAAAAATTTTCTAAATTTACGCATTTGAAAATAAAACAAACCAATATTCTCTTTCTTTTACAAACACACACACACACACACACGCACACACACACACACACAACACACACACACACATTTTATATATATTCTATATATATAAATATATAGTATATTGTATATATATATATTATACACACATCTATATTATACATATATATACATATATATATTTCATATATAACTTTTCCTTGCTACCACGTGCATGCCGTCATCACACCGGAATCTACAGTTGCGCCCCTGCCGAAATAGTCTTGCTTTAGCACATCGAACATTGGCCAGGGAGTTCCGGGCACTTGAAGTGGCCGGCCAAAGTCGCATACACGCCATTCATTTCCAGTACATCGCACATTGGCCATACATCCCGGCCAATGTGCGTTTTCGCTGGCCAATTCGGGAACTGGCCGAACTTCGGGCTTTGGCCGTAACACACACACACACACACACACACACATATATATATATATATATATATATATATATATATATATACACACACACACACAGAGAGAGAGAGAGAGAGAGAGAGAGAGAGAAAGAACGGATTTCCACGATTATTGGTTGCAGTCATGGACCGTAAAAATGACAGTGTTTTACTTAGAGAGACGTTTATTAACAGTACGTTGGAGGACGAATTCCCACTTCATTATTGGGACAGGACAAACAGAGGGGTCAGCTAGCATAGTTATAAGTAAAAGGCTCTCAACACCTAAATCTACATCTCAATCAAATTCTGGAGAAAAAATCTGCTTCCGATAGCGTGATTTTTTGTTTAGGAATATCATAATATATTTTCCTCTTAGGGCAATAGAGTTATAATTGGATTAGAACCCCTTCTCTGAGGATGTGAACTGTATCCCCAGTGGTCAATTATATGTTAGGGGTTAAAAAAGGGGAAAGCAAAGGGAAGAGGGAATTGTGTTTTTAACTTAAAATTTGATATCAAATTATTTAACTTTATTATTTCCTTAGGGGGCCTCCTCTCTCTATTCTAATTCCTTGGAATCTTTTTTAGCCTTTGGATGTCTTAATCAAAGGAGAATTCTCGACTTAAAATTCTTTCGATCCATTTCTCAAAACTTTCTATCCTATAGATGTAAATTTTCTATCTATTTAATACGTTTCCGTGCTGTCGCCTGCAAATTAATGCGTTTTTCCTGATCTTAATATTAAATCACATAGTAAGTGGTATATATTCTTTTTGTCTTTGCTCTTGGGTGCACCTTTGTTCGGGCAGAGTAATTTTTGTGTCTTTCTCTTTTATGTCGTTGACTAGTAAATATGTCCGATTTTAGCAGCTCTAAAATAATTATTTTAATGACTTGTGCTGTCTCTTCAATGTAGCCAGAATGCATCGTTCGTTATTACTGCTTGTGGATGAAGCTTCCTCCTTGCTCAGTTGGGTAAGTAAAAGAATAGGAGCTACATAAATTATTGTGACTGGAGGAAATAGTTGTTACATATACATTTTAGATACATAGGTAGATAGATAGATTATTAAACTAAGTGATGCGGATTCTGTCAATAGATGAATTTCAAATTTCTTGGTTTCATTATTATATTTTGAAGATGCCTAAGCTGCATTATTTTTTTCTAATTGGTTTGAAGTTCTACCTTTCATGTAGTAAAATAAATTATACTATAGGTCTTTCGATTTGTTTTTATCTCACTTTAAGAATGAAAGAAAGAACGGGAACTTCAGACATACATTTTTGTATTATTTCCGAAAAGGCAAGAACACGTCGCAAGCACACAAGAATTGTGGCGTAAGTCGGAATGAAGCCTTGGAAATAAAGGCAAATGTCAAAATTGGTTTACCAGATTTCGCTCTGGTGATTTTTCATTGAAAAATGCTCAACGATCTGGCCGATCGGTTGAAGTCAATGAGACACATATAAAACCATTATCGATACAGATCATAGTACAACAGCTGTTATTAAAGAGAAGCTACAATGTATCGCATATATGCATTGAAAAAAATTTAAAAAAACTTGGCTTTTGTCAAGAAATTGGATTTATAAATCCCTCAGCAGATTTTGCGCAGGGCATTATTATCTGTGATTCACATCTGAAAGGCAACGGAAAACTGATTCATTCATGAAAGCTTAATTTCTGTCGACGAAAAGTATATAGTTTATAACAACATTAATCGAAGGAGATCTTTGGGGATGGCAAGATGAAACCAGCCGAGATGTCATCAAAAGCAGAGATTTTCCAAAGATAAATTATGCTGTCAGTATGGTGAGATTATATAATTCTCGAGTTACCGACCCAGCGTTAAGCCCTACGTTTATGGCAGGATAAGGAGAATTCTTACACTGACCCGCTATATGATACAGTAGTTGACAAACTGAAGACCAGTCACCACAACAGCTATAAAGCTTTGCTGCTGACCTAAGCCAGGCTCCGTCATTGGTTCGAATTTACTTTGGTCAACTCCTAAGGAACAAGCGCTACAGAGCCAAGTTCTGGTCTACCAGGAAGACAATATAAGATCACTGGTGAACCTCGGGCTCGTGATATACCTATAGGAGGCATACCCTGAGGTTGTCTCTCATTTAGCACTAACCAGAGGACACGTACTTGATGCGTCCACGACGCTAGAGACCTTGTTCCCCCTGGTAGGATTATAAGTAATTCTGCAATTTTGAAGTTTTACTCAATACCAAATGATCAATTCACACTCGTACGTTCAACAATTCACCCTATGCAAATGATGCACAAATGATGCAATTCAAGGAAAGCGACCAAAAAAGTGGCAAATCGTTAGGGTGTTGTTTTCCATCATGTTTTAACAAAGCCCCCACTCATCATTTGATCCTGTCTCATAGCCCTCGTGTTGCAAAAAGTAGACCGTAGCACTCCAAACCAAACCAAAAACATCTTTGATCACTCGTCAAAAATTATTGGATGTGGAATTGGGATTTTTCGTCACATCCACCAAATAATCCTGACCTTGTGCCTTCAAACTACCATTTATTTCGTTCCATACAGAAGTCCTTAAATGGAAAAATATTTTAATGACGCTATTGATGTCAAATCACAAATTCAGTTTTTTTGATAGCAAAGATCATAATTTTTAATGAACGTAGAATTATGACACTGCCAGAATGACGGCAAAAGGTCATTGACTAAAACGGACAGTATCTTAATTGAATAGTTTATGTTTTTAAGCAAAATTTTGAATTTTCATTCTTATTTAAACACTTTGTCCCCTGAATCATTCAAACCCCTTAATGCACAGTTTTTTTTGTAAAAGCCTCCAAAAAAATCAATTTTTTTAATGTAAAAAACACAATTTAGAACGTTGTCTTGCCAAGAAAATTACAAAAATAATCAAAATTTTATTGCAATTTTGGATTTTGATAAATTGCAGAAAATAGTCGAATATTGTAATATTACACGCACATAGACTTATCTTTCTTTTCACAAGGAAGAGATAAGTCGTAAGTGATAAGTAGAAAAAATATATATATTTTATACTTGAATAAGTAAGTGTTATAGCTTATAATCCCAGGTAAATGATTAAATATCAATTAATAGATTGCTTTTCTGCTTTCCCGTTGTTATTTTTCAATTCTTCAATTGCAAAAATTCGAGTGTGAAAAATTATAGCAACATAAAGTACAAAGCCGCTCAAACTATCTCGAATGTGCACAGTTTGGCCAGTTTAGTGCGCACCCGAGTTAACTCGAACATACACGTTAAGGGGGTTAGTTGGACATTAACATTGTTTTGTGAGTATTAAATGTCAAATTTATTTATTAGAAAACTTAATATGACTATTACTATATTTTGTAATTTATTCCATACAAGACCAAGTACAAATTTGTCATGAAAATCGAGAAACAGGAAAACTACAAATGTGCAAATCTCCAAAAACTCATTATCATTGCTTTCTTACTTGTGTTAACAGTTTACAGATCTATTAACATGGCATTTATTGAACTGCTTCTCCTTCTGTAAACAAATTTCTGTCACCTGCAGAATAAAAGAAATCTTCAAAAAAAATACTGTCCTTATTTTGTCTTCTGTTATTTCTTTCAATATTCTTTCGGCAAATTTACGGGAGAGTGCCTCAGTTTCCGATATTTCCGCATTTACGTCTTCCTCCAGACAGGTAAGTTTTCATTTGTGCGTTTCATTTCTTTGTTGGCCGAGCCGAAACAAGCCCAATAAAGCGATGTAAAAATTCTGTCTTTCACTTCCGTGGCTTTTATTGAGTTCTTTTGTGAGATATTCTATTTACGTGTTTTTCCTCCTATCAACACACAGTTTTACCTTCCTCTGCCTATAAACCTTAAGCTATATAAAAGAGAGTTTTCGAGTTTGTGTTAGAGGATTGGAAATTTCGAACATTGGATTAGAGATTAGAAATTCATTGATTCTAAGTTATACAATTTAGGAAATACTGAACAGGGCTTTTATTAACTGGACATAAAATCATTTTTTAAAACAAAATCGAAACTTCCGAAAAAGAATCGATTCTTAAAAAATCGATTCCTTCAAAAAGAATCTATTCTTAAAACAAAATCGTATCTTCCACAAAGGATGCAATTCTTTTAAAATATCTTCCGAAAAAAGTATCGATTTTTAAAAGAATCGATTCTTTAAATAATCGAATCTTCCGAAAAAGAAACGATACTTTAAAAAAAAATTGATTCTTCGAAAAAAGAATCGTTTCTTAAATAAAAATCGAGTCTTCCGAAAAGAATGAATTATTAAAATTCCGATTTTTATAAAAAGAATCGATTATTAAAATCCTGATTTTTGTTATAAAAAATCAATATTTAAAATAAAATCGAATCTCCTGAAAAAGAATTGATTCTTAAAAAAATCGTTTCTTTCGAAAAAGAATTTATTTTCCAAAATTTATCTACTCTTAATATAGTTCTTAAGCAGTGTTTTCTTTTTTTTTATTATTTGTGAATAAATTTAAGTAAATTTTCAGTGAGGAAAATTTGCATTTATTTATGTATTTTTCTTTTACTTACAATATAAACGAATCTCTAAGACGTGGAAGTGTGGGGCATGAAACAAAATGAATATAGCATTTATATAAAAAAAATATGTAACGGTAAAAATATTCTTCACCAATCACAAGGGAGAAATGGACCATATTTTTAATTGGTAGGTCTTGCTTACCAATAACTCAGATGCATTCTTCGGGGTGAGAAAGGTTCTTACTGAACTGAGAAACCAAATTTTATAATAATAGCCTAAGTTATTTGTCTATCTGACAAGGAATTTTTGAATCGGTCTTACCTGTGGATAGAGGTCTCCATATTGGATTTTGAAATTTTAGGGTAAAAAATTCAAGCGACTAAAGTTTATCTTCTCCTAAACTATCGATCTGATTCTAAATAAATTGGTATAAATATGCTTCATATCACAGTTGGAAAATACTGTATGTTAAACGTTTCGAAAAACATTCGAAATTAACCCCTTCCCCTTTTGAGCGTTTAAAATTATGAAGCTCCATTTTAATGGCGATTAAATTTATCACTTTATCAAATTATAAATAGGTTAAAAAACATTTTTTCTATCGTTATGACGTCATTCCAAATCTCATTTAATCATTTCTAATTTTAAATTCTTTTTAAATATCGTCTAAGTTTTCATACGTTATTATCACTGAGCTTAGATATTACGTAAATAAATTTCTTTATTACGTAAATGATGTATTTGGCTTCAATAATAGTAGGTACATGTGTGATAATTTTAAATTTAATCATTATTATTTTTTGTTGAAGATAGTTCTCGAAAGAAACGATATTTTTTATCTGCCTCATATTCTTATAATTCTGAGAAAATTAAAAAATTTTACTGATCTCGTCATATGACTATATTTATTAAAAGTCCTTTATTTTTATCTTGACGTTGAAGGACTGATGAAAAATTTTACACAGACAGGATACAATGTGTATTGGCTGATCTATGAAAATGTTTCTTGAAGGGTAAAATAACGTAATGATTCTCTTGACATTACAGTTTTAAATCAGCGTTTGTTTTGTGGCTTGTAAAACGTTAGTGGCGAAAATTCAAACAAAATTGTAAAAGATCTCAGTTTTTTTCTGTTATCATTGACAGCTGAGTTAATGATAATAATAAAGAGTTAATGAAAGAGCCACAAGTAACAATAATCAATTAATATCTTTAATTTTGGGAAATGTGAAAGGGATGCCAGTTTAAATTATTCATTGACGCCGAAAGGTGGTCTAATGGCAGAGCGCTCGTATTTGTTACCTTTCGAATCCCATTGATGGTATTGTAGCATCACGCTACTGGAAATTATTTCTATTTGTATTTGTTTGTGTTTTACGGCTAACTCTGACGTCAGTCGAAATATTCTATGTGGGGGGTCCCCATGCCTCCATTCTCATTAACCTCTCCTCTGGGAAGGAAAGATAGGGGTGTGGGGGATTTCGAGTGACGTCAGAAGGGCCAAGCGTCATTTAATGTAAGAAAAGAGAGTTGTTGTCCGGCGAGCTAGGTGGAATGAGCGCGCCAGTTGTAATTCATATAAATATCTGTATATAGGATAATAAATTCTTTTTCCATCTCCACCTCGCTTGTGTTCGATGAGTCATCCTCATCAGCTGTGAAGAACCCTGCTCGGTGATTACGCTACCAAGTTGCCTATTTTAGAGCTGTGACGTTACAGTATGGATGCTCATAGTTGTTCAAAATCGGCTTTAAATAGCAGGTCCCGGTCTCATTAGTCCTCGTGTACCAAACAGTAGACTGTAGAGCTCCAAACCAAGTCCAATCATACCCTTGACATATTCAAGATGACTGGAAAAGTTAAATTTAAAAGTGGTAGAACACGAATGGGGATAATTTTAAAGAATTTTGGAGTAATACACATTATTATTATCATTATTGCAGAGTTAGTTTCTGAAAAACAATTTTCTTATTATTACCATAATATTAACATGCCTGTTTTTCGAGTATTCCCATATTAAAATGAATTTGCTACAATACTTAATTTAATGATTAGTATATTTTTCTAAACATATTAATTACATATTAAAACACAAATCTTTAAAAAAAAGTTTGAGAATTACGAAACAGGAAAATTTATATATTTACATGCCAATCTTCACAATATTCTTTATTATTTTGAAATATCGAATTTATCTTAACATTTAAAGATCTTTTTCCATAACAGCTATAGAACTGCTTCTCCGTCTTAAACACGATCTTCTATTTCCTGCAAAATAAAAAGGTTCTTTCAAAAGAATTGTATCTTCGAAAAAAATATGAACAAGTCTACGGGAACGTATTTCAGTTTCCAGTATTTCCGCATTTTCGCCTGTACCCGAAGGTAAATTTTCGTTTCTCTACTGTCTACGCTCAAATTAAGCTCAATACAGCTATGTAAAAACTTCTGTCCTTCGCTTGCAGGTCTTTTTCTGAATTCTTTCGTGAGAAGCTGTGTTTATTTCTTTTCTTACCTATCACCAAGCACATTTTTTGC
>CM063500.1:52343943-52416443 GCA_032207245.1 Pardosa pseudoannulata
GTTATTGATCATGTATAGATGTTATGTAAATAATTTCCTTTTATATTTGTTTTAAATAATAGATTAGATACATATGTAATACTTTTTGTAGCAATGAAACTTTTATTACATATATTAACAATAAATTTTTTTCATAAAAGTAGGAGTCTATTTCACAGACTAATAAAAATCTAGCGTTTCAGTTATATATCTTTAAAAATTAAGAAGTTTGTCCACTTGCGTGTTTGTTTTTTATACATAACCACACGGTTTACAATCGATTCGATAAATTTTGGACATCATTCATATATACCTCCAAATAATCACTGTCTATATTAAAACTTCTGCTGTCCATCGTATCACGTAATATGACAAGATGAATTAAAGTTGGCAACTAACATACTATCTGTAGAGATAAACAAATTATTGAGCATGAACAAAAATATTGAGCATAATTTTGGCAGATAATTCTCTGCCAAAAAAACAAACTAATTTTTTACCTGCCTCATAGGGTACGTTACAATTCTTGGAAATTAAAAATATTACTGATTCCGTCATATGACGAGATATATGTTAGAGTTTGAAATATTTGATTATGGGAAAGTCCCTGATAATATTAAGAGTCTATCTTTGAGGTTTTATACAAAATAGTTTACTTTTCCATTACATGTATATTTATATTTAATCGAACAAATGTGGTATGTTTTTATCTTTTTATATTTAGTGTTTCCGTAAAGTAAAAAAACACATTGCCTTGGACCAAACTTTGGAATAATCCTTGGAATAATCATTGTCAATATTAAACCTCTGCTGTCTATCCTATCATGAAATATAACAAGATAAATTAAATTTGGAAACTACATACTGTCACTAAAGATAAACAAATTATTGAGTGAGTACCAGATAATTATCAGCCAAAAAACAAACTATTTTTTTTACCTGTCTCATAAGGTACGTTACAATTCTGGAAAATTGAAAATTTTACTGATCCCGTCATAGGACGGGCTATATGCTAGTCGCTAAAGAAAATACCGCAGCTTTCCAAACCAAACCAAACCTATGAATGTTCTCCGTATACCTTCGAAGTTAGTCTGAGAAGTTGAGACACTAGTCTTCTTTACACATTGTGTGCGGGTACATTTCGCAGCGAAACTGTACCATGTAAACATTATATAACGAGGAAGCTACTTGACATAATTCCCGGTTCCTATTGAACCATCCCAACACATTCGATAAAAATAACCTTTCACAGATAAACGATGATCAATCCACAGGCGATGGTAACTGAATTTATTCTTAAATATCATCACTTAATTAAAAAACGCTTCTTAAAACACACATTAAGTTAAACATAAAAAAGCATCTTCAATAAACATAGGACATATAGAGAAATGAGTCACAGCTCACTAATCGTCAAAATAATACCACCACAGCATAACAAGCGACTTGCCTTTATATATATTCAACTGGTTGTGAAATACAGTTCCCAAAACAAATTAGCATGCCCTGAGGGCTTCTTGACGTAGTAGAAGAAAAACAATTAGAAAGTGCTGGTTAAATTTAAACTAAACCGGAGGTTACTTTAACAAAAATGTTAATCAGTGTGTGGTTGGTTGGTTGGTTGGAATTTAAAGGCGCTAATTCCTGAAAGGACAAACTGCGCCAAACCAGACCAATCAGTGAGTGGTGGAAACAAAAATAGACAATATAAAGTTAACATAACAGAGCGGGCGCTTTGCGTATAAGTTTAGTTATCCAGTTAAATCTCAATAGATCAAAAGTTATTTAATTTTTTAACCAACTTTTCGTATTTTCCATTGAAATATATAAACAAATATATAAATAGACAAATAAATAAATATATATATAAATAAAAACAAATATATATAATATATATAGATATACATATATATAATATCATTTTCTCAAGGATAAATAAAAAGTTAATTTTAAATCTAAATTGATTTTTTAATCAACCTTCCCGTTCTGTGGTTCCGCATCGACTGATGTAGAAACTAGTTTTATTTGTCTAAATTTTTCCATAATTTATGTAGTAAACAAGAACATTCGGCTTCGATTTCCTGTATATGCCGTTATTTTTGTACGTGACCCGCGCTCACAATCGTCAGAAAAACGCATGTTGTTCAAGTATCACTAAAAACGTACTAGTAAGTGTCCCGCGCTCAAGTATCAATCGTCAGAAAACATACTAGTACATGTCCCACGCTCAAGTATCAATTGTAAGAAAACGTACTAGTACGTGTCCTGCGTTCAAGTATCAATCGTCAGAAAACGTACTAGTACGTGTCCCGCATACAATGTGTTAAATTCAATAATTGTCTTTAAACCTCCTAATAAATTATTTATAAACTTCTTCATATAAAAACTTCTTGAATAATTTTTACATGATTCTGAAAATTCTGAGTAAAACTACAAGGAAAATTTATTAGAAATTATTATTATTTTTTCCTTTGTTAATAACAAAATTCACATTCTTTCTTTTCTTATTAGTAGTTTTTGCTTTTCCTAGTTTATTTCCGCTGAGCAATTTTTCTAATAGAAAAGCAAGAATCGCCACTGCATGGCCAATTATTAAAATAAGAAATGCTCCTGTGGTGTCTTCGAGAGTGAGAGGGTTTATATTTTCTGTATGAACATAATCAGGATTTGTGGATATCAAAGCATTTGATTCTCGCAGGAATTTATCGTAGAGACCGGATTCAACTATTCTGTTTATTGCCCAATCCAAAGCGGGCATGCAGCAAAATCCGCGTCTCACAACAATACCCAACAGAAGTGTATAAAATGTGTCGCGAGACAGATATAATGCTTCCTCATAAGGTACCATATATGGTCTTATCGTAATGAAAGCAGAATTGGGAGGGAAATCCTTCATAAACTCATCCATATCCTTTAGTACTGAGTTTTCAGATAGGGATTTCCCGATGACTTTCATCTTATGGATATTCATTTGAAGAAACATATCGCTTAAAGCGCTACCTTTGCGAGTGAAACATTTATACGAGCCAGCCAAGACTGCTTTAGCCAGTTCTTCAACATCTCGAACACCTGTCATGGTAGGGAAAGACAAGTATGCTAACAAAGTACCTTTATAGCTGTTCGAAAGGAACATGGCTCCCAAAACCCACGCAAACACCAAAAATCTTTCTCTCAAGCTAGACGGATTCATGCGGAAAGATTGGTCAAGGAGGTTGCCAAACATCGATAAAAATGTACGGATGAATGATCGTTTCCTGTTTTGAAGATAAAAAAGAGATGACACTACAGATAGACATAGACCAAGAAGTAGCCACACGGTTAGAGAAAATGGATAGATAATGGCCAGGGTTTTTGGTAATGGCTGGGGTTGATTGGTAATGAATGTTACTTCAGTGAGATAATAAGGGTAACTGAAGTCAACGATTTCTGTTCTGTCTTCGCTAATAAACAAATTATTTATTGCCATGTCTGCCTCACCTCTCTGAACCATTCCAATAACTCCTGTCCAATTTCCTCCACCTGCATCTCGGTTTGCTGATCCGTCCGTTAAAATTTCTATTTTATACTTGAATCTGAGAGCATCTGAGAGCAAGTTAATGAATTTTCCTTCATGTATGTAATCAATTGAACCATCGACACTTGTAGTTTTAAAAATTTCATGATCGTTATTAATCTTTTTAGTTGCAATTTTTAAGTAATTTGGAAAATTTAATTTCATCGTTACACTATCTAAATTTGAAAAAAGTATATTAACTTGATTTTTTTCAAATCAAGAACGTCATCTGTTTCATTCATTGACAAGGTATCTCACAGAATCAATAAAAACTTATTTCTGAAATTTTTTTTATAAAATCTCAGTCTATCAAATATTCTATTTTTACTTGAATGCAAGAGCTTTCGAATCTAATATATAATGAATTACATATATGGGAAATATGTGACCGTACCGTTGGAAATTAATATTCTAAATATTTAATTTTCATGCATGCAATTTATTTTTGCAATTTGTACATACTTTGTAAAAATCCTGTTTTACAGTTACTAATTCTGAGCGATATTTATATACATTATATTCATTATCCAACATACGAATAAATCCACTTTTGTATATGTTCTAATATTTTCATTAAATTATCAACAATAATTTATTTCGTGTTCTCTTGAATATAGACTAGGTTATACATCTCAAGTATTCAATAAACTTTTGCTATGGTTTTCCTAATTTCCATTCAAATAATCTTCCTTTGCACTGATCAACAAATGAACTTAAAATACAATAAAAACTAGTAGTAAAAGTACTGTAACAAAATAGAATCATTTGAATATTAAAGACAGATAAATTCCATTTACCTTTTTCATTTTAAATACAAATACATATGTGTATTCACACTTTTTCTTCCACAGAAAAAAAATTAGGAGGCATAGAAAAAGTGTGATATCCAAATGTGCAATAAATCAAGACGTGATACAAAGATAAGTTACTGTTTCAAGTATCTACAAAATTTAGCTTCCACATTCCAAGCCACAACTAACTTTATCTTTATAACCAGAAAATGGTGTCAGACTAGTTTTAGAAGGAAAAGTTAAACAGTTGTAGTAGAAAAAGTGTGATATACCCAAATGCACAATAAATCGAGGAGCTATATAATGATAAACTACTGCATTAAGTATCTACAAAATCCAGCTTCCACATTATTAGACACAACCAACTTTATCTTTATAACCAAAACTTTGGTGTCAGAATAGTTTTAGTAAACAAAATATGTTATACCCGAATGCGCAATAAATCGAGGCATGATATAAAGATAAGCTACTGTATTAAGTATCTACAATATCCAGCTTCCACATTACTAGATACAACACAACCAGGTTTCTCCTCCGAACCGAAAAACTGGTGTTAGAATAGTTTTAGTAAAAAAAAAAAGTATGATATACGGGATTGCTCAATAAATCGTGGCACGATATAACGATAAGATATTGTATTAAGTATCTACAAAATTCAGCTTCCATATTACTAGACACAACACAATCAGCTTCATTCTCGTAACCGAAAATCTGGTTTCAGAATAGTTTTAGTAGAAAATGTTTGATAGTTGATAGTTGAAACAGAAAAAGATCACTGTATCTCAATGCGCAATAAATCAAGACACGATATAACGATAAGATACTGTATTAAGTATCCACAAAATCCAGCTTCCATATTACTAGACACAACACATCCAGCTTCCTCCTCATAAGCGAAAAACTGTCTTCAGAATTGTTTTAGTAGAAAATGTTAGATAGTTGAAGTAGAAAAAGTCCACTGTATCTCAATACGCAGTATATCGAGGCGAGATAAGCTAACGATAAGCTACTTTACTACGTATCTACAAAATTTAGCTTCCACATTATTAGACACAAACAATTTCATACTTATCACCTAAAAGCTGGTTTCAGAATAGTTTTCTTGTATCAGTTCATGGCATGCCAGTATTCATTCTAATTATACCTGACTAAACAGTTACCTTTTTATAAGTTGTACTAAGCAACTTGATTCATAATCTTTGCACTACAGTGTGAGAAAACAAAATTCATGAGTCCCATTTAGCACATTATCATTTTGAATTTTTCTCAAGTTAATGATACAAACATATGTTAAGTTGCATGTATTGTTTTACTTACTGATGCAATTAAATTACTTTAGATAAGAGAATTTCAATACGATGTTTTCGCTATCTTGTATTCAAACAAAGGGATATTACCCTGTTTAAATTAATTTTCTTTGGAAAAACCACTCGATGTTTGTGTTTGCAATATACCTTAAACCAACTGATTTCGGTGACAAAATTCAATATGGAAACATTGATTTTCCGATGATTTTCTTAAAGCACTGTTGATTTTTACCTAGTTTCAACACTATTTCAGCAATATTCAATCCTGATTTATTTCGCTTCCTTTTTTTCTTGGGATTACGTTATCATTTCACATTTTAAAGTTGTTTTAAAAAAGTGGGGGTTTTCAATTTCTATAACAATACCGGTTTTTCTAAAATTTCTTGAAATCCTATTTTTGCAGAAAGTCTTAAGAACTAATATGTTTTTCCTTATTCATAATCATGTAATACCTTAAATATATCAATACACAATTTTTCATAAATCCACTACTACAGTCATATGGACAATTACTGCAAATTTCTCTCTGTTCCAGAAATCATTTTATTTTTATAAAATGTATGCGAATTTCAGAAATACTTAAGAATTTATATGATATTTCTTAATCATTATTACATCTTAAATACATCAGTATACAATCGATAAATCCACTGATATAATTATATGAACAATTACTGCAAATTTCTCTCTGTTCTAGAAATTATTTTATTCTTAAAATATACGAAATTAAGAACTTATTTGGTCTTCCTTGTTCATAATTATTTAATATTTTAAATACATCAATACACAATTTTTGATAAATCCACTACTATAATCATATGGACAATTACTGCAAATTTCTCTCTGTTCTAGAAATCATTTTACTTTTATATAATGTAAGCAAATTTCAGAAATTTTTAGGAATTTATATGATATTTCTTAATTATTAATACCTCTTAAATACATCAGTATACAATTGATAAATCCACTTCTATAACCATATGAACAATTACTGCAGATTTCTCTCAGTTCTAGAAATCATTTTATTTTTATATAATGTATGCGAATTTCAGAAATTACTAGGAATTTGTATGATATTTCGTAATCATTAATACATCTTAAATACATCAGTATACAATTGATAAATCCACTTCTATAATCATATGAACAATTACTTCAAATTTCTCTCTGTTCTAGAAATCATTTTATTTTTATATAACGTATGCGAATTTCAGAAATTAAGAATTTATATATTTCTTAATCCTTATTACATTTTACATACATCAGCGTACAATTGATAAATCCACTTCTATAATCATATGAATAATTACTGCAAATTTCTCTCAGTTCTAGAAATCATTTTACTCTTAATATATACGAAATTGCAGAAATTGTTAAGCTTATTTGATTTTCCTTGTTGATAATTATGTAATATCTTAAATACATCAGAGGAAACACTGATAATGTCTAAAAATTCTTGCAATTAACTGAAAGTCCAGTTTGAATTAGTCAATAATAAATCATTTTATTCTTAATACATACGAAATTGCAGAAACTGTTAAGAACTTATTTGATCTCCCTTGTTGATAATTATGTAATATCTTAAATACATCAGAGGAAACACTGATAATGTCTAGATAATTCTTGCAATTAACTGAAAGTCTAGTTTCAATTATTTATTTATTTATTTTAAAAAGCGCAACAGCCCCTAGGGGGCCAAGGCTTACGGTGCCCAACCTCCGTTTGCGTGAAATCTGGGGTTGCAAAGTTCCGGTTAGGTGGTCAATCTTACGCGGAACCCCAGTTCCCAAGCATGCTTGGTCCTCAATTTCTCTACCCACTGAAGGGATGAAATAGTCTTGCCCAGATCGAATATCGTGGGAGCGCGAAGCGCTACAACGCCACTGGGCTTACCCAGTTTGAATTGTCAATAATAAATCATTTTATTCTTAATATATACGAAATTGCAGAAATTGTTAAGAACTTATTTGATCTTTCTTGTTCATAATTGGGTAATATCTTAAATATATCAGAGGAAACACTGATAATGTCTAGATAATTCTTGCAATTAACTGAAAGTCCAGTTTCAATTAGTCAATAACTTGTGTTTCACAAATCCCATGTAAATTTAGATACAATTTATGACAGATTCTCAGCATTGATACTACTTCTAATTTTCTGCTTTTACAGTCCTGTTTACTTTTTATTATTTTCCTTCATGGAACATCATTATTTTCTAATGCAATTTCAGTCACAGTCAAACACATGCTTGTACAAATAGATCAGTTTTACATGATCATATTTCGTAAAATATAAACAAAAACATTTTGCTTTCTGATATGAACAGTTTTTACGTACTTTAAAACTGAAATAAGCAATCTGTTCTGACAGAAGTCTAATAACGAAACATTTCAGACTTAGTATAGCAACAAAATTCTACACAGGTTGCAGTTAAAATCATAAAAGTTGGTGTACAAAAATATCCTTGGCTGTTAGATCTGGCAAAATTAGTTTTGGCATTGTTTAAAGTAGAAAATTAGCAAACGGTCGTTATCCTTTACCAGTAAATTATAGTAAATTTGCGTGACTTTAAACCATTAGAAAATATGAAAACACTTCATTATATTTGTTAATTTATCTAACAAATAAACATCGGTATAACAAGAATCCAATCATCCAGTCAATAAAACATGTTACTGAGTTTTTAATTCGTAATATATTAGCATACCATTCCAACAGTTAAAACGCTGTTTTAAACTGACGATCATGTTAAGATTTACTCTGGATCGACAAAAATGCCTGATAAGTTGATCATTACAAGTATATTTTCTTTTTCAAAGTGCTTTGTCACACTATGTTAAAATTGCTCAAAAATAATCGTACCGACTTTTATTGTAAATAAACAATTCATTTGCTACTAATGATTTATATGCTAATTTAAAGTTTTGCAAGAATGGAACTTCGAATGAACTACAAGGTACGTAACATGGAAATTTTATCCAGCGTATTTGTAGTACAAGGGGTGCCAGACATCCGGCGTTAAACGAATAACGAAGGAATCTACATCGAATTCCGAATTACAGAATTAGATTGCTTATTCAAGGCTACGAATGCTTTTTGGGTGTTCGCTGCATTTTATCGATCTTTTGAAAAAGAATAATCATTCTTCGTAGATATTCGTCCATTCGAGGAAATTCCATATTTTATTATACAATACTTACTCCATATAAGTTTCGCAGACTAAAAACACAATTCTTATTATCGCAAAAGAGAAAGTTTATCAATCTACTTAAAAGTCTTCCAAAATCTTTATAGTTTGCAATGGTAATTTTCACGAAACCTCTTTGTTTCTGGTGCAAACTAACAGACCGAAAGCTATTACCGAAACCTCAATACTTCAATAACTGTATCATTAGGACGTACATTAGTGATTGCCTCGTATGTATCAGATACACAAATGACTTTTAACTGTTATCTATAATTTGTTGGTATGCATAAATATTAAAAACTAATGTAAGAGCATTTATGCATTTAAATTATTGATAGTGGAACATTTATTTGATTGAAAACTACAATCATACTAAAATTACGACTGGATTAAAACCTTAAACATAAGACGAACATACCGACAACCGTTTCGCTCGATTTTTCGTTTTGCAGTCGATTGAAAGTACTCTATAACACGTATATTTTCAAGCACGAAACAGTCACTGTAAGCAGGGCCCCACTAAGATACTTTTGTGCCCAGGGCACAATCCAATTTTTGTGCCCTCTACCCCCATGCAAATTTATAATGATAAGTTATTATCATAATTACAGTCATATAAAAATTATAACATTGAATTAGCAAACATAGTTAAGAAATTAGCATTAAAGTAATATTCAAAATCAAAAACAGCAAATTTTATTTTACGTAATCATTATTATCTCTGTTTAGCCATGCTAAAAATTAAGGACTTTTAAAGACCTAGAGTGACCCACTTTTTTATTTTTACCTTGTCACCGCTCACAAGCTCTGTGGTGCAGAAAATAAATAATAATAGAATTAAAAATAATTTAAATTGATGAGATGATTTAATGGTTTATAGTGGTACGTTGCTAATAATCTGTCTTATATATATGCAATAACCCATAGGATAAAAAGAGCACCAGGTTCGTTGAGGGAATTAATTATCAGGTAAATAACAGTAAAATTAAAGTAAATAGGTAACAATATAGTTCATGACAAACACAAATTACCTCGTACAATAATTTATTAAAACTTAACGAAAGGGGAATTGTGCATGTGGATTAAAAATTATTCTGAAGAATTTCAAATGAACAAGATATCACGATGAAAATGAAATTACTACAATGACATTGACATAAAATTCAACTGTTATGCACAAAATAATGTCAAAGATATTGATTGAAATTTATCAGGACTAAATATTTAACAGGTAAAATTTAATCACAGAAATTGATATCAACTACTGTAAATTATAATAACCACATTATAAAATCATAAACAAAGGTAAAAAATTATAAATTTCACCAGATGAATACAAGAAGATATGCATACAAAACAAGCATTAACTAAAGCAGTAGTAATATACAGCTGGGATAAGAAAAAAAAAGTCATCAAGTAAGCTGCAATATATAACAATTAGTGCCTTAGTAAATTAGTACATTTAGTAAAATTTCGTGAACCCCTAAAATTTTCATGTCCAGGGCATGTGTCCCAAGTGCCTATACGATAATCAAGCCCTGCATACAGGCAAAGCAAACAAGATAATTTTGAATTTTAAGTTACTTATTTCAAGAAGTTGTACTTCTTTCAATAAAGATTTTTTCCGAGATAAATTAATCGTAAACTTTTGGGAGCATAAAAAGTCTAGAAATGAATAACTAATCTCATTTTTCATTTTTGTCACCTAATAAGGCTTTATCACTATAATGCGTACTCGCGTCAGCGATTTCATACGACTCTTTTCAGCTACAGTTGGGTCGTACTTCAACTTCGACTTTTTCCTCTCGGTATAAAAAAAAGAAAAAAATTGAACTAGTCGAACCAAATTAAACCAACCGAAGACGAGAATGGTGAGAGTGCAAATTTGAAGATAGCCGCCGCTGTATCATGTATGGTAGACTGGATCACTGAGTAGGAGATAATTTTTACTGAAGTAGTAGTGAAAAAATAGCATATGGAATGTAAAGGACACAAATATTGCGGTGATGCATAATATTCCCTTATGTAGCCTCCACACTATGGCCAATTGTTCACCACTTCTTGATGGTCCAGAGATTGGGGTAGAATTCTTTTAAATAGATAATACTCGAGTTATTCGGAAGAATCTATATTGATGAATATCTTAAATCTAACTTATTACGGTGTGGAAAAGAAATGTTCATGAAAAAAAGACGTAAACAATGAGAATAACTAAAGATCACAATGAAAGCGAAAGCCAGAAGTACTTACATTTCTTTATTGGGCTTGTTTACACACTGATAACCAAGAAATGAAATACACAGAAAAATTCTTTGAGGTCTAAAGGTGAAAATATCAGAAACATGTGCACGCCCACTTTGAGTTCATATTTTATTTTGAGAATAAAATAAAGGAAAAGGGAATTGGGATATAATTCTTTTAATTAGATAATGTTCAAGTAATTCGTTCGAGATGTTCGATTAATCTATATTGGTGAATATCTTAAATCTAAGTTATGGTGTGAAAAAGAAGTGTTTCTGAGAAAAGACGTAAACAATGACAATAACTAAAGATCGCCTTGAATGCAAAAGACAAAAGTATTTACATCTCTTTATTGAGCTTGTTTAGACACGGATAACCAAGAAATGAAATACATAAATGAATACTTTGAGGCCTAAAGGCGAAAATATCGAAAACCTTTGAGTTCTTCGTATTTTATTGTGATAATAAAATAAGAGAAGAGAGAATTTGGATAGAACTTTTTAAACCATGTAACACTTGAGTTATTCTGCTTAATTAATATTGATGAATATGTTAAATCTGTTACTAAGGACTTAACAAAATAAAATATATATGAAGTTTATACAGTTGGGAATATTACAGTGTTCTCATTAATACTCATCTGTCGTTTTAAACATCATAGGATACCATTTATAATAAAAAAAGAAAAACTGCGTGATAAGAGATTTAATTGGTAACATGCGTAAACGTAGTACTGTTAAGGGAAGCTCTATAATAGACAAGAAAAAATATTAAAAAAATATTTTATTAAATCACTTTCATTTAGTTTTTAGTTATGCCGCTAGATGGCGATACTTGTTTAACATCTCTGCAATTGGGATTCCAAGTATTCTGAACAGCTCTCTGCGTTTATCAAACTGAGGAGTTGATGTGATATCCACACTGCTTCCGGCCGCCATGTTTTTTCTTGGCGATCTTGGCAAAAATCCCATTTTCTGAAAGTCGCCAAACTAAAATGGCGGTAGAAATGGTGTTTTCGGAAAGATAACCAAAAAAAAAAACATGGACGTCACCTCATGGCAAATAATCACACAACATAAATTTTACAGATTTAGACTATTTAAAAAATATTTAATCACACCAAAAATGAGAAAATGGAACTTCTTTGATATACCCCCCCCCCCAAATCGGAAATTTAGCGACTTTTTTTTCTCGCCAAGCAAAATACCTGTTTTTGGAGCCCTTTTTTCTCGCCAAGATCAATTCTCGCTAAATACAAATAATTAATACATAAAAATACGGAATCATTAAATACAAAAAAAAGAATACCTAAAAAATACAATAAATACATAAAAAATACAAATAAATGACACTGAATAACATATTATATGCAATTTACACAAAATTTTAACAAATACAATTGAAAATACGTGTCGGCAATTTAATAAAAAGAATTATTTATACAGCAATTTTGACTTCCTCCCAATTTACCCCAGCAGCAATTTCAATAAATTTATTGAAACAATCAGCATTAGCCGCTAAACATGATTTACGAAACATGTACATCTCAAAATTCCCTGAAATTTTTCAACAACACTATATACAGTAGGCATATTGAAAGCTAAAAGATAAAAAATAATTAATAGAAAAAAAATATAATTGGAAAATACAACCAGATTTGCAGCAAAATACAGCAAGTCAGAAATCCGCTTGATCAATTCACAAAGAAATAGAGAATGAATGAAATGGCGGTAAAACATATATAAAATCCAAAAATTGTTGCCACAAAACTTTTAAAAAAAACTCAAAAAATGGTACAAAATACAAGAAAATACTAAATTTGGCAACAGCAAAAACCTAAAAGATGAAAAAACCTAAATTGGCAACACCAAAATAAGAAACAGCAACCCTAAAAAGTCCGTTGTGAGTGCCAGATTTGGCACGTAATTTTTTTGGGGGTATATCAAAGTTGTACCGAGAAAATTCTTTAAAACAAATTTAAAATTTTTGAGGGGAACACCCCTCAACCTCCCCATTAATGATATAATATATATTAAAAAATTTTAAGGGAGGGAACATTTATCCTTCTGTATTTATACATTTTTTTAAGTTCTAACGAGCATTTAACTCACTCAGTGTATATTTGTGTGTATATGTATGTGTGCATGTAAGAAAAAGCGATTAATAAAGGTATTCCTCATGACTTCAGCCAATCCATCTGACGAAAATAAATTAATGTGCAAGATTTAAAAAAAAATCACAAAATGGAGATCCAAATAACAAAATTATAGGTAACAGGACTGATTTGAAAATTTGGATGCTAATTTTCTACTTTAAAACTGGTGAAATCTCATTAACAAAATAACATTTAACTCACTCGGTGTATATTTGTGTGTGTATATGTATGTATGTATGTGTGTATGTATGTAAGAAAAAGCGATTAATAAGGGTATTCCTCATGACTTCAGCCAATCCATCTGCCGAAAATAAATTTATGTGCAAGATTTAAAAAAAATCACAAAATGGAGATCCAAATAACAAAGCTATAGGTAACAGCACTGATTTGAAAATTTGGATGACTGTTTTCTACTTTAAAACTAATGAAATCTCATTAACAAAATAGCATTTAACTCACTCGGTGTATATTTGTGTGTATGAATGTAAGAAAAAGCGATTAATAAGGGTATTCCTCATGACTTCAGCCAGTGCATCTGCCGAAAATAAATTTATGTGCAAGATTTAAAAAAAATCACAAAATGGAGATCCAAATAACAAAATTATAGGTAACAGCACTGATTTGAAAATTTGGATGACTGTTTTCTACTTTAAAACTAATGAAATCTCATTAACAAAATAGCATTTAACTCACTCGGTGTATATTTGTGTGTATGAATGTAAGAAAAAGCGATTAATAAAGGTATTCCTCATGACTTCAGCCAATGCATCTGCCGAAAATAAATTTATGTGCAATTTAAAAAAATCACAAAATAAGATCCAAATAACAAAATTATAGGTAACAGGACTGATTTGAAAATTTGGATGCCTATTCTACTTAAAAACGATGAAATCTCCTAACAAAATAGCATTACTCACTCGGTGTATATGTATGAATGTAAGGCGATTAATAAGCTTATTCATCATGACTTCAGCCAATGCATCTGCCGAAAATAAATTTATGTGCAAGATTTAAAAAAAATCACAAAATGGAGATCCAAATAACAAAATTATAGGTAACAGGACTGATTTGAAAATTTGGATGCCTATTTTCTACTTTAAAACTGATGAAATCTCATTAACAAAATAGCATTTAACTCACTCGGTGTATAGTGTGTATGAATGTAAGAAAAAGCGATTAATAGGGTATTCATCATGACTTCAGCCAATGCATCTGCCGAAAATAAATTTATGTGCAAGATTTTAAAAAAATCACAAAATGGAGATAAATAACAAAATTATAGGTAACAGGACTGATTTGAAAATTTGGATGTATTTTCTACTTTAAAACTGATGAAATCTCATTAACAAAATAGCATTTAACTCACTCAGTGTTTATTGTGTGTATGAAGTAAGAAAAAGCGATTAATAAGGGTATTCATCATGACTTCAGCCAATGCATCTGCCGAAAATAAATTTATGCAAGATTTTAAAAAATCACAAAATGGAGATCCAAATACAAAATTATAGGTAACAGGACTGATTTGAAAATTTGGATGCCTATTTTCTACTTTAAAACTGATGAATCTCATTAACAAAAAGCATTTTAACTCACTCGGTGTATATTTGTGTGTATGAATGTAAGAAAAAGCGATTAATAAGGGTATTCATCATGACTTCAGCCAATGCATCTGCCGAAAATAAATTTATGTGCAAGATTTAAAAAAAATCACAAAATGGAGATCCAAATAACAAAATTATAGGTAACAGGACTGATTTGAAAATTTGGATGACTGTTTTCTACTTTAAAACTGATGAAATCTCATTAACAAAATAGCATTTAACTCACTCGTGTATATTTGTTGTATGAATGTAAGAAAAGCGATTAATAAGCTTATTCATCATGACTTCAGCCAATGCATCTGCCGAAAATAAATTTATGTGCAAGATTTAAAAAAAATCACAAAATGGAGATCCAAATAACAAAATTATAGGTAACAGGACTGATTTGAAAATTTGGATGCCTATTTTCTACTTTAAAACTGATGAAATCTCATTAACAAAATAGCATTTAACTCACTCAGTGTATATTTGTGTGTACATGTATGTATGTATGTAAGAAAAAGCGATTAATAAAGGTATTCCTTATGACTTCAGCCAATCCATCTGCCGAAAATAAATTTATGTGCAAGATTTTAAAAAAATCACAAAATGGAGATCCAAATAACAAAATTATAGGTAACAGCACTGATTTGAAAATTTGGATGACTGTTTTCTACTTTAAAACTGATGAAATCTCATTAACAAAATAGCATTTAACTCACTCAGTGTATATTTGTGTGTATATGTATGTATGTATGTAAGAAAAAGCGATTAATAAAGGTATTCCTCATGACTTCAGATGCATCTGAAAATAAATTTACAAGATTTTAAAAAAATCACAAATGGAGAAAAATAACAAAATTATAGGTAACAGACTGATTGAAAAATTTGGATGCCTATTTTCTACTTTAAAACTGATATAATTATTAACAAAATAGCATTTAACTCACTCAGTGTACATTTGTGTGTATATGTATGTATGTATGTAAGAAAAAGCGATTAATAAAGGTATTCCTCATGACTTCAGCCAATGCATCTGCCGAAAATAAATTTATGTGCAAGATTAAAAAAAAAAATCACAAAATGGAGATCCAAATAACAAAATTATAGGTAACAGCACTGATTTGAAAATTTGGAGGACTGTTTTCTACTTTAAAACTGATGAAATCTCAATAACAAAATATGAATAGGAAGGACTGTTAGTGCACTTTAAGAAGAAAATTGTAGGATTTACATTTCTAAGCATAAAATGGCGAAAAGCGGTAGCTCAACAAAATATTATAATTTAATAATTGTGAAAAATTGCAAAATAAGTAAATTGTATACACAGATTGCATTAACTGCGATGAAAAATTCTATAAAGCAAATTTTAAGAGCTGCCAATTAATGTTTTGCTTAAAAACTACTACGCGTCTAAAAATTGAACTGTATGTATGTGATGAGGCGATTTAGATCAGTAATATGATTGATTCATTCATACAAGAAGTAAAATGCTCGGGATCTAAATCTGACCTCATCACATCTTTGTAAAAAGATAGAGGACCATAAAATTATATTCTACGGATATTGTTGTCTTGTACGGTGGTCTGTTTGATAAATAGATTAGAATCCCGTTTACTTGACATTGAATAAGAATTACCTTTGTGGAGTATTTATGAGTCTCTAAGGGACATTCCAATTAGAGATAAATTTCCACGTCAGCGGTACAATGTTTTAAGTAGACCAATTATATTCTTACAACTATAGGACGATAAGAAGGAAGAAAAGGATAATTAATAAAATAAGAAAAATCTAAAAAAAAAGAAAAAAGTTAATCGAGTCGACTAGACAAGTCCGACGGAAGGTGTTCGGATGTCCGAGGAAAAGTCCGACAGAATGTCGAGAGTCCAGTCAGTCCGACGGGAATTTGTATCAAATAGCACGGCCACAAAACACTCAGGAGGAAGGACCAGACCAACGGAAGATCCATAGATACCCAATAATCAGCATAGATACCCATCAACCAGCAGTGTTGACACCATTAACTCTCAAAGGTACCATACATTTTATATACATTTTACATACTGTGGTATAGCACATTCTATGTAAAAGGGAATGCCAGGAATTGCCGCTTCCGATTATTTTATGGAATTTGTCCATGTCCGAGTCACCTTGAATCTTCTAGGGAAAATTCCTGGCATTCCCTTTTACATAGAATGTGGCTATACACACATACTTTAAATTTAATTTTTACATTTTTAAATTGAGATTATATCTCTCTTATATTTACATAATTAATAAGTATTAAAAATTATTGTCAGAACTAATTTAGAATTTGATAAACCATATTTTATGAAAATTAGAATCAGCTTGTGTGTACATAGACGTATATATATTATAATAAATTTACTTTTTTTATATTAAGCTAGTTTCGGATGCTGTTAATTTAGCTTTTAATTTCTTTTCATATTTTATGTCTGTAGTTTCTCAGAACCTGTGGTTAAATTCAGTACAAAAATACTTTTACACAACGCAATCAAAATAAAATCCCACTATACATTTCATCACAGGTTAATACTCAAAATAAAAAGAGGACTACACGACAATGTACAGAATGTTTATCAACTTCTATATATATCTGGAACATTTCATATATATATACCGAGTAAACCAAAAGTCTGTATAAACTTTAAAAATTTATAAAAATAAAGGAATAATGATGAAGATGTGATGGTTGCAGGAATGAAGTAAAAAATGTAAAGAATCCTAAAAAAGTTAGTTTAAAAAGTCAACGATAGAGGGAGCTGACGACTCGAAATACAATGAACAGGACAGCTGCAAGATTGATTTGAATAAATGGACATAATCTCTCTACCATAACATTTATAATATCATTATAATTCATAGAGTAAACAATCATGCGCAAATGATTGTCTACGCTATGAATTACAATGATGTTATGAAACTTTCGGGGAGTGTGTATTATGGTTTCGAAGAACTGTTGTGCTTATCACCTATCATGGCGTAGTAATAACACAATAATAACAGCTCATTAAAATCGTATCAAAACATGGCTCAAAATTTAGTACAGTGTTATTAGCATCCAAGATAAAATAAATAATAATAATTCTTACATTACTTAAAGTCGTGATTTACGCACTCAGTTGTTTAATTTCGTACAAGTCAGATTTAAAGGGAAGAGTTTTTTATCGTCGTGAATTGAAGGTTACAATTAGTACGTTTTCGCTAGAAAAATTCTTTTATACTGAAGGTCACAAGAACTCACATTCAATCTATTAGAGTAGGAGAATTTTTAATCGCGAGTTAGCAGATTTGAATGTTTTTTGGAGAAAAATTACCAAACTCATTTAGCAAATTATTTAACTCTAAATTTTTATGGTTAACTAACACATATTCCCTATATAATTAAAGACTAATTTATCTGTCCTTCCGTCCTTGAATTTATGAAGCGGTTGGGCCTGGAATGGATATAGACATCCATATTGGATTCTTGATGAGTTAGGCTTGGCAAAATTCAAAGCGAGTAAAGTTTATCTTCTCCTAAACTATCGATCCGATTCTAAACTAAATTGGCATAAATATGCTTCATATCAAGGCGAAAAATTCTGAACTTTAAAACGTTCGAAATAATTTCCTCCCCCCCTTTTCGAGCGTTTAATGCCATTATTTCAAGGTCTATTTTCCCCGGTTAAGAGCAGGCTATTCAATTATATATATATTATATATATATATATAAATAAATATAATATATATATATATATATATATATACACTATATTGCCAATGATGACCAGTCACTTTCGATTTTAGACATTTTGATGGGTATCTAAAAAAGTCCACGAGGAATTTTCCTGAAACCGCAGGAGTGTAAACAAAATGGCAGACGTGATATATTTCAGCAAAGAATTTTTCCAGAAACCGCATAGGGGACAGTCAACAAATTGAAGAAAAACGAATATGTTTTGGATAACCCTGTAAAAAGTAATGTACAGGATTTAACACATGATTAGGATGCTTCTTGTAATAATATTTGTTCATTGTAATGAGGATAAAAAGTATACTCGTGGATATGAATATATATATATATATATATATATATTTCAGCATATATATATATGTATATAAATTATATATATATATATATATATATATATATTATATATAAATATATTATATATGTATGTATGTATTTATATATATGTATAAATATATAAATATGTATATATATATGTATATAAATACATATATATATATATATACAATATGTATGTATACATAAATACACTTGCATACATATATATGTATATATATATGTGTGTGTGTGTATAAATATATACATATAAATATGTGTACATGTATATATATATATATATATATATATATATATATATATATATATATATATATATATACATATATAAAATATATATACATATACAATATGTATGTATACATGAATACACATACATAGATATATATATACATATATACATATATATATTTTGTATATAAATATATATATATATTTATATATATATATTATTTTATATAGATATATATATTATATACATATATATACATATAATATGTATGCATACATAAATACACATGATATATATATGATATATGTGTGTATATATAAATATATATATAAATATAAATATGTGTACATGTATATATATATATATATATATATATATATATAGAGAGAGAGAGAGAGAGAGAGAGAGAGAGACAAAGAGTGAGAGAGAGAGGAGGGGGAGGTTTAAAAAATCCCAAAGAAATATTCATTATAGAAGCAACTAAAAGATATAATCTCTTCAGATTCTAATCTGAAATTCTCTCGATGCCAACAGTCTTTGATGGAACAGAAATCTGAGCGCTATCACTCCATCTGAGTTAAATAGAATCCTCCGTATACTGATCACGTGGTGTTTGTTGAAGACATTCCAATCACGACACAGAATAATCTAATTTCCTAAGGGTTTATCTTTTTTTATTTGCTAACAGATTTCGTCAACCTTGAAGTAAATAAGACTGGAAGAGAAATTATTTTTTTTCCTGACTAGTAGTTTATTTCTTAGTGACTGTTAAAGAAATATTTTGGTTTTGGTTTTTTTAAAGGAATGATTTGTTCTTGTAGTTAACGTTACTTTGCACTGCATACGTAAGAGATATATCCAGAAAGAAAGAGTACTATTACATTGTTATATATAAAAATAGGGAAGTTCTTTTCCTCACTGAGTTTGTTTATAAAACATCCGAAGTTGCGCTAGAGGGGGTATAATAGAGTACTACTACATTGCTAGATATAAAAATAGGGAAGTTCCTTTCCTCGCTGAGTTTGTTTATATAATATCGGACGTTGCGCTAGAGGGGGATATAATAGAGTACTCTTACATTGTTAGATATAAAAATAGGAAAGTTCTTTTCCTTTCTGAGTTTGTTTATATAATGTCGGAAGTTGCTCTAGAGGGAGGGATATAATAGAGTACTATTACATTGTTAGATATAAAAATAGGGAAGTTCCTTTCCTCGCTGAGTTTGTTTATAAACTATCGGACGTTGCGCTAGAGGGGGGATATAATAGATTACTATTACATTGTCATATATAAAAATAGGAAAGTTCTTTTCCTTTCTGAGTTTGTTTATATAATGTCGGAAGTTGCTCTAGAGGGGGGATATAATAGATTACTATTACATTGTTATATATAAAAATAGGGAAGTTTCTTTCCTCGCTGAGTTTGTTTATAAAACATCCGAAGTTGCGCTAGAGGGAGGGATATAATAGAGTACTATTACAATGTTAGATATAAAAATAGGGAAGTTCCTTTCCTCGCTGAGTTTGTTTATAAAATATAGTAAGTTGCGCTAGAGGAAGGGATATAATAGAGTACTATTACATTGTTAGATATAAAAATAGGGACGTTCCTTTCCTCGCTGAGTTTGTTTATAAAATATCAGAAGTTGCACTCGTGGGGGGGGTGGATATAATACAGGGTTTCGAACAGTAATTTTTTTCGATCTGGTTCAACCAAAAAAAATTATCTTTTCCGTTTCGAATGAAAAATTTTATTTTATATATATTCTTATTTGTATTAAAAATATAATTCTATCATAAACAAAAATGTAATTCTATTAAAATTTAGAAGAGTTTATTCTTTTGTTAATTGGTACACTGAATAGTACATAGGTACATTGAATTTGCACACTCAAATTGGTACACAGGAATTGGTACTCTGAATTGGTACATGAGAATGGATACAATGAACCAGTTTGTACCATACGAGCGGTGAGCAGAGAAAGGCGATGATTGACATTGTTATCCATTACCAAAATCGCATTTGAAAACTGAACTTTCCACTGAATTAAATTTGCGTTCTACAAGTAGTTACATGCCAAACTGAAACAGAAAAGTACGATTGAAAATCAAAGTAGGAAAGCGAGATGCAATGGACATGTTTGATTTGGTTACGTTTGGAGCGCTACGGTCTACTTTTTTACAACACGAGGTATAATGGGACCGGGACCTACTCCTTAAAGACGATTCTGAACGAGTGCGAACATCCATGATTCGAACCCACTAACTTCTACAAGTAGTTTCATGCAAAACTGAAACAAAAAAGTACGAATGAACATCAGAATAGGAAATCAAGCTGCAATGGACATGTTTGATTTGGGTTGGTTTGGAGCAGTACGGTCTACTTTTTTACAACATGAGGTATAATGGGACCGGGACCTACTCCTTAAAGCCGATTCTGAACGACTACGAACATCCATGATTCGAACCCACTAACTCCTGTACCGAAGATCAGCGCCCTAACCATTCTACCATCGTTCGTCGCAACGCGCATATAATAACTATAATTATATGGTTGACGTTAAATTAGAAAATACTGATGAGTTGGTTATAGCAACAAAATGACTAAAAATATATCGAATCGAAATAAACCTATTTCGGTTCAGTTCTGGTTTCTCCGACCAAAATAATGGTTTTGTTTTCATTTGTGCTTTTGGTTCAATTTGGTTCGAAACTTGATATAAATTAACTTTTAAATACTGTGGATGTATTTATTGTAAGTATTGTAAGGACGTATTTACAATTTCTGGGCGAACTACTTGTGAAGAAGAATATAAAGTTATTTCAGTTTCATTTAATTAATTTTTATGTAAAGTTCTTTCTTATCTAATTAATAATATGAAATAATTAATTTTAAGAAAATTTGACACCTTTATATTTAAATTTTAAAAAACTTAATTTTATTTAATATCTAAAGAAAGTATTCATTCTACATTAATAATCAACATATATCACAACAGGTTTTGAATTAAAGTAACGTTTGAAAAACCCTTAAGAATATATTTAAAAGATTAATGTAATTTGTGAGTCTAAACACTTAAGAATATATTTAAAAGATTAATGTAATTTGTGAGTATAAACACTTAAGGATATATTTAAAAGATTAATGTAATTTGTAAGTCTAAACACTTAAGGATATATTTAAAAGATTAATGTAATTTGTGAGTCTAAACACTTAAGGATATATTTAAAAGATTAATGTAATTTGTGAGTCTAAACACTTAAGGATATATTTAAAAGATTAATGTAATTTGTGAGTCTAAACACTTAAGGATATATTTAAAAGATTAATGTAATTTGTGAGTCTAAACACTTAAGGATATATTTAAAAGATTAATGTAATTTGTGAGTCTAAACACTTAAGGATATATTTAAAAGATTAATGTAACTTGTGAGTCTAAACACTTAAAGATATATTTAAAACATTAATGTAATTTGTGAGTTTAAATAAGTAAGTATATATTTAAAACATTAATATAATTTGTGAGTCTAAACACTTAAGGATATATTTAAAAGATTAATGTAATTTGTAAGTCTAAACACCTAAAGATTTATTTAAAAGATGAATGTAATTTGTGAGTCTATACACTTAAGGATATATTTGAAAGATTTGTGTAATGTGTGAATCTAAACACTTAAGGATATATTTAAAAGATTAATGTAATTTGTAAGTCTAAACACCTAAAGATTTATTTAAAAGATGAATGTAATTTGTGAGTCTATACACTTAAGGATATAATTAAAAGACTAATGTAATTTGTGAGTTTAAACACTTAAGGATATATTTAAAAGATTAATGTAATTTGTGAGTCTATACACTTAAGGATATAATTAAAAGACTAATGTAATTTGTGAGTTTAAACACTTAAGGATATATTTAAAAGATTAATATAATCTGTGAGTCTAAACACTTAAGGATATGTGTAAAAGATTAAAGTAATTTGTGAGTCTAAAATTTTAGATCTAATGTAATTATTTATAATAAATAACAGAAACATAACATTTTATCCAAATTCCTTGCAACTTTATCTAATATTTAGTAAATTACTAATATAACTATGGCTTTCAAAGAGAGCTCTTAATTTTCATAAAGAAAATACACTATCAAAAACAATATTATTCATTAATATTTAGTTCTAGAGCATATCCTAACTAACAAAATTATAATTATATAACTTATATAGCCATATTAGTTTTACATTAACATAAGACGTCCATTGCAGTAACATAAATGTTGATTGCGTTTTCTGTTTCTGTAATATGCGTTTACATATTTCAGTAATATTTGTTCTACACTGGTTAAACACAAAGTTAAAAAAATCGTTGATGAAACTTAATTTTTGCATTGTTTTTCCTTCCACAAAATACGTATTAAACACAAATAACTCGTATAATATCCAGTATTATAACATTGCATGTGATAGAACGATTAAAGAAACAATTCCTGAACAAATAACGTTTTTCTCCAACTCGAGCAGAAAAAAAGTCCCCTTGTCGCGTACACAAAATTGGATTCATTCTAGGGGAAATAACGTAATTGTCGAGTTTAGTTGTACTCGTTCCACTGTTAGACAAAAATCAGAATGATATAAAAGAAGAGCGATCCAATTAGAAAGCTGCTGTTTTCAAATACCGAACTTGTGGAGTAATATTTATATGTTTCATAAATTTCTTGATTTTTGAGGGGGTTGTTTTTGTAACGATTATATCAATAAATAATTCTTTAGAAATGGACATTGTTTGAATCTAAATGTAGGGGTAATTTCAATATTCAGTATCGAGAATAAGAATACATCATTGTTTAAGTTATATATATTGGCATGTTACTTCTGGTTAGCTGTAATATAATGTTTAAAAAAAAACAAAATCTTTTCTATTATATGCGGTAGGAATTAATTTTTATACAGCAAAACCTCGATTATCCGAGCTAAATGGGACCGCTGGTATCTCGAATATCGGAAATCTCGGTTAGTAGAAACCCTGTATAAAAACCTTCCGTGTTTTTGAATTTAACTAACTTTTAAAGTAAAAAACAATAGAACATTCCTTAAATGATAAAAATAAACATATATAAACTTATGTTTCATAGTTAAAAAGATTTAAAAAGGAAATCAACTCTAGTAGTAAATTTTAGAAAGTAAAATGGAATTTTTTTTAAAGTATACTTAGTTAAAATATCGAAAGACGCATTTTCAAAAATAACACAAATCTCAAGAAAATAATGTATTTTTAAAAATTAATATACATTAATATGTTAAATTTGCATTCTTTTAAAAAAGCGTGTTATCTTTCGTTGCAAAAGTTCAGAATTTCTATCATTTGCAGTCTTAACGCCTAGCTGAAAAAAAAAAACATTTGCCCTCTCAGATAAAATTTTCTAAATATTAAGTATTCAAAATTGACCTCAAAACTGAAAAATAGTTTCTCCTGCAAAGTACAATATAGGGAGCGAAACAGCTGGACCTAAATCTGTACTGACTACGCAACTGAAATTAAAAGTGATCCTATTAAATTGCGTAATTCTTTAGCAACAAGAATTGCAAGCTCTGTTGTAATTCCATGGCATGGCGCATCCAGAATTTTATTAAAAAGTAGAGGAAAATCTGAAATGAATGTTTTTCGAAAGGGGGATAGGAAACTCCATTAATACAGATAGAAAACTTAATTTTAGAAATATTTCTCTGTACAAATACAAAGAGCAAGGAAAGAAGCGTTGAAATTATAAAATCAACAAAAAGCAATCCCCTATATAATAATAGCCTAAGCTGTCTATCCGCGAATTTCTGAAGCGGTTGTACCTGGAATGGATACAGACATCCATATTGGATTTTTCATGAGTTAGGGTTTGCAAAATTGAAAGCGAGTGTGAAATCCACCCCATCCCCTCTTTTCAAGCGTTTAATGCTATTATTTCAAGCCTTACCCTTCCTCTTATTCTATACGAAATTCATTCTTGATAGGATGGCAAAGGCGGAGAGTAATTAAATTTCTCGACTGTTTCTACTTGAACCTTCATATACTCTAATTAGTGTGCTCACAATGTGCAAGCGTTGTACGTTTGGTAGAATGTTCGCCCAATTGATCGTCGTACTTCTCGGGTTGATGGTTTTATTCCCGCAGCAGCCAATTTTTTTAATGTCTAATAAATTTCATATTTTCTGCTTTTTCTCTTAAATTCTTATTCCGAAAATTGTTTTATTATTTTTAAAATAAATTTTTACTATTTTTTCAACTTTTTATAATTTTTATAATTTTTATTTTATTAAATTCACGTATTGCTTTACGGATGTCCCTGGCCACGTAAACATGTCATGTTGTGTATCCTTAAATTTTCTTCTGGTAATGTAATAATAGCCTAAGTTATCTGCCCGTCTGTCCTCGAAGTTATGAAGCGGTTGGACCTGGAATGGATAGAGCATCCATATTGGATTTTTGATGAGTTAGGGTTTGCAAAATTCAAAACGAGTAAAGTTTATCTTTTCCTAAACTATAGATCCGATTCTGAAGTAAATTGGTATGAATAAGCTTCGTATCACATCGAAAAATACTGTCCTTTTTAAAACGTTCGAAATCCACCCCGTCTCATTTTCCAGCGTTTGATGTCATTATATCGAGCCCCATTTTAAGAGCAAGCTATTAAATTTATCAATTTATCACATAATAAATAAGTAAAAAATAACAATACTTTTCTAACATTATGACTTCATTCCTTTAACCATCTCATTTAATCATTTCTTATTTTAAATTATTTAAATATTTTCTGCATTATTTTCATACGTTTTATCACTAAACTTAGATATTACTTAAATAATTTTCTTTTTTATTTGACTTAAATAATAGATTAGGTACATATGTGATAATATTAATGGATTATTTTTGTTGAAAGGTAATTCTCAACCAGAAAATAAACCATTTTTTTTACCTGCCTAATAGGGTTCTTTACAATTCTGGAAAATTAAAAATTTTACCGATCCGTCATAAGACGGGATATATGCTAGTATTTTAATAGTTGTTTGATTTTGTATCGTATATGCTTGGTATTGGATATAAATTTAATTTTTTTGAAAGAAAATTTTCAACTCTGAAATAAGTCTGTAAACATTTATTCGAACGTATGAAAAGGTCTTACTTTACGGAATGCAAACCTTTCTTTTACTATAGAACCAAATGAACTTGTTCTTCAGACATTTAATGAAATCTTAAATTTTTGCTATGGTGTCGACTGGTAAATTACTTCAAACGTTTACTACTTTAATACAAAAATGTTCGGAAAGAGACTGTATTTTAGCAACTTAAAAAGTAAAAATACATAGCGTTACTAACACACTATTAAAAAAAATTACAGTTTATAAAATGCAATAAACTGAAATTAGCAATCTGTTATTTGCTCGAACAGTGGCTACCATACGATATTGCAAAAACAGCAACAATGATGTGTACTGCTTGCGTGTTCAAAAGATTAGGATGAATAAATAATTTGCACACAATGTACTGTAACGTAACACTCGTACAAAAATAAAAAATGTAAAAAAAAAATATTGTTGACATTGGTGTGGTATAGCCACATTCCATTTTAAAGGGAATGCCAGGAATTGACTGCTTCCTGACCCCTTATTTTATGGAATGGGGCTTGTCCATGTCCAAGTCACCTTGAATCTTCCCGAACTGACCATCCGTGGGTTGCCGTTTTGCTCTCCCCATCTTTCACCATTTGTCCAGCTTGAGCGTTGCTTGGCGCCTTAAGGTTCCTAGGCTGTTCTTCCAACTCAACGTTTTGGCGATCGTCTTGGGTTCCCGCTGACGGGATTTTCCCACTGACCTCGTCAGATATATTACATTTTTTATTTTTGTGAGAGCGTTAAGTTGCACTACACTAAGTGTGCATTTATTCATCCTTATCTTTTTTAATCCACAAACAGGACACACCACTGTTGCTATTTTTGCAATATTGTATGGTAACCGCTGTTCATGCTAATAATAAATTGCTAATTTCAGTTTATTGCATTTTATAAACTGCACTGAATAGTGTGTTAGTAATGCTATATATTTATACGATATAATTCATCTATTTAGTTTATTTTTTTCAGTTTTCTTACCTTTACTTTTTAAGTTGCTAGCATATAGTCTCTTTCCAAACATTTTTTTGTATTAAAGTAGTAAATGTTTGAAGAAAGTACTGGGTTGCACCATATGAAAATTTTAAGATTGCATTAAATACCAAATGAAAAAATGTTTTGAAAAAAGTTTGCATTTCATACGTTCAAATAAAAGTTTACATACTTACTAAAAATTTTCTTTGAAAATAATGAATTTTTTTTCCAATATCAAGCGTATACGAAACAAAATCAAAAATTAAATATTTCTTTTAAATAATGATTAAAAATAATGATAAAAATTAAAAGGAATTAATTAATAATTGCTTTTATTTTTTTTTACTATTAGAATATTGCTTTTTAGGGATTTTATCAGCGCTTCCCTAGTTGCTCTTTGTATTTGTACAGAGAAGTATTTCTAAAATTAAGCTTTCTATCTGTATCAATGAAGTTTCCAATCCCCCTTTCCAAAAACATTCATTTCAGATATTCCTCTACATTTTAAGATCTGAATACGGCAGTGCAGTTGAATTACAACAGAGCTTGCAATTCTTGTTGCAAGAGAATTGCACAACATAATCTGATCACTTTTAATTTCAGTTGCGTAGTCAGTACAGATTTCAAAATCATTTTCTTTCCAATAGAAGTGATGAGAATTCCCTCTTGATAGGCAGTTGTCATATTTGAATACACATCGGTGAAGATGATGATACGAGAAAAGAACAACTGCATTTCGATTGAGAAAGAAAGTGATTTCGATAAAACTAATAAGGTTTCTATGTATATCTACAGTCAGGGCCTGGATCAATAGGTGTGCAAAGTGTACATGCATACAGGTAGATAAATTTCTAAGGAGGCCTTTAGAATACATAACATTAAAATATGGGGAGGTTTTTTTTGGGGGGAAGAGGTTTCTGCTGAAAAAATTTAAATAAAAAATATTCTATTTATCACACTTATTATCACATATGCAGGAGAAATATGGATACAAAACAGTAAATACTTGAAATATCTAAGGACTTTTGAAAAAAAAATATTAAAAGAAATATTTATAGATGAAAGAAAAACATAGATCAGAAGACAGTGTATGGATCAGAAGACCAAACAAAGAAATTGAGAACTTAGAATGAAATAAAAATATATATATCAGAAGACCAAACTGAGAAATTGAGATCCTAAATTGAAATAAAAACATAGATCAGAAGACAATGTATGGATCAAAAGACCAAAAACAGAGAAATTGAGAGCCTAAAATGAAAGAAAAACATAGATCAGAAGACAATGTATGCATCAGAAGACCAAAGAGAGAAATTGAGAGCCTAAAACGAAATAAAAACATAGATCAGAAGACCAAACAGAGAAATTGAGAGCCTAAAATTAAATAAAAACATAGATCAAAAGACCAAACAGAGAAATTGAGAGAATAAAAGGAAATTAAAAACATATATCAGAAGGCAATGTATGGATCAAAAGACCAAACAGAGAAATTGAGAACCTAAAATGAAATAAAAACATAGATCAGAAGACCAAGCATAGAAATTCAGGGCCTAAAATGAAATAAAAAACATATATCAGAAGACAATGTATGGATTAGAAGACCAAACAGAGAAATTGAGAACCTAAAATGAAATAGAAACATAAACACATAAAGGCATAAAAAATCTAATGTCTTGGACACGTCCAAAAGAAGTGAAGAATAAGAAATAACAAGAGGTTAAACGTTTTAACAACAAGAGGAGAAAACCAAGAAATGGATTGAAAAGGAACTTAAAGAATTGAAAATCCAAACCTGGAAAGGTTAGGCTTTAGAGCTGAGGAATCTAAATTCAGTGATAAAACGTATGAAAATAATGCAGACGATAGTTAAATAATTTAAAATAAGAAAAGATTAAATGGGATGGTTAAAGAAATAACGTCATAATTCTAGTAAAAATTGTAATTTTTACCTATTTATTATGTGATAAATTGATAAATTTAATCGCATTCTCTTAATCGGGGAAAATAGGGCTTGAAATAATCACATTAAAAGCTCGAAAAGGGGGGTAGGGGTGGATTTCGAACGTTTTAAAGACGATAGTCTTTTTCACTGTGATATGAAGCATATTAATACCAATTTATTTTAGAATCGAATGGATGAAGAAAAATTTACCGGCTTTGAATTTTGCTAACCTTAACTCATCAAGAATCCAATATGGATGCATCTATCCATTCCAGGTCCAACCGTTTCATTCAAAAATATTTAACTGTTTACACACCTTTGATGTTTTTACTCCGAAATCTTTTGATATAAATAACAATATATGTATGTGTTCTATTCTATTTATGTCGAAAGTTCTCACATAAATTCAAAAGTTCGTAACACCACACTTTATTTTAACGAACACGAACACTGCACAAAACATTAAAAACTAAATTGAATAATCGAAATTATCTAAATCAAAAGATGGAATGTTTCGATGCGTTCTTAATTCATCGCATCCTTCCACACACATCAAAGTTTTTCTCAAAGACAAAAAACTCTGTCGCCATTGACCAAACGGCAAACCAAAACTTCGAGGTCGTGACAGTCTGTATTCGTTTAGGTAATAGCAGTCAAGATTTTTAGTAGATGTAAAAACGTCTCGCGCGTTCCCGGCTATACCTGCCCGCCTATTTTTACTGGGGCAGGTATCTTGGGTTCGTTTAAAGCCTACGTGGCCGACAATTAATCACAGCAGCGACAAAACTCTTGATACCTGATAACTTAATACCAGTGATAAAATTTTCATTGCAACAAAAAATAATCGATGATTAAAGTTAAAATTATCACATGTGTACCTAATTTATTTTTTAAGCCAAATATAAGAGAAGATTATTTACGTAATATCTAAATTGAGTGATAAGACGTATGAAAATAATGCAGACGATATTTAAACAATTTAAAATAAGAAATGATTAAATGAGGTGGTTAAAGGAATGACGTCATAATGCTAGAAAAAAATGTTATTTTTACCTATTTATTATGTGATAAATTGATAAATTTAATCACCTGCTCTTAACCGGGGAAAATAGGGCTTGAAATAAGGGCATTAAGCGCTTGAAAAGGGGGGAAGGGGTAGATAAAGACATGAGTGTTTTACGCTGGGATATCAAGCATATTTATAATACTTTTTTTTAGAATTGGATCGATAGTTTAGGAGAAGATAAACTTTACTCGCTTGGTTAAAGGAATGACGTCATAATGCTAAGAAAAAATGTTATTTTCATCTAATTATAATGTGATAAATTGATGGTTTAATCGTCTGCTCTTAACCGGGGAAAATAAGGCTTGAAATAATGGCTTTAAATGCTAGAAAAGGAGGCAAGAGTTGGATTTCGAACGTTGTTAGCCCTAACTCATCAAGAATCTAGTATGGATGCCTCTATCCATTCCAGGTTCATCTGCTTATAAATTCGATAACAGACAGACAGATAACTTGGGCTATTATTATATAGGGGATAAAACATTATATGTAAGTATCAAATGCAGAAAAATGTAATAATGGCGTCTGTGAATTAGTTTTATTCTATCACAGACCGTTGTTAAGCATGTACCGGTACAGAAAATAAAAGCACTAAGACATCAGGTATAACAGATAATGTAAAGTATGTATTTTTTTCACGAATTGTGTTAAACATCGATCTCAATTCTTTTTCTAAAATTCAGTTCTCTTGCTAAAATACTGAGATACAAATCTTTGATTCTAGATCATGTGGTGTTTGCATATAGAAGTAGTCTGATCACGTACAAGAGATAATCTCATTTCTCTACCTTATTCCTTCTGGATATTTCTTGATTTTCGATATTTCTGAATTGAGTAACACTGAAAATTCCACGATGCGTTTATCTTTTTCTCTGTTGGGTGATTCTGGCTTCAAATACAATAAGGGTGAACTCGTATAACGACTTGAATTTCTCTCCACCTTCTTTTATTAAACTAAATGGCAGTGCCTTTATTTAAATACAGGATGGTCCAAATATATTGAGCACATTTCATGTTTGAAAAAAATAGTAGAAAGAAAAACAAAATAAGATCGTTTAGTGTCTTACTGTAAAGACAACTTAAAATTGTTTTGTAAAACAAAATTTTAAACATTAAATAATTTCCATGTGATCTACATTTACCCAGGTAGAACAAAAATGCTGGCCAATACTAAATTATAATATTGGTCTACATCAAATGGGCACTCCCTAAATGATATCCATGAATACCATTTTTTATTTTGCAATGTTGGTCAATATTCCCTGATATCCTTGAATATTATGTTTTTATATTTAGCAATGTTGGTCAATATTCCCTGATATCCTTAAATATCATGTTTTGATATTTTTCAATGTTGGTCAATATTCCCTGATATTCTTGAATATCATGTTTTTATATTTAGCAATGTTTGTCAATATTCCCTGATATCCTTAAATACCATGTTTTGACATTTTTCGATGTTGGTCAATATTCCTTCATATCCTTGAATATCATGTTTTGATATTTTACAGTGTTTGTCAATATTCCCTGATATCCTTGAATATCATGATTTGATATTTTACAGTGTGTGTCAGTAATCTCTGATATCTTTGAATATTATGTTTTTATATTTAGCAATGTTTGTCAATATTCCCTGATAACCTTGAATATCATATTTTGATATTTTTCAATGTTGGTCAATATTCCCTTATATCCTTGAATATCGTGTTTTAATATTTTTCACTGTTGGTCAATATTCCCTGGTATTCCTAAATGTTATGTCTTTATTTAGCAATGTTTATCAATATTCCCTGATATCCTGAAATATCATGTTTTGATATTTTTCAATGTTGGTCAATATTCCTTCATATCCTGGAATATCATGTTTTGATATTTTTCAATGTTGGTCAATATTCTCTGGTATCCTTGAATATTATGTTTTTATATTTTTAGTGTTGCTCAATATTCCCTGATATTCTTGAATATCATCTTTTAATATTCTTCAACGTTGTTCAATATTCCCTTGTATTCTTGAATATCATGTTTTAATATTTTTCAACGTTGATTAATATTCCTTGATATATTTGAATATCATGTTTTAATATTTTTCAACGTTGATTAATATTCCTTGATATATTTGAATATCATGTTTTAATATTTTTCAACGTTGGTCAATATTCCCTGATATCCTTTAATATCATGTTTTGATATTTTTCATTGTTGGTCAATATTCCTTAAATAAATAAAAAAGATTATACTTTAATATTTTTCATCATGTCAAACATCGATCTCAATTCTTATTCTAAAATTCAATTCTCTTGCTAAAATACTGAGATTCAAATCTTTGATTCTAGATCAGACGGTGTTTGCATAAAGAAGTAGTCTGATCACGTACAAGGGATAATCTCATTTCTCTATCTTATTCCTTCTGGATATTTCTTGATTTTCGATATTTCTGAATTGAGTAAAACTGAAAATTCCACGATGCGTTTATCTTTTTCTCTGTTGGGTGATTCTGCCTTCAAATACAATAAGAGCGAATTCGTATAACGACTTGAATTTCTTTCCACCTTCTTTATTAAACTAAATGGCAGGGGCTTTATTTAAAATACAGGATGGTCCGAAATTATTGAGCACATTTCATGTTTGAAACAAAAATAGTTGAAAGAAAAATTAGTGTCTTACTGCAAAGACAATTTAAAACTGTTCTGTAAAACAAAATTTTAAGCTTCCACGTGATCTCCATTTACACAGGTAGAACAGAAATGCTGGATAATATCTATCTATATATATAAATGAATTTTTGTCTGTCTGTCTGTCTGTACTCGATAGACTCAAAAATCATACATCCAATCGCCGTGAAAATTTGGGGAATTATTAGGTATATCCCTAGGAAGGTTATTGAAAATTTTTAACGTTTTGCAATGTTGGTCAGTATTTCCTGATATCCTGGAATAGTATCTTTTTACATTTAGCGATGTTTTTCAATATTTCCTGATATCCTTGAATATTGTATATTGATAATTTTCAATGTTAGTCAATATTCCTTCATATCCTGGAATATCATGTTCTGATATTTTTCAATGTTGGGGAATATTGCTTTATATCCTGGAATATCATGTTCCGATATTTTTCAATGTTGGGGAATATTTCTTTATATCCTGGAATATCATGTTCGGATATTTTTCAATGTTGGGGAATATTTCTTTATATCCTGGAATATCATGTTCCGATATTTTTCAATGTTGGGGAATATTTCTTTATATCCTGGAATATGATGTTCCGATATTTTTCAATGTTGGGGAATGTTTCTTTATACCCTGGAATATCATGTTCCGATATTTTTCAATGTTGGGGAATATTTCTTTATATCCTGGAATATCATGTTCCGATATTTTTCAATGTTGGGGAATATTTCTTTATATCCTGGAATATGATATTCCGATATTTTTCAATGTTGGGGAATATTTCTTTATATCCTGGAATATCATGTTCTCATATTTTTCAATGTTGGCCAATATTCCTTGATATCCTTGAATATTATGTTTTGATATTTTTCAATGTCTGTGAATATTCCCTGATATACTTAAATATCACGTTTTGATATTTATCAATATTGGTCAATATTCCCTAATATCCTTATATATCATGTTTTGATATTTTTCAATGTTTGTCAACATCCTCTGATATCCTTTAATATCATGTTGTAATATTTTTCAATGTTGTTCAATATTGCCTGGTATCCTTGAATATTTTGAATATTATGTTTTTATATGTTTCAGTGTTGGTCAATATTCCTTCTATTCTTGAATATTATGTTTTTATATTTAGCAATGTTTGTCAATATTCCATAATATCCAAGAATATCATGTTTTGATATTTTTCAGTGTTGGCCAATATTCCCTGATATCCTTGAATATTATGTTTTATTATTTTCGATGTTGTTCAGTAATCACGGATATCCTTGGATATCATGTTTGGATATTTTTCAATATTGGTCAATATTCCTTAATATCCTTGAATATCATGTTTTTATATTTAGCAATGTTTACCAATATCTCCCCGATATCCCGGAATCTACTTTTTTGATATTTAGCAATGTTGGTGAGTATTTCTCCGATATCCCTCAATTCATGTTTTGAATATTCATCAAGTGTTTATTTTGCCATTTGAATTAATTTCATAAAGTAAGAACATTTTTATTCGTTTAGAAGCTTCGTTTAAAATTTTTATCTTCTGGAATTTTCTTTCGTAACTAAAGTCTTAGGCAATTCAGGTCTACTTTGCTTGTCTCCGAAGCATCCGAAGATCAATAATTACAATTAGTAACTTTACAAGAAAACTATATACATGTACCTACCTCATTTTGTGCTTCTAACTCATTTTCTGTAGGAATGTATGAGGAAAAGTATTCACTACTCTTCGTTAAATTTTCTAAACATTTCATTGAATAGTCCTTTATAAAATCAGAAAAAAGTGAAAAGTAGGTTTGATTTGGAACGCTATAGTGTACTTTTCTGCTACACAAAAATTTATGAGACTGGGACCTACTGCTTAAAACTGATTCCGAAAGGTTAGGAAGAGTACTGGCTGACTGCAGTAATAAAGTGCAGCTCCCTACCTTTGGCTATCGTCCATCAAGGTCAAAAGTTGCTTTGGTTAGGTTTGGAGAGCTACGGCCCACCATTTTTGCCCATGAGGGCTAGTGAGACAGGGACCTACTGTTTAAAGCCGATTCTAAATGGTTGTGAAGATCCATACAAGCAGAGGGATCCGAAACCGTTGACTCTAGTAATGAAGATTAGCGCTTTACCTTTGGTTATCGCCCATCAAGGTCAAAAGTTGTTTTGGTTAGATCTGGAGAGCTACGGTCCACTTTTTTTGCCCATGAAGGCTAAATAGACAGGGACCTACTGTTTAAAGCCGATTCTAAATGGTTGTGAAGATCCATACAAGCAGAGGGATCCGAACCCACTGACTATATTAATGAAAATTAGCGCCCTACCTTTGGCTATCGCCAGGGAAGGGGAATATTAGGAATTGTACCCATTAATGCGACTGGACCCTGTATAAAAGTATGTATATGTGGGTGTGTATGTATGTATGAGTATGTGTGTATATACGTGTGCATGTCTAGATGAAGAAACTTAATGAGCATCTGTGAAAAGTGTTACCAAATCCTTGTAATTCGCTAAACTTTTAATCATAATTTAATCTTTTTGACACTAAGCAAATGTGTTTAAGTTAAGCGGGTTAAGTTGGTTTCTATTAAATTTCTATCTGATAAAAGGTTAACATATATCATGGTAATTTAACTCTAACTATTTTTAATTTTGGTTACTAGATCTCGTTTTATTTTTCATGTCTGAAGCCCATGTGAGAGCAGTTTAGTTAGTAATTTGGAATTCGTTTTTTTTTAAATGCTTCGTGGTCTTTTTCTTCAGCATGTGAATAATTGTAAAGTTTATTAAATCAAGAAGGAGTGTAAAAGAAGCACTTTAAGTTCAGCTTATGCCTGTTGTTGCATGTTGTTCGTCGTGTTTTTGCTTCGTTGATATAGTTTTTTTTCGTTTCCATCGGTAAATTACATGAATTAGTCACTTGCCAGAATGTTTAATTTGCAATTTAGTTTTGTGTTGTCTGCTAACTCTTTTGGATGTTCTGTTTAACTGTTTTTTATTTACGTTGTTTTGAGAAAGAAAAAAATAAACTTTGATGTTTTTATATTTTTGTGTAACTTCTTTAGAGAAACTCAGTCTTCAGTTAGACCATGCTACTGTGCTAAACATCAGTGGAAACTTGCAGATCGTTACTGTCCAAACAAAAAGACAATCGCTAAATTTCAGCTGACATAATTTCTTTTTACGTAAACAATACACCTGTATTACAATACTTTTTTAATCTTTGTTATTAAACAAAACTTTATATTTTCTTCTTCATATTAAACTTACTTTATAAGTTTCGGATACCCATTCTGAACATTCTACAAACACTTCTAATAAAGTCTCGAAATCATCCTTTGTGATTAAATGCAGTAGTAACTCATTTTCTGTAAGAATGTATGAGGAAAAGTATTCACTGCTCTTTGTTAAATTTTCTAAACATTCCAATGAATAGTCCTTTATAAAATCGGAAAAAGGTGAAAAGTAGGTTTGATTTGAAACGCTATAGTCTACTTTTCTGCTACACGAGAATTAATGAGACCGGGACCTACTGCTTAAAGTCGATTCCGAAAGGTTACGAACAGTACTGGCTGACTCCAGTAGCAAAAGGCAGCGATCTACCTTTGGCTATCTTCCAGCAAGGTCAAAATTGCTTTGGTTTAGTTTGGAGAGCTACGGTCTACCTTTTTTACCCATGAGGGCTAATGAGACAGGAATCTACTGTTTAAAGCCGATTCCAAGTGGGTACGAAGAGCCATACAAGCAGAGGGATCCGAACCCACTGACTCTAGTAATGATGATTAGCGCCTTACATTTGGCTCTAACCCAGGAAGGTTAATATTAAGAATTGTACCCATTAATGCGGCCGGACCCTGTATAAAATTATATATATATATATATATATATATATATATATATATATATATATATATATGTGGGTGTGTATGTATGTGTGAGTGTGTATCTATATGCGTGTTCCTGTCTAGGTGAAGATTCTTAATGCACATGTGCGGAAAGAAAATAGCAAAATTGCAGCTGACATAATTCATTCTTAAGTAAACAGTACACCTCGTGTTACAAATCCTTTTTTATTCTTTGTTATTAAACAAAACTTTATATTTTCTTCTTCATATTAAAGCTTACCTTATAAGTTTCGGATACCCATTCTGAACTTTCTACAAACATTTCTAATAAAGTCTCGAAATCATCCTTTGTGATTAAAACTGTATGACTCGACTTTAGAATAAAAAAAGGTAAATATTCACTTACGTCACTTTGGTTCGTTATCCGGTTCTCTTTCTCCGAATTTAGTTCCGCATCTTAAGGAACCAGGATCCTGAAAAAGATGGAGTCTTGCTTACAAATGACTTATTAGCAGTAGAAGTTGATTTCTAGTATTAGCATTTTTGCTGCGTCTTTTCACAGAAATGTAAATTGTATTCTCTTGCAAACAGGATGTACCAGGGAGTATATTTTTTGTAGAAACTGATGTTTATTTCTCGAAAGTTCTTTTCCGTTCAGATATATTGAAACGAAAGAGATTAAGTGAGCTTGTTGTGTTAGTAGCGAGGTATATAATTTAAGAAACAAAATAATACACTTCATTTTCTCACTGAGTTAAGGAAGTTTTTTATAATAAAAAAATATTCCTTTTTCTAAGGCAGAGACAGTTTTACGAAAAATTGAAATGCAACTCAAAATTGTACTTAATTGTTTATTCTAGTCCAATGTTAAGCTATGGGGAAAATAAATTAATTCATGCCGGAAACTCAAAATTGTGCTTGCTTAAAGTGGATCTGTATTTGTCATATTGGATTCATCTCGTCTAGTGTTAACCTTTTTGAAAAATAAAATTAATTATGACCAATAACTCAAAATTGTGCTTGCTTAAGTTGGATCTGTACTAACTTTTTCGGAAAATAAAATTAATTCTTGCCGGCAAAATTGTGCTTGCTTGAGGTAGATTTGTACCTGCCATATTGGATTCCTCCCGTCTAGTGTTAACCTTTTAGGAAAATAAAATTAATTATGATCTGTAACTCAAAATTGTGCTTGCTTAAAGTGGATCTGTATCTGCTATATTGGATTCCTCTCGTCTAGTGCTAACCTTTTGGGAAAATAAAATTAATTCTTGCCGGCAACTCAAAATTATGCTTGCTTAAGTTGGATCTGTACCTGCCATATTGGATTCCTCTCGTCTAGTGCTAACCTTTTGGGAAAATAAAATTAATTCTTGCCGGCAACTTAAAATTGTGCTTGCTTAAGTTGGATCTCTACTTGCCATATTGGATTCCCCCCGTCTAGTGTTAACCTTTTGGGAAAATAAAATTAATTCTGACCGGCAACTCAAAAGTAAGCTTGCTTAAGGTGGATCTGTACCTGCCATATTGGATTTCTCTCGTCTAGTGTTAACCTTTTGGAAAAATAAAATTAATTTTGACTGGCAACTCGAAATTGTGCTTGCTTATAGTGGATGTGTATTTTCCATATTGGATTCCTCTCGTCTAGTGTTAACCTTCTGCGAAAATGGAATTAGTTCTGGCCGGCAACTCAAAATTGTGCTTGCTTAATGTAGATCTGTACCTGCCATATTGGATTCCTCTCGTCTAGTGTTAACCTTCTGGGAAAATAAAATTAATTTTGACCGCAACTCAAAATTGTGCTTGCTCAAAGTGGATGTGTACCTTCTATATTGGATTCCTCTCGTCTAATGCTAATCTTTGGGGAAAATGGAATTAGTTCTTGCCGGCAACTCAGAATTGTGCTTGCTTAAGGTAGATCTGTACTTGCCATATTGGATTCCTCTTTTCTAGTTTTAACCTATGAGGAATAAATAAAATTCATACTGGCCGGCAACTCAAAATTGTGCTTTATTAAGGATAAATCTGTACCTGCCATACTGGATTCATCTCGTCCAGTATTAACCTATGGGGAAAATAAATTTAATTCTTGCCGACAACTCAAAATTCTGCTTCCTTAAGGATAGATCTGTAACTGCCATATTGGATTCCTCTCATCTAGTGTTAACCTTTTAAAAAAATAAAATTAATTCTGGCAGGGAACTCAAATGTGTGCTTACTTAAGGTGGATCTGTACCTGCCATATTGGATTCCTCTCATACAATGGCAAATTATGGGGAAAATAAAATTCATTCTTGCCAGAAACTCAAGATTGTGCTTGTTTAAGATAAATAATTCATATACACCGTCAAATAATCACTGTCAATATTAAAACCTCTGCTGCACATCCTATAAGGATAATTTCGGCGTAGCTAAGAAAACTTTGAATTGTCTTTCTAAATGAATTCAGCGTGATTCTAAACTGCATTCACAGTATCGGGAGACTTTAGAGGAGTATGAAGATAAGCAAATTAATGAGCGTGTACCAGTTAATTCTCTGCCAAAAAACAAACCATTTTTCTACCTGTCTCATAGGGTACTTTACAGTTCTGGAAAATTAAAAATTTTACTGATCGTTGATGTGACGGGCTATACGCTAGTTTGAAATATTTTTTAAAAGCAAAATTTTTTGGTTTCAAAAATAACTAGTTAAAAATATTACTAGTATTAATTGTATTGTAATATTGTAGTAATAAATATATTCGCTATAAAACGTTGAATGTATAAAAAGTTCTTTGTGGTTCATATTTTTACTTGTATTTAACGTTTCTGTAAGATAGAAATTTTTCTACCCAGATTTCGCCACGTATGAAAACACCTACAGTCGCCTAAAAATATATCGAATGTTGTAATTCGTAGGGGAAAAAGAATGAATGCGATTCGCAGAAAAATCAAATGTGTTCGGGAGAAATAAACTATCTTGCAACGTATTTCTTGCGAAACTGCAAATTAGTCATACGACTTTCAGGTGAAAAATTATTTCTGGATAACTCGTCCCTCCTTTGTTTTTCCCTTTTTTTATCAGTTCGACGAAATTCTCCCCGTCTCTACATAAATGTGTGCAGGTGTTGTCTGGTTTTTCTGTCTGCAACGAAGCTATAAATTCTGACGGAACCTATCGTTGAGTCATTTCTCTGCAAAACTCGCTTTGTGATGGTTGCTTGCAATTCTGGTCTCCAGTGAATCTTGAAGTGCTACTGAATTTCTCGTTGCCGTTGGTGGTTTTTTCTGAGATTATTCCAAGCTGTGGATACTTCATTGTGAGTTTTGGTGATAGAAAGGAGAATTTATTCGATTTGATTTGATCTCATCGGATAACTGTTTTCAAAAGTTGCTTTTTCGCCATATAAAAAGGTATTCGTTTGCAGCTTTCACCTGCTGGAATCTAACGCCGATTCATTCTGAAAGAAGACATGAAGAGATGGAATATGGCGTCATAGTGTTGCAGACTCCAGTACCTTTTTAATGTTACTATTCTGATTTGTGGTCATCTTTTATGCTTGTAGATGGCGAACTTTGTTGAAGTATTAATCACATTGGTGTGAGGGGTAGCTTCGTGAAGTTGTGTTTACATGTTTTTTATCACATCACCGTTGAAGATTGTGTATAGAACATGCACTTTTGAGATTTCCCCTGTTCATTGTATCATTGATACATCTCCCAGAAATCCACATTCGGTAAGTTTTAAAAGCTTACTTTTGTATTTAAGATATTTTACTTCCCAATAACTCTGCAACTTTATCCATATTTGTGAAATTTGATGCTATTGGGAGTTTCTATAGCTTTTTGATGGCGTATTGAACTTGTTAGTGTTTTGATTGTATCACGTCTACTGAAATATTCAGAAGTATAAAAAGTAAAAATATATAGATAAAAAATATATGGAATATTATAAAAATATGTAGCGCATAAAAAGATTTTTTCCTGTTTGAGTGCACTGTATTTTTGTATCGATCTTTTTATATTATGGTACATTAACTGTTAGTATATCAAATATGGCTCAGCAAGATTCTTTTTTCTCGAAGTATAAAATTGACAATGAGATGGAACTGGATAAAATTGTTTGCAGATTTTATGCGGCTGGTCACTGCCCCGATGAAAAATGCATTTTTCCTCATGTAGATGATGAGAATAAAACTCCGGATACTGCTTGTCGCTACTTCCTGAAAGGAAAATGCAACTATGGAAGAAGATGTACTTTAGATCACGTCGGTGTAGTTAAAAGACATGGTTTAGAAGTATTAAAAATAAGTGAGAGTCAAATCAATGACAAGAGGCTTCTAATGGAAAGTATAGAATTAGCAAAACGTATGTTGTCATCATCACAAGAAAGAAATGTAGAGCAAACATCTTCATTGACAGAAAGCTCTTTAAAAACTCAAAGCAATCTACATAATCTAGAAGAACGTCAACAAAATCAATTTCACACATCGCGTTTGGCAGCAAAAGACTTGGAAATTCACAAAACTGAACAGAACCCTCCTCCGAGATTCCGGTCGCCAAAAAAGAAAATTGGAATCACGAAGCTTTCAAGAAGAGCATTACCACCTTCACCAGAAAGACAGCCTTGTTTGCAAAGACCATTAAGGAACGCATTACCTGCGAAGACTGGTGACTATAAAAACCGTATGCCAACACAAGTCTTTAAAAAAGAAATTGCTAACGATCAGAGTAATGGATATCGTTCTTGGAGAAATTCTCAAGCTGCAGCTAAAAAAGAAATTGCTAATGATCAGAGTATTGGATATCGTTCTGGGAGAAATTCTCAAGCTGCAGCCAAGCATAAATTTAGTGAAAATTTACTCTTTGATGATGATGACTACAATCTTTCAAGATCTGAAGAGCTGCAAAATCTAATGGCAAGTCTGAATGAAGAACACCAGTGCTATCTCCAAAGCAATAATCAGCAGGATATTTCGCCAATTGTCCATCCAAAAGCATCAAGCAGCAATGAAATTGTTAACGATCAGAGTATTGGATATGGTTCTTGGAGAAATTCTCAAGCTGCAGCCACGCATAAATTTAGTGAAAATTTACTCTTTGATGATGATGACTACAATCTTTCAAGATCTGAAGAGTTGCAAAATCTAATGGCAAGTCTGAATGAAGAACACCAGTGCTATCTCCAAAGCAATAATCAGCAGGATATTTCGCCAATTGTCCATCCAAAAGCATCAAGCAGCAAGCGTAAACAACTTGTATCACAACAAATAATGGAAAATGTAGCCAAGCAGAAGGGGAAAACTGAAAATACATTCGGAGATTGCTTTCAAAATTTACCTTTTGGGTATGACGTGGAAGCAGAGGATAGGGAAAGTTTCCAATATCTAACTGAGAGATGTGCCAATGTACTAAAGAGCTGCTTTGGTCGAGATGATGATGTAATGCCTTCCGCTTCAAACATACCTTCTTTACAGGGACGTAAATCATTTCATGAGAACTTTAATCTACTAGAACAAAGCAATTCTTTTTCACCTCCATGCTTGCGATCACCTGAGATCGCTCAGAGTGGTAGACAAATTTCATCTAATCTGTTACAACCAGCAGAAGCAGGATATCGGGTGCAAAATGTAAATCTAGAAGATTTACAAGATCGAGATGAAAATTATGAACATAAATGGAGTCGTAGAAGTAATTCTAAGACTGTTCAGTCTTCTGCTTCAAACACATCTGCACAAAGAGATCAAATATATCATGAAGACTTTAACTTTGCAGCACAAAGCAGTGCTCGTGTCCCTTTGTACTTGCGATCTCCAGAAAGGTCTGAGCCATCTAAAAAGAATTCTTCAGTTGCGAAGAAGAAAACAGATGCTAAAGCTGAAAATCAAAACGTAGTAACAGCACAACCTACTACCCAAATCAGTTACAGGAGGTCATTCAAACCTAGAAAACATCACGGCAATTAATTTTAGTTCAGAAAAGGGAGTAGTTGTTTTTGCAGTTTACTTCTAATAACCTTGGTTCTTAATTGCGTCTAAAAGTAGAATGCTTTATGAAAGTGATTTTGTTTTCTTGATAACGTCATGTGAATCTTATTCAGTTAACAATACTAATGAATATAATCTGTTGGAAAAATTAGTTTTTCCGTGCATCAACATTCGCAAATTTATCTTTGACTGTATCTACAAATCGAATGTTTCATGCGTCAACTTCTTATTGGAAACGTCCGGTAAGTGTTATTCATTTAATAATGTGTTGGAAAATTTAGTTTTTCCGTGCACGAACATTTGTAAATTTATCTTATGAAAATGTTATGGTACGGAAATTGAGTTTATTTTAAAATGTAGAATTTATATGTGTTGGAAACAATTTTGGTGGAAGGATTTTATGTTTTATAATAATTAACAATGCTAGGAAAATTATATGAATTTGAATACATTTATGTTTATATTTTAAGTGTAAAATATACTTCTTTGATTTGCAGTTACGCGTTAAGTTTGCTAGATTGGGATCTCTTGTGCCACTAAGGCCAAAAAGTGGCTAGCTATAAATTCTTAAGTTACTTTAAAAATCATAAAATTGGCAGAAAGAGATATTGTTGTTGTCAATTTCATTCCACTCTACTTAGGTTGTTTCCTGATATAGATGATTTGTCTTACTGTTTTTAAAAATAAATCATGTACAGTGTTGATTTAAATGTATTTTTTGCTTCTAAACCAAGTAATTTTTAATCCTTCAACTTTATGAAATTTTGGGTCATTTAGAATAGTTTTTGAATTTGTGCATAGTTAATAATTCTGTTTACATATATAGATGATATGATTGTTGTTTTGAAAAATAAATGGTGTACAGTAACCATTTAAATGTATTGCTTTCATGTAAGCCAAGTAATTTTTTAATCCTTATACTTTATAAAATTTTGTGCCTTTAATAATAATTTTTGAATTTGTGCATAAATAATAATTCTGTTTACAGATATTGATGATTTAGATTAGTGTTTTCAAAACTAAATGCTTTACAGTGCCCATTTAAATGTATTGTTTGCACGTAAGCCAATTAATTTTTTAATCCTTTAACTATATAAATTTGTGTGTCATTCAAAATAATTTTTGAATTTGGGCATAGTTAATAACCTTGTTTACAGATATAGATAATTTGGATTATTTTTTCAAAATTAAATGCTGTACAGTGCCCATTTAAATGTATTGTTTGCACGTAAGCCAATTAATTTTTTAATCCTTTAACTATATAAATTTGTGTGTCATTCAAAATAATTTTTGAATTTGGGCATAGTTAATAACCTTGTTTACAGATATAGATAATTTGGATTATTTTTTCAAAATTAAATGCTGTACAGTGTCCATTTAAATGTATTGTTTGAATATAAGCCAATTCATTTTTAATCCTTCATCTATATAAAATTTTGTGTCATTTTAAACAATTTTTGAATTTGGACATAGTTAATAACCCTGTTTACAGAGATAGATAATTTGGATTAATTTTTTTTCAAAAATAAATGCTTTACAGTGCACATTTAAATGTATTGTTTGAATATAAGCCAATTAATTTTTTAATCCTTTAACTATATAAATTTTTGTGTCATTTAAAATAATTTTTGAATTTGGACATAGTTAATAACCCTGTTTACAGATATAGATAATTTGGATTATTTTTTTTTTCAAAAATAAATGCTGTACAGTGCACATTTAAATGTATTGTTTGAATATAAACCAATTCATTTTTTAATCCTTCAACTATATAAATTTTTGTGTCATTTAAAATAATTTTTGAATTTGGGCATAGTTAATAACCCTGTTTACAGATATAGATAATTTAGATTATTTTTTTCAAAAATAAATGCTGTACAGTGCACATTTAAATGTATTGTTTGAATATAAGCCAATTAATTTTTTAATCCTTTAACTATATAAATTTTTGTGTCATTTAAAATAATTTTTGAATTTGGGCATAGTTAATAACCCTGTTTACAGATATAGATAATTTGGATTATTTTTTTCAAAAATAAATGCTTTACAGTGCACATTTAAATGTATTGTTTGAATATAAGCCAATTCATTTTTATTCCTGCATCTATATAAAATTTTGTGTCATTTTAAATAATTTTTGAATTTGTGCATAGTTAATAATTCTGTTTACAGATATAGAGGATTTGGATTAGTGTTTTCAAAAATAAATGCTGCACAGTGTCCATTTAAATGTATTGTTTGCATGTAAGCCAAGTAGTTATTATAATTCTTCAAGTATATAAAATTTTGTATCATTTAGAATAATTTTTGAATGTATACACAACTGATAATTCTGTTTCAGATATAGATGATTTGGCTTATTGTTTTTAAAAATAATTGCTGTACTGTACCCATATATACGTATTGTTTGCATATAAGCCAAGAAATTTATAAATCCTTCAACTATATAAAGTTTTGTATCATTTAGAATAATTTTTGAATTTGTACATAGTTAATAATTCCGTTTACAGATATAGATGATTTGGATTACTGTTTTCAAAAATAAATGCTGTACAGTGCCCATTTAAATGGATTGTTTGCCTGCAGCCAAATAATTTTTTAATCCTTCAACTTTATAAAGTTTTTTGCCTTTTAGAATAAATTTTAATTTGTGCATAGTTAATAATTCTGTTTACATATATTATGCTTATTGTTTTCAAAAATAAATGGTTTACGGTGCCCATTTAAATGTAATGCTTGCATGTAAACCAAGTAGTTATAATTCTTCAAATATATAAAATTTTGTATCATTTAGAAGAATTTTTGAATTTATACCCAATTAGTAATTCTCTTTGAAGATATAGATGATTAGGCTTATTGTTTTAAAAAATAATTGCTGTACAGTACCTATTTATATGTATCGTTTGCATATAAGTCAAGAAATTTATAAATCTTTCAACTATATAAATTTTTGTGTCATTCAGAAACATTTTTGAATTTGTTCACAGTTAATAATTCTGTTCACAGATATAGATGATTTGGTTTATTGTTTCAAAAATAAATGCTGTACACAGAAATGCTTTTGTATTATGTTGCAATATACGTTTTTATACATAACTTCTGATATAATAAGAATTTTTAATTTGGTTTAGTTTGCAATGTGCTTTAGGTTTGGTTGCCACCTGACCTATAATTTTGATTTTAGAAAACACATGCTGTATTATGAACTGTGTTTCAGACAATCTTAACTCTCGCCAAGTGCTTCGTTTACAAGGAAATCTCTTGATTTCTTGGACTGCTAAAACTACAAACGCTTGTTCATGCGTTGCACTTGATGTCAACTTTATCAACTTGACAATGTGTTAACTCTATTTTCATCTGTGAAGACTAATTTTTCACTTCATATTAATGTTTTTATAGTGTTATTTTCTATGTGTCCTGTGTTATAGGTGAGGCATACTTGTGCTTCATGTTTGATTGCCTCTTGGCCTACAATTTTAATTTTTGAAAACCAGTTCTACGTCATGAATGGTATTGCTAAGACAATCTTAACTCTCACCAAGTGTTTCGTTTACAAGGAAATCTCTTGATTTCTGGGACTGCGAAAACTACAAACGCTTGTTCATTTGTTGCACTTGATGTCAACTTTATCAACTTGACAACGAACTAACTCTATTGGCATTAATGAAGACTAATGATTAACTTAATGTTAATATTATTATCGCGTTAGTTTTTGTGTGTCTTGTGTTATTGCTGTGGCATACTTACAAAGTGCTTCATGTTTGATTGCCTTCTGACCTACAATTTTAATTTTAGAAAACTCGTTCTGAGTGGTGAACTGTAATGGCCAAACAATCTTAAATCTCACCAAGTGCTTCGTTTACAAAGAAATCTCTTGATTTCTTGGACTGGGAAATGTACAAAAGCTTGTTCATTTGTTGCACTTGATGTCAGCTTTATCAACTTGACCACGAACTAACTCTAATGCCATTCCTGAAGACTAATGATTAACTTCATATTAATATTATTATCGTGTTATTTTCTGTGCCTTGTGTTATAGCTGGGGCATACATGAAATGTGCTTTATGTTTGATTGCTACCTGACCTATAATTTTTATTTTAGAAAAGCCGTTCTGCGTCATAAACGGTATTGGTCAGACAATCTTAACTCTCACCAAGTGCTTCGTTTACAAGGAAATCTCTTGATTTCTTGGACTGCAAAATCTACAAACCCTTGTTCGTTTGTTGCACTTGATATCAACATGACAACGAACTAACTCTATTTTCATCCATGAAGATTAATGTTTCACTTCATATTAATGTTATTATCGTATTATTTTCTGTGTCCTGTGTTATAGCTGTTGCATACTTGTAAAGTGCTTCGTGTTTGATTGCCTCCTGACCTACCATTTTAATTTTAGAAAACCGGTTCTGGGTGGTGATGTGTATTGGTCAGACAATCTTAACTCTCACCAAGTGCTTCGTTTACAAGGAAATCTCTTGATTTCTTGGACTGCAAAATCTACAAACGCTTGTTCATTTGTTGCACTTGGTGTCAACTTTGTCAACTTGACAACAAACTAACTGTCTTGGCATCTATGAAAACGGATGTTTAACTTGATGTTAATATTATTATTGTGTTATTTTCTCTGTGTTTAGTGTTATAGCTGTGGCATACTTGTAATGTGCTTTATGTTTGATTGCCACCTGACCTATAATTTGGAAAACAAGTTCTGAATTATAAACTGTATTTTTCAGATGACTCTAACCAAGTGCTTCGTTTACAAGAAAATCTCTTGATTTCTTGGGCTTCGAAATCTACAAATGCTTGTTCATTTGTTGAACTGGATGTCAACTTTGTCAACTTGACAACAAACTAACTTTATTGGCATCTATGAAGTCTAATATTCAACTTCATATTAATATTATTGTGCTATTTTCTACGTGTCTTGTGTTATCTCAGTGCTTTACTTCAGAATGTGCTTTATGTTTGATTGCCACCTGACCTATAATTTTGATTTTAGAAAACCTGTTCTGTATTAGGAACTCTATTGGTCAGACAATCTTAACTCTCACCAAGTTCTTTGTTTGAAAGGAAATCTCTTGATTTCATGAACTGCGAAATCTACAAAAGCTTACAGATTTGTTGAACTTGGTGTCAACTTTGTCAACTTGACAACGAACTAACTCTATTGGTTTCATGAAGACTAATGATTAACTTCATGTTAATATTATTATCGTGTTATTTTCTTTGTGTCGTGTTAGAGCTGTGGCATAATTGTAATGCGCTTTAGGTTTGATTGGCACATGACCAATTATTTTGATCATGAACTGTTAGACAGTCCTATATCTCACCAAGTGCTTTGTTTAAAGGAAATCTCTTGATTTCTTGGACTGCGAAATCTACAAATGCTTATTCATTTGTTGAACTTGATGTCAACTTTGTCAACTTGACAACAAACTAACTATATTGGCATCTATGAAACCTGATATTTAACTTCATGTTAATGTTATTATTGTGTTATTTTCTTTTTTACTTTGTTATCTACCTCTTATTTTTATGTTTTTTGCAATTACTGGGACCAAATGTAATGTTTGTTGATTGTAAACTTTTCCCGGTGTATACTGCACTGGTTTACAAGCATGAGTAATCTCTGAGTTCGCTTTGCTGAACCGAGATGTTCCATCCATACAGTTATACCCCATTATAGCAAACCCAATTCATAACAAATGCAAATTTTGGTCAAGATGTTTAAATGTAGTGTTTCATACTAATTCATCCTTTTTAGCGAACCTCCAAAATCTTATATCAAGCATAACAAACTATTCAGTGATCTACTAAGTTATATCTCTTTTTCAAATTTTTGTATGAAACTTTTTGGCAATTATAAAAAAAAGTTTTTTATCTGTACTTAAAAAAATTGTGAAAATGATAAATTTTTGTTTAAGCAAACTGTAAAAGTAAAAGTGTTGGAATGTTTTGTTGTACTGGACAAAGACTTTCATAAAATTTTAATTCAAATTAGGAATAATGCCACGATTACTGTTATATTTTTTTAAATCGTGAGTAACAGTTAAGAGAAAAATGATTTTTTATTTACCTCCATTTTTAATCAATATAATTCATCTGTCAATTTAATAGGCAATTAATCAAAATTCTCCAGTAAAATTCTGGTTAAAATTAATTCGATTTATTAGAATTTATTCGTTTTTAGTAATTTTAATTCTTTTTTTATATTTAATAGATTTTGATCAATTTTTCATTTGTGCAATTGACTACACTTAACAATTAATGACTTAAATATTGTTAGATCTATCATTTATTTTATTTACCTTCATATTTAATCAGTTTAATTCACCTATCAATTTAATAGGCAATTAATCAAAATTCTCCAGTAAAATTCTGACTAAAAGTAAGTCGATTTATTAAAATTTATTCGATTTTAGTATATTTAATCCATTGTACATCTTCAATAGATTTTGGTCAATTTCTCATTTAAGCAATTGAATACACTTAACAATTAATGATTTAAATATTATTATATCTATCAGTTATTTTATTTACCTTCATTTTTAATCAGTTTAATTAACCTGTCAATTTAATAGGCAATTAATCAAAATTCTCCAGTAAAATTCTGACTAAAATTAAATCGATTTATTGCAATTTATTCGATTTTAGTAAATGTAATTCATTTTATATCTTTAATAGATTTTGATCAATTTTTCATTTGTGCAATTGAATACACTTAACAATTAATGATTTAAATATTGTTAGATCTATCAGTTATTTTATTTACCTTCATTTTTAATCAGTTTAATTTACCTGTTAAATTAATAGGCAATTAATCAAAATTCTCCAGTAAAATTCTGACTAGAATCGATTTATTAGAATTTATTCCATTTTAGTAAATTTAATTCATTTTATATCTTTAATAGATTTTGATCAGTTTTTCATTTGTGCAATTGAATACACTTAATAATTAATGATTTAAATATTGTTAGATCTATCAGTTAATTTTAATTGCTTATAATGTTTTTATTGTAAGAAACTATAGAAAGGACGAACAAAATTTTTGGTCTTTACAAGTTCGTTATAATGGGGTTCGACTGTTCATATACAAGGCCGCCGATAGAATAAACGGGATCCGGAACTGATTTTCAAGTAACACTTCCTCTACCCACTCTCCAAAATTAATGGTCTTCATATTACATATAAACAGTAATATGTCATATTACATATAAACAGCATATGAATTTATACTACTTAATTTTAACCTTTCTTTACTTGCAACAAAAACTTAATTAGTAAATTAAAGTTTGTCTAACAATTAAGAAGCATTATGATTACCATACAGGGTAAATTGAATGATTAGTCACATCCGGTTTCATATATTTTAATCTTATTTACACAGTTTGTTTCCAGCAAGTGTTCTGCAAAAGAAAAGGAGAGAAGAATCATTGGTCAATGCACCAATTCATTTCACCTCTTTCTAAGGTGGCGAATTATAAGGTTTCTACTATAATTAAATAAACAATGTATATATATCGCAACTTTAACTTTACTTTTTACTGATCTACATAATGCTTCTATCGTATTAGCTTTAAAAATATACTGGTATTATATACTGGTATTTTATTCTATAAATAAAAGGTATAATAGCTTAATGAAAAAGTTTAGTACAATACCTTGCACAAAACAATGCCACAACTTCTTTAATATTGGGCCTGTAGTTGGAAATCTTTTTATGAGTTCATTCAGACCATAACAGATGGAATAAAGCTAATTTTTAACAAATATTTTTTACCAGATACAAGTTTTTTATGAAACAAAATTTGAAACCGGAGATCCATGCCTATACCCCTCTCCTTCAAAGTTCCGGGCCCAGGTAGTTTGTGACTTGAAGTCCAACTCAAATGGCAGCCATGTGTATATGTATATACATATATATCCCTTAGCACTCCGTTGTCGCAAATATTGCGGCAGTTTACTGTGAGAGTGCATAATCTAGAAAGCAAAGGGATATATGTATGAGAAGTATAAATGTGTACAAACATTCTATAATGTTATAGTTTTTTTTCTTGGCAATAACTATTACAGATTGAAGAATATGTTCCAGAAATCCAAGGATGTTTGTAAAAAACTTGTTTGTAATTTTTTTCTTTCATTTGAATTTAATAAACTGGTGGTGGGTAAAAAGTCTGATTGTTGTTATTTATGTCTATGCCTCAATTTATTTTTTATAGATGAATGTTAAAACTCTGTTACAGGAGCTAAACAAATGTGTAAACAAAAACACAAGACAAGGAATTTACTAGAAATTTATTATTTTTAATAAAAACCATTAGATTTTTTTCTTTGGTATAAAAATACCTTTTATATAATATAATAAACACAATCTCAGATTTATTTATTGCATGTTGAAGCTCTATTACAGGAGCTAAATAAATGTGTAAACAAAAACACAACACAAGGAAGTTTCTAGAAGTTTATTATTTTTAATAAAATCCATTAGATTTTTTTTCTTTTGTATAAAAATACCTTTTATATAATATAATAAACACAGTTTCAGATTTATTGATTGCATGTTGAAGCTCTATTACAGGAGCTAAACAAATGTGTAAACAAAAACACAACACAAGGAAGTTTCTAGAAGTTTATTATTTTTAATAAAAACCATTAGATTTTTTTTTCTTTTGTATAAAAATACCTTTTATATAATATAATAAACACAGTTTCAGATTTATTTATTGCATGTTGAAACTCTATTACAGGAGCTAAACAAATGTGTAAAGAAAAACACAACACAAGGAAGTTTCTAGAAGTTTATTATTTTTAATAAAACCATTAGATTTTTTTTCTTTTGTATAAAAATACCTTTTATATAATATAATAAACACAGTTTCAGATTTATTTATTGCATGTTGAAACTCTATTACAGGAGCTAAACCAATGCGTAAACAAAATCACAAGACAAGGAAGTTTCTAGAAATTTATTATTTTTAATAAAAACCATTAGATTTTTTTCTTTGGTATAAAAATACCTTTTATATAATATAATAAACACAATCTCAGATTTATTGATTGCATGTTGAAGCTCTATTACAGGAGCTAAATAAATGTGTAAACAAAAACACAACACAAGAAAGTTTCTAGAAGTTTATTAATTTTAATAAAAACCATTAGATCTTTTTCCTAAGATATAAAAACATTTTTATATCATATAATAAACAGAGCTGCAGATTTATTGATCGTGACAATAATAAATTGCACTGTCCAACTTGAAATAATATTAGTCAAAATTATTTATGTCTTATAAATGTTGTAATATCCATAGAATAGGATTGTCATTTATATTGACATAGTTTTACTGATTTTGTGATTAAAAATGTCACTACCTAAAGTAAATAAAAATATTATTGAAAGTTGTTTATCTATTTGTTAATTATTATCATTTTTAATGGCAGAAATCGAGAAGGAAACCTCTCTGAACCACAAGATCTATTTTATGCTATTTTCTGTATAGAAAAGCTAATTTTAATCCACTATCCACTTTAAACAAAGTTAATTAAAAAGGAATAAACACACTTCCATGCAAAAATATGTATTATTCCTTATTATTTACAGTTATTTCAGAAACAGGTATCCAAATTTGGCAATATATACACAAAATTGGAGACTTTGCGGCAGTGTTTGCATTTATTTATTGTGACGCAACAATTCCCTTACACATTTTTGCTACACAGTTTTCCTAATTCTAGTGTAAAGAGGCACAGTCATAGATAGATAGATAGATTAGTTTTGAGAGCTATGATTTTGCTACGATATGATAAATAGATACTAATTTTAGTATATTACAAATATTAGAAGTATTTAGTACATTAGAAGCTTATTGGGAAATATCCTGCTTCAAAAAAAATACTAAAAATACAACTTTGTCAGAAAAAATCGTCTTCATATTTTTAGAAAGGTCTAATAACAAATATTAAAGTATATATAATATGCTCATATAACATTTTTTTGGATATTCTTTCATAATTCTTCCCTATATAATAAAATATATATAGTTGGTTTTATATTGCATGCATGTCTTTTTATCCAATAGTCACAAAAATATTTTAAAAGAAAATTTGAGCAATCAAATCCTGAAATGTTCAGCAGAAAAGAAACGATACAAAACATCTATATGTAAAAGCAGATCAGTAAAAGAAATTATTTTTATTTTTACTCCTTAAAATCTTTAAAATGATACAGAAAAAAAAGCAGAAAATCTTTGTGTTGTTGTGAAATCCAAAATGAAATTTCATTCTTGTTCTGATACATTCTTCTGCAATACTTGGTTTATACTCACCGGAATTATCTTTACAATAGACGACTTTTGAAGTGCAAGGAATTAAAAAATTTAAATGCACCAAAAAGCTAGCCAAGTAAATATATTAAAATTGGATAAAGGAAGTGGATCTGATTGTTTCAAATTCAGAATGTTTCCTCCAAAAAACAAAGCTGGCTCAAAAATATCTTGCCTTATAAAGAGGCAATGGAAGAGAAGATACAAAACTGTTCAAATTAATAAAATGGTTTTCTACTCTTGCAAAGGTATGAAATCAGTGAGAACTGCATTCTGTTTTTTCAGGTATTGAAAAAAAGCCACAACTATACTAGCATATATTTAACACACAAATTCTAAATTCATTTAATTGGAACTGATACGAGTAACAAGGCGTAACTAGTTCTTGCTCTTTTTTGGAGCAAAAATGTTATATCCATTGTGCACAGGTCTGGTTTGAAGATACAGTTTATTTCTTCACATTTAAATGATTTTCTACTGCTTAAAGACGATTCCGAATGTACGCACATACAAACAGTGGGATTCGAATCCATGAACTCAAAACCGAAGATACTAACTATTCGATTTTTGCCCATTTTTTAACGTAATTTATAAATTTCCTGAGCCAACGGTCTAGTTCAAAGTTTAATAGTAATTTTGGCATACAAAATTTTAAGAAATAGAAGAAATCATAAATTTTTTAGGGTTTTGAGTTTTGATTGAATAGAAAAAAATATTTATAAAGAAACTATGCAGTCAAGAGAGTAAGATAACAGAATAGAAATGAAAAAATAATTCTAAATTTTAAAAAATAAGTAACAAATACATTTTTTGATGAAACAATAATTTTGAGTAGGTTTTGAATAAATCCTTAAACACTAAATCTATTTTATTCTATTCCCTGTACAGAAATTTAGTTTTTAATCGAATGAACTTTTAAGCAGAGTTATTTTTTTTTCCAATGCACAGTTGATACAGATATTATACTTTAAAAGACTAACATTTAATTTAACATCAATCGAAGAGGACGTGTAGTTAAGGAATTACGTTACACTATTTAGTAAACATACCCTTTGGATCATCATAATTTAGAAGCAGGGGCCAAAGAAGATGGTTATAAGAGGAAAAGTTAATTAATAAGAATAAACAAAGCACACAAAAATATAAGTTTTTTTCTTTTTATTTACAGGTATTTCGGTAACAAGGATCTAAATTTGGCATATAAACAATTGCGACTTGGCGACATTATTTACATTTATTCATTATGACGTGACTAATTCTTACACATTTTAGCTACACAGTTTTTCTAATGCAAGTTAGTCTAAAAAGACATTCATTAATAGATATATGTTAGTTTGGAGAGCTAGATTTTACTACGATATTTATATAAATAAACATTTTAGTATATACATTTTAGAAGCATAAGGTAAAATATTTTTCTTCAAAAAAAACAATACTAAAAATACACATGACTAGAAAAAATTGTTTTGATATTTTTAGAAAGGTCTAATAACAAAAATTAAATTATATATAATGTACTCGTATAACATTTTTTGGATTTCTTTCATAATACTTTTTATATAATAAAATATATTATAGTTTGGTTTTATATTGCATGCATGCTTTTTCCTTCAATATTCACAAAATATTTTAAAAGAAAATTTGAGCAATCAAATCCCGAAATGTTCAACAGATAAATGATACAAACATCTATATATACAACCAGATCAGTAAAAGAAATTATTTTGATTTTTCCCCTTAAAATCTTTAAAATGACATAGAAAAAAATGAAGAAAATCATTTTGTTATATGCAAAATGAAATTTCATTCTTCCTCTGATACATTCTTCTGCAATACTTGGTTTATACTCAATGGAATTATCTTTACAATAGACGACTCTTTGTTACAAGGAATTGAGAAATTAAAATGCTCCAAAAAGCTAGCCACTCAAATATATTAAATTTGGAAAAAGGAAATGGATCTGATTATTTCAAATTCAGAATGTTTCAGCCAAAATAAAAAGCTAGCACAAAAATATCTTGCTTTATAAAGGGACAATAAAAGAGAAGATACAAAGCTGTGCAAATTGTAAAATAGTTTTCTACTCTAACAATTTCAGGCATGTATGAGGTCAGTAAGAACCACAATGCAGTTTTTTATGTATAAAACAAAAGTCACACTACAGTAACATATTAAATGCACAAACTCTAAATTCATTTGATTCATTTAATTAGGAACTGATATAACGAGATCAGTAAAAAAAATGTTTTGATTTCTGCTCCTTAAAATCTTTAAAATGACACAGAAAAAAAATGCAGAAAATCATTTAGTAGTGAAATCTAAAATGAAATTTAATTCTTCTTCTGATAAACTTTTTCTAAGCTACTTGATTTATATTCAATGGAATTATCTTTACAATAGACAACTCTTAGATTGTAAGGAATTGAGAAATGCAAATGCACCAAAAGCTAGCCAGGCAAATATATTAAATTTGGATAAAGGAAATGAATCTGATTGTTTTCAAATTCAGAATGTTTCCGCCAAAACAAAAAGCTAGCACAAAAATATCTTGCTTTATAAAGGGACAATAAAAGAGAAGATACAAAGCTGTGCAAATTGTAAAATAGTTTTCTACTCAAGAAAATTCAGGCATGTATGAGGTCAGTAAGAACCACAATGCGGTTTTTCATGTATAAAAAAAGTCACACTACAGTAACATAATATTAAATGCACAAATTCTAAATTCATGTGATTCATTTAATTAGGAACTGATATAACGAGATCAGTAAAAAAAATGTTTTGATTTTTATTCCTTAAAATCTTTAAAATGACACAGAAAAAAAAGCAGAAAATCATTTTGTTGTTGTGAAATGCAAAATGAAATCTCATTCTTCTTCTGATACACTTTTTCTAGTCTTCTTGGTTTATACTAAATGGAATTATCTTTACAATAGAGGACTCATGGATTGCAAGGAATTGAGAAATTCAAATGCACCAAAAAGCTAGCCATGCAAATACATTAAATTTGGATAAAAGAAATGGATCTCATTGTTTCAAATTCAGAATGTTTCCTACAGGAAAAAAAAAGCTAACACAAAACTTGCTTGCTTTATAAAGGGGCAATGGAAGAGAAGATACAAAACTGTGCCAATTGTAACTTAGTTTTCTAATTAATAAACTAGTAAAGTTTAGTTTTCTAATTGTAAACTAGTCTAAAAAGGCACAGTCATTAATAGATAGATAGTTTGGAGAGTTATGATTTTGCTATAATATGATAAAAATAGATAATAATTTTAGCACATAACAAATTTTAGAAGCATATGGTTAAATATTCTGCTTCAAAAAAACAATACTAAAAATACAAATGGGCTAGAAAAAACTATTTTGATATTTTTAGAAAGGTCTAATAATAAAAATTAAAGTTCATATAATGTCATCCTATAACATTTTTTGGGGTCTACTTTCATAATACTTTTTTATATAATAAAGTATATTATAGTTGGTTTTATATTGCATGTCTTTTTTCACAATATTCACAAAAATATTTTAAAACAAAATTTTAGCAAACAAATCCCGAAATGTTCAACAGGAAAGAAAAGATACAAAACATCTATATATATACAACCATAATGAAAGAAATTCTTTTGATTTTGTCCTTAAAATCTTTCACAGAAATAAGCAGAAAATCATTTTGTTATAATGCAAAATGAAATTTCATTTTTCTTCTGATACACTTTTTCTTTTTCCACAATATTCACAGAAATATTTTAAGAAAGTTTCAGCATCAAATACGTAATGTTCAGTAGGAAAGAAATGATACAGAACATCTATATATACAAGATGATCAGTAAAAAAATTATTTTGATTTTTGTTCCTTAACATCATTAAAATGACACAGAAAATAAAGCAGAAAATGATTGTGTTTTGTGAAATCCAAAATGAAATTTCATTCTTCTTCTGATACATTCTTCTAAATACTTGGTTTATACTCAATGGAATTATCTTTTCAATAGACGACTCTTGGTTACAAGGAATTGAGAAATTAAAATGCACCAAAAAGCTAGCCAGGCAAATATATTAAATTTGGATAAAGGAAATAGATCTGATTGTTTCAAACTCAGAATGTTTCAGCCAAAATAAAAAGCTGGCACAAAAATATCTTACTTTATAAAGTGGCAATGGAAGAGAAGATACAAAACTATGCAAAATTGTAACTTAGTTTTCTACTCTAACAAAATCGGGCATGCTTGAGGTCAGTAAAAACCGTAATGTGGGTTTTCATGTATTAAAAAAAGCCACACTATAGTAACAAAATATTAAATGCACAAATTCTAAATTCATTTGATTCATTTAATTATGAACTGATATAACGAGATCAGTTTGATTTTTGTTCCTTAAAATCTTTAAAATGACACAGAGAAAAAAAGCAGGAAATCTTTTGATTGTGAGATCCAAAAAAAACTTTCATTTTTCTGATACAATTTTTCTAGGCTACTTGGTTTATACTTAATGGAATTACCTTTAAAATAGATGACTCTTGGATTGCAAAGAATTGAGAATATCAAATGCACCAAAAAGCTAGCCATGCAAATAAATTAAATTTGGATAAAGGAAATGGAGCTCATTGTTTCAAATTCAGAATGTTTCCTCCAGAAAAAAAAAGCTATCAGAAAACTATCTTGCTTTATAAAGGGGCAATGGAAGAGAAGATACAAAACTGTGCAAATTGTAACTTAGTTTTCTAATTAATAAACTAGTAAAGTTTAGTTTTCTAACTAGTAACTAGTAAAGTAGTAACTAATTGTAAACTAGTCTAAAAAGGCACAGTCATTAATAGATAGATAGAAAGTTTGGAGAGCTATGATTTTGCTACAATATGATAAATAGATAATAATTTTAGCACATAACAAATTTTATAAGCATATGGTAAAATATTCTGCTTCAAAAAAACAATACTAAAAATACAACTTGGCCAGAAGAAATCGTTTTGAAATTTTTAGAAAGGTTTAATAATAAAAATTACAGTACATATAATATGCTCTTATAACATTTTTAGGGTCTACTTTCATAATACTTTTTTATATAACAAAGTATATTATAGTTGGTTTTATATTGCATGCTTGTATTTTTCCACAATATTCACAAAAATATTTTAAAAGAAAATTTGAGCAAACAATTCCCAAAATGTTCAGCAGAAAAGAAATGATACAAAACATCTATATATACAACCAGATCAGTAAAAGAAATTCTTTTGATTTTTGTTCCTTAAAATCTTAAAAGTGACACAGAAAAAGAAGCAGAAAATCATTTTATTGATGTGAAATGCAAAATGAAATTTCATTCTTCTTCTGATACACTTTTTCTAGACTTCTTGGTTTATACTCAGTGCTATTACCTTTACAATAGACGACTCTTGGATTGCAAAGAATTGAGAAATTCAAATGCACCAAAAGGCTAGCCACGCAAATATATTAAATTTGGATAAAGGAAATGGATATGATTGTTTCAAATTCAGAATGTTTCTTCTAAAAAAAGCTAGCACAAAACTATCTTGCTTTATAAAGGGGAAGAGAAGACATAAAACTGTGCAAATTGTGACTTAGTTTTCTACTCTATCAAATTCAGGCTTGTATGAGGTCAGTAAGAACCGTAATGCGGTTTTTCACGTATTAAAAAAAAGCCACACTACAGTAACATAATATTAAATTCAAAAATTCTAAATTCATTTAAATCATTTAATCAGGAACTGATAAAAGAAAGAGCCGACTGTACTGTAACCCTAGACTTTTTGATTTTTGGAGACCAAAAATTTTACATCCAATGTTCACAGGAAGGTAGGTGCTATGAACTCCCTGAGACAATCCCCTTAGTTCAAAGTTTGCTAGTAATGATACACATAGAGAATATCCACATGATTTTGGCATAGTACTGGAAAGAGAAAATTTTAAAGAAAATAGAAGAAAAAAGCTAAAATTATTAAGTTTTTTGAGTTTTAACTGGTTTGGTTTAAAATACTTTTCTACTCTTGCAAAGGTAGGCAGGCATGTATGAAATCAGTGAGAACTGCATTTTTATTTTTCATGTAATGAAAAAGAGCAACACTATAGTAACATAGTACTAAAAGCACAAATTCTAAATTCTTTTAATTGAAACCTGATAAAAGACCGGGCGTAACCCAATGCTTCATCTTTTTTGGAGACCAAGAATTTTACATCCAATGTATACAAAATAGTTCTGGAGCTTTACAGTCTATTTTTCCCCCAAGGGGGTTTCATGATATCGGGTTCTACTACTTAAATACGATTTCGAACATCCATGCTACAGTGGGATTCGAACCCATGAACTTCCGTATTGAATATCCGCACCTTAACCATTTGGTCATAGTTCTGCCGAATGTTCCCAGGAAGGTAGGTTTTATAAGCTTCCTGGGCCAAGGTGTCTAGTTCAAAGTTAAATACTAACTAGCTATTTCGTCCCCAGACTTCATTCTGGGTAAGGAAGGTTCCAAGTATAGTTTGAGAACAAGTATTATAGATAAAAGTAGTAATAAAAATTGTGATATTAACTTTGTAAGCTGACGATGTATATAAATTTATTAACAATAGTGTAGCGGAGAGAATGGGTGTAAGACTTGTAACCTCCTTCAATGAATTCCTGACTAAGCTCTGAGGTCATCCGGGCCTATCGCGTCCCAGATTAAGACATGAATGTACACTGCAATTCTTATGGAAGGTTAGATAACCTACACCACCTCCCACATATATTATATGCGTATGGATTACTTCATTAATGTCAGTTGAAGGCGAAGAATCCACATTTTTTTATTAATCCCTTGCTAAACGTACTTAATTCCATTTTTATTGAATTAAGCACTATTAACTTTTTAAAATTACATAAATTATTGGGTTGACAACTAAGTAATTGCGGATTTCACTCATAGATGGCGTCAGCTGAATTTTTAGGTTTGCAGATGTAGTACAAATGTAAAACACATTTTGTTATTTGATAGTTGGCAATTCAGCTGTCAATCAGTAAAAAAAGTTTTTTGATCGGTTGCGTAGTTTTTGTTTGGCCTTCGTTGAAGAATGGAAAATCAAAAGGAACATTTTTATTATATTTTGCTTTTTTATTTTCGCAAAGGAAAAAACGCATAGCAAGCTCATAAAAAGTTATGTGATGTTTATTGTGACAAGGACTTAAAAGAACAGCAGTGTCAAAATTGTTTTGCCAAATTTCATTCTGGTGATTTTTCACTCAAAGATGAAAAACTCTCTGTTCGTAAAGTTGAAATTGATGACGCCCAAATCAAAGCAATAATCGATTCGGATCATCATAGTACAACACGTGAGATTGCAAAGAAGCTTCATGTATCACATACATGCATTGAAAATCACTTAAAACAACTTGGCTATGTTCAAAAACGTGATATATAGGTTCCTTACGAACTGAAAGAAAGGTATTCAATGTAACGCATTAACAGCTGCGATTTGCTAAAGAAACGTAATGAAAATTATCCATTTTTAACAGACTGATAACTGGCGATGAAAAATGGGTTGTTTACAACAATATCAAGTGGAACAGATCATGGAGCAGGCCAGGCGTACACACTCAAACAACATCAAAAGCTGATATTCATCAAAAGAAGTTTTTTCTTATCAGTTTGGTGGGATTACAAAGAAATTGTCTACTTTGAACTCTTACCACCCAACCAAACGATAAATTCTGATGTCTACATTAAACAACTAACGAAATTAAACAATGCAGTTGAAAAAAAGAAGCCCAAATTAACAAATCGAATAGGTGTTGAATTCCATCATGACAATGCAAGGCCAACCACATATTTGGTCATTGGGCTAAAATTATTGGAGCTTGGTTGGGATGTTTTGCCACATCCACCATATAGTACTGATCTTGCACCATCTGCTTACTTTTTGTTTCGATTTTTACAAAACTCCTTGAATGGTAAAAATTTCAATAATGATGATGATGTCAAATTGCGCCTGATTCAGTTTTTTGATAATAAAAACCAGAAGTTTATGAACGTGGGATTATGATGCTGCCTGAAAGATGATAAAAGGTCATTGAACAAAATGGGCAATACATTACAGAATAAAGTTACTTTGTTCCACGAATAAATTGTCTTTGATTTTCTAAAAAAAATCCGCAATTACTTAGTTGCCAACCCAATAATAAAATAAATTATATAAATTAATATAAATTAATAATTTATTATTATTGTTGTTTAACTGTAATGATACACATAGAGAATAATGGCATGATATTGGCAAGGTACTGAAAAGAGAAAATTTAAAGAAAATAGAAGAAATCAGCTAAACTTAATAGGTTTTTTTGAGTTTTAATTGAATAGAAATAGCAGAAGTATTTAAAGAACACTATGAAGTCAAGAGGATGAACAAGATTCAAAAATAGCAGGATAAAAAATACATGATTCTAAATTTTAAAAAAAATATATATCAAATACATTTTTGAGGCATGTAATCACTAATTTTAAGAAGGTTTTGGAGTTATGTGAGTTTTTAGGATTTTTATGAATTTTTTTTAATTATAATATATTTTCATGAAAACTTATTAGAATTTAAAATAATACTAAGTTACATATTTGCGTGCAACGGATGTCCCTTCCTGTAAGATTTGTCATTTAGTCAGAACAGAATAAAACAAAAAATACCCATTATGTGCTGTTATAATATTTTAACGGTCTACTTTTATTATAATTTTTTATATAATAAAATATATTATAGTTGATTTTATCTTGTATGCATGGCTTTTCCCACGGGATTCACAAATATATTTTGAAAGCAAATTTGAGCAAACAAATCCAGAAATATTCAGATTGAAAGAAATGATACAAAACATCTATAGGTACAAACAGATCAGAAAAAAATTATTTTGATTTTCCTTTTTTAAAAACATTAAAATTGAAAGAGGAAAATAAGAGAAACATCTTTTTGTTTTTCTAGCGTTCAAAATGGAATTTCATTATTCTCCTGATACACTTTTCTAGGCTACTTGGTTTATACTCAGTAGAATTATTTGTACAAAAGAGGATTCGTGGATTGAAGCGAATTGAGAAATTCTTATGCATCAAAAGGCTAGCTACGCAAACATATTGAATTTTAATGCAGAAAATGGATCTGACTGTTTCAAATTCAGAATGTTCCCTCTAAAAAACCAGCTGGCACAAAAATACGATGCCTTATAAAGGAGCAATAGAAGAGAAGATACAAAAACTGTGAAAATTGTAAAATAGTTTTCTATTCTTGCAAAGGGAGGCATGTATGAAATCAGTAAGTACTATATTCCGGTTTTCATATATTAAAAAAAAGTTCAAAACATAGTGTTAAGTTCACAAATTCTAAATTCATTTAATTGGAACCTTATAAAAGTACGGGAAGACTGGGCGTAACTCTGTGCTTTCTCTTATTGGAGCCAAAAACATTTTACATCCAATATATACACAGTTTTGGTTTGGTTTTTCTTCCACACAGGGTTAATGATATCTGGTTGTACTGCTTAAAGACAATTCCGAAATGGCTACGAACATGCATGCCACAGTGGTAATAAAACAATACTAAAAATACAACTTAGCTGGAAAAAATTATTTTGATATTTTTAGAAAGGTCTAATAACAAAAATATAATGTGATCTTATAACATTTTTAGGATATTATTTCATAATACTTTTTTATGTAATAAAGTATATTATAGTTGATTTTATATTGCATGCATGACTTTTTTCACAGCATTCACATATATATTCTGGAAGCAAATTTGAGCAAACAAATCCAGAAATATTCAGATTGAAAGAAATGATACACAACATCTATAGATACAAACAGATCAGAAAAAAAATTATTTTGATTTTTCTTCCTTAAAAACATTAAAATTGAAACAGGAAAATAAGAGAAACATTTTTTTGTTTTTCTAGCATTCAAAATGGAATTTCATTATTTTTCCAATACACTTTTCTAGGCTACTTGGTTTATACTCCATGGAATTACTTTTAAAAAAGATGAGTCATGGATTGAAGCGAATTGAGAAATTCTTATGCATCAAAAGGCTAGCTACGCAAACATATTAAATTTGGATGCCGAAAATGGATCTGACTGTTTCAAATTCAGAATGTTTCCTCTAAAAAATAACCTGCCACAAAAATGTGTTGCCTAATAAAGCAACGATGTAAAATAAGATATAAAACTGTGAAAATTGTAAAATAGTTTACTACTCTTTCAAAGGCAGGCATGTGTGAAAACAGTGAGAACTACATTCCGGTTTATCATGTATTGAAAAACATCCACACTATAGTAACATAGTATTAAACGCACAAATTCTAAATTCATTTAATTGGAACCTGATTAAAGTACAGGCCGACTGGGTGTAACCCTGAGATTGTTCTTTTATGAAGCCCAGTGATTAATGATATCTGGTTCTACTACTTAAAGACGATTACGAACGGCTACGAACATGCATGCCACAATGGCAAAAAAACAATACTAAATATACAACTTAGGCAGAAAATATTGTTTGGGGTATTTTTAGAAAGGTGTAATAACAAAAATATAATGTGATGTTATAACATTTTTACGATATTCTTTCATAATACTTTTTAATATAATAAAGTATATTATAGTTGATTTTATCTTATATGGATATTTTTTTCCGCAGCATTCACAAAAATATTTTGAAAGCAAATTTGAGCAAACAAATCCCGAAATATTCAGATTGAAAAAAATGATACAAAACATCTATAGATACAAACAGATCAGAAAAAAAATTATTGTGATTTTCCATCCTTAAAATCTTTAAAATTGAAACAGGAAAATAAGATAAACATCTTTTTGTTTTTCTAGCGTTCAAAATGGAATTTATTATTTTCCTGATACACTTTTCTAGGCTACTTGGTTTATATTATCACACTATAGTAATATAGTATTAAACGCACAAATTCTAAATTCATTTAGTTGGAAAATGATAAGAGTACAGGTCGACTGGGCATAACCCGATGCTTGCTCTTTTTTGGAGCCCAAAAATTTTACATCCAATGTACACAGTTTTGGTTTGGTTTTTTCCACACGAGGTTAATGATAACTGGTTCTACTGCTTAAAGACGATTCCTAATGGCTACGGACATGTATGCCACAGTGCAAAAAAAACAATCCTAAAAATACAATTGAGCCAAAAAATACTGTTTTGATATTTTTAGAAAGGTTTAATAACAAAAATATGATGTCCTCTTATAACATTTTTAGGATATTCTTTCATAAGACTTTTTTATATAATAAAGTATATTACAGTTGATTTTATCTTGCATGCATGGCTTTTCCCATAGCATTCACAAAAATATTTTGAAAGCAAATTTGAGCAAACAAATCCCGAAATATTCAGATTGAAAGAAATGATACAAAACATCTTTAGATACAAACAGATCAGAAAAAAAATTATTGTGATTTTCCTTTTTTAAAAACATTAAAATTGAAAGAGGAAAATAAAAGAAACATCTTTTTGTTTTTCTAGCGTTCAAAATGGAATTTCATTATTCTCCTGATACATTTTTCTAGGCTACTTGGTTTATACTCAATGGAGTTACTTTTACAAAAGATGAGTCGTGGATTGAGGATGAATTGAAGTGAATTGAGAAATTCTTATGCATCAAAGGCTAGCTACGCAAACATATTAAATTTGGATGCCGGAAATGGATCTGACTGTTTCAAATTCAGAATGTTTCCTCCAAAAAACAAGCTGGTACAAAAATATGTTGCCTAATAAAGGAGCAATGGAAAAGAAAATATAAAACTGTGAAAATTGTAACTTACCATACGCAGATATGTATAAGTTCAGTAGACCTGAATTCTGTTTTTTTTTTTCATGTATTATAAAAAGTCACACTGCAGTAACATAGTATTAAATGCACAAATTCTAAATGAGTTTAATTTATTAAGTCATGACCTGATTAAAAAGATGTATTTGTAAATATTTCATTGATTACACTTAACAAACTAATGGCTGTTAAAAAGTAGGATTGTAGTTACTTATATCTATGCTTAAGTTTTAATTTTCATAAATGTATTTTAATACTCTTTTAAATGAGTTAAACAAATTCATAAACAAACATACAAAACAGTTTATGTCGGAAGTTTCTAAATTTTATTATTTTCAATAAAAATCATTAGACTTTTATACTAGTATAAAAATATATTTTATGTAATTAAATAAACATATTTATAGATCGCGAGAATTATAAATGTCATTGAGCAAATTTAAATAATGTTAGTCAAAGTTATTTATGTCTAATAAATGTTTTAATATCCTTGGGCATACGATCGCCATTTACACATAGTTTTTCAGATTTTGTGATTACAAGCGTCACTGTCTATTAAATTTGTATTCAGGAAATGGATGTGACTGCTTCAAATTCAGAATGTTTCCTCCAAAAAACAAGCTGGCACAAAAATATGTTACCTAATAAAGCAGCAATGGAAAAGAAGATATAAAACTGTGAAAGTTGTAAAATACTTTTCTACTCTTTCAAAAGCAGGAATGTATGAAATCATTAAGGCCTACATTCTGGTTTATCATGTATTGAAAAAAAGCCAAACTATAGTAATATAGTATTAAACGCACAAATTCTAAATTCATTTAGTTGGAAAATGATAAGAGTACAGGTCGACTGGGCATAACCCGATGCTTGCTCTTTTTTGGAGCCCAAAAATTTTACATCCAATGTACACAGTTTTGGTTTGGTTTTTTCCACACGAGGTTAATGATAACTGGTTCTACTGCTTAAAGACGATTCCTAATGGCTACGGACATGTATGCCACAGTGCAAAAAAAACAATCCTAAAAATACAATTGAGCCAAAAAATACTGTTTTGATATTTTTAGAAAGGTTTAATAACAAAAATATGATGTCCTCTTATAACATTTTTAGGATATTCTTTCATAAGACTTTTTTATATAATAAAGTATATTACAGTTGATTTTATCTTGCATGCATGGCTTTTCCCACGGCATTCACAAATATATTTTGAAAGCAAATTTGAGCAAACAAATCCCGAAATATTCAGATTGAAAGAAATGATATAAAACATCTATAAATGCAAATACATCAGAAAAAATTATTTTGATTTTCCTTTCTTAAAAACATTAAAATTGAAACACGAAAATAAGAGAAACATCTTTTTGTTTTTCTGGCATTCAAAATGGAATTTCATTATTCTCCTGATACACTTTTCTGGGCTACTTGGTTTATACTCAGTAGAATTATTTGTACAAAAGAGGATTCGTGGATTGAAGCGAATTGAGAAATTCTTATGCATCAAAAGGCTAGCTACTCAAACATATTAAATTTGGATGCAGGAAATGGATCTGACTGTTTCAAATTCAGAAAGTTGCTCTAAACAATAACCTAGCACAAAAATGTGTTGCCTAATAAAACAACAATGGAAAAGAAGCTATAAAACTGGGAAAATTGTAAAATAGTTTTCTACTCTTTCAAAGGAAGGCATGTGTGAAAAAAGCGAGAACTACAATCCGGTTTATCATGTATTGAAAAAAATCCACACTATGGTAACATAGTATTAAACATACAAATTCTAAATTCATTTAATTGGAACCTGATTAAAATACAGGCCGACTGGGCGTAACCCTGTGATTGTTCTTTTTTGGAGCCCAGGGATTAATGATACATGGTTCGTTCTACTGCTTAAAGACGATTCCGAACGGCTACGAACATGCATGCCACAGTGGTAATAAAACAATACTAAAAATACAACTTAGCCAGAAATATTGTTTTGATATTTTTAGAAAGGTCTAATAACAAAAATATAATGTGATCTTATAACATTTTAGACTATTCTTTTATAATACGTTTTTATATAATAAGGTATATTATAGTTGAATTTATCTTGCATGCATGACTTTTTTCACGGCATTCACAAATATATTTTGAAAGCAAATTTGAGCAAACAAATCCCGAAATATTCAGATTGAAAGAAATGATACAAAACATCTATAGATACAAACACATCAGAAAAAATTATTTTGATTTTCCTTTCTTAAAAACATTACAATTGAAACAGGAAAATAAGAGAAACATCTTTTTGTTTTTCTAGCATCCAAAATGGAATTTCATTATTCTCCTGATACACTTTTCTGGGCTACTTGGTTTATACTCAGTGGAATTGCCTTTACAAAAGATGAGTCGTGGATTGAGGATGAATTGAAGTGAATTGAGAAATTCTTATGCATCAAAAGGCTAGCTACGCAAACATATTGAATTTGGATGCAGGAAATGGATCTGATTGTTTCAAATTCAGAATGTTTTCTCTAAAAAACACGCTGGCACAAAAATATGTTGCCTAATAAAGGAGCAATGGAAAAGAAGATATAAAACTGTGAAAATTGTAACTTACCATACGCAGATATGTATAAGTTCAGTAGACCTGAATTCTGTTTTTTTTTTTCATGTATTATAAAAAGTCACACTGCAGTAACATAGTATTAAATGCACAAATTCTAAATGAGTTTAATTTATTAAGTCATGACCCAAAAAAAAAAAGTTGTATTTCTAAATATTCATTAATTAGACATTAACAAAACTAATGATTGATAAAAAGTTTGATTATAGTTACTTATATCTATGAGTAAGTTTTAATTTTTCATAAATGAATTTTAAAAATCTTTTACATGAGATTGCAAAAATTATAAATGTCACTGCCCAACTTAAAATAATGTTAGTAAAAATTATCTATGTCTTATAACTGTTTTAATATCCTTTTAAATTTTAACGTGTTAAAACTCAATTACAGTAGCTAAACGAATTTGTAAACAAAAACACAAGACAGGTTATGTTGAAAAGTTTCTAAATTTTATTATTTTTAATAAAAAAGCATTAGACTTTCATACTGGTATAAAAATATATTTTATGTAATTAAATAAACATATTTATAGATTGCGAGAATTAAAAATATCATTGACCAACTTTAAATAATGTTAGTCAAAGTTATTTATGTCTAATAAATTTTTAATATCCTTGGGCATACGATCGCCATTTGCACATAGTTTTTCAGATTTTGTGATTATAATCTTCAGTGTCTATTAAATTTGGGTGCAGGAAATGGATCTTACTGCTTCAAATTCAGAATATTTCCACCAAAAAAAACAAGCTGGCACAAAAATATGTTACCTAATAAAGCAGCAATGGAAAAGAAGATATAAAACTGTGAAAGTTGTAAAATACTTTTCTACTCTTTCAAAAGCAGGAATGTATGAAATCATTAAGGCCTACATCCCGGTTTATCATGTATTGAAAAAAGCCACACTACAATAATATAGTATTAAAAGCACAAATTCTAAATTCATTTAATTGGAACCTTATAAAAGTACGGGAAGACTGGGCGTAACAATGTACTTTTTCTTTTTTGGAGCCCAAAAATTTTACATAAATGTACAGGTTTTGTTTGGTTATTTTTTTTCCACACGGGGTTAATGATATCGAGTTCTACTGTTTAAAAACGATTTATAACGCCTACGAACATGTATGCCACAGTGGCAAAAAAACCATACTAAAAATACAACTTAGCCAGAAAATATTGTTTTGATATTTTTAGAAAGGTTTAATAACAAAAATTTAATGTTATCTTATAACATTTTTAGGATATTCTTTCAAAACACTTTTTTATATAATAAAGTATATTACAGTTGATTTTATCTTGCATTCATAGCTTTTTTCCCATCATTCATAAAAATATTTTGAAAACAAATTTGAATAAACAAATCCCGAAATATTCAGATTGAAAGAAATGATACACAACATCTATAGATACAAACACATCAGAAAAAATTATTTTGATTTTTCTTCCTTAAAAACATTAAAATTGAAACAGGAAAATAAGATAAACATCTTTTTGTTTTTCTAGCGTTCAAAATGGAATTTATTATTTTCCTGATACACTTTTCTAGGCTACTTGGTTTATACTCAATGGTATTACCTTTACAAAAGTTGAGTCGTGGATTGAAGTGAATTGAGAAATTCTTATGCATCAAAAAGTTAGCTACGCAACCATATTAAATTTGGATGCAGAAAATGGATCCTACTGTTTCAAATTCAGAATGTTTCCTCTAAAAAACAAGCTGGCACAAAAATATGTTGCCTAATAAAACAGCAATGGAAAAGAAGATATAAAACTGTGAAAATTGTAATTTAGTTTCCTGTTATAGCAAACGCAGACATGTATAGTTCAGTAGAAACTGCATTCCGATTTTTCATGTATTATAAAAAGTCACACTGCATTTACATAATATTAAATGCACAAATTCTAAATGAGTTTAATTCATTAAGTCAGGACCTGATAAAAAAAGGTGTATTTGTAAATATTTCATTAATTCGACTTAACAAACTACAGGTTGTTAAAATATTTTATTGTAGTTACTTATATTTATGCTTAAGTTTTAATTTTTCGTAAATGCATTTTAAAACTCTTTTACATGAGATTGCAAAAATTATAAATGTCACTGCCCAACTTAAAATAATGTTTGTAAAAATTATCTATGTCTTATAACTGTTTTAATATCCTTTTAAATTTTATCGTGTTAAAACTCAATTACAGTAGCTAAACGAATTTGTAAACAAAAACACAAGACAGGTTATGTCGGAAGTTCCTCAAATTTTATTATTTTTAATAAAAAGCATTAGAAATTTTATACTGGTATAAAAATATATTTTATGTAATTAAATAAACATATTTATAGATTGCGAGAATTAAAAATATCATTGACCAACTTTAAATAATGTTAGTCAAAGTTATTTATGTCTAATAAATATCTTAATATCCTTGGGCATACGATCGCCATTTACACACAGTTTTTCAGATTTTGTGATTATAAGCGTCACTGTCTATTAAATTTGGGTGCAGGAAATGGATCTGATTTCTTCAAATTCAGAATGTTTCTTCCAAAAAACAAGCTGGCACAAAAATATGTTACCTAATAAAGGAGCAATGGAAAAAAGATATAAAACTGTGAAAATTGTAAAATGGTTTTCTACTCTTGCAAAGGCAGGCATGTGTGAAATCAGTCAGAACTACATTCTGGTTTATCATGTATTGAAAAAAAGCCACACTATAGTAACATAGTATAAAACGCACAAATTCTAAATTCATTTAATAGGAACCTGATATAAGTACCGGCCGACTGGGTGTAACCCTGTGCTTGCTCTTTTTTGGAGCCCAAAAATGTTACATCCAATGTACCAACGTTTGATTTGGTTCTTTTCCACACGGGGTTAATGATATCTGGTTCTACTGTTTAAATATGATTCCTAACGGCTACAAGCATGTATGCCACAGTGCAAAAAAAACAATCCTAAAAATACAATTGAGCCAAAAAATACTGTTTTGATATTTTTAGAAAGGTTTAATAACAAAAATATGATGTCCTCTTATAACATTTTTAGGATATTCTTTCATAAGACTTTTTTATATAATAAAGTATATTACAGTTGATTTTATCTTGCATGCATGGCTTTTCCCATAGCATTCACAAAAATATTTTGAAAGCAAATTTGAGCAAACAAATCCCGAAATATTCAGATTGAAAGAAATGATACAAAACATCTTTAGATACAAACAGATCAGAAAAAAATTATTTTGATTTTTTTTTTTAACATTAAAATTGAAAGAGGAAAATAAAAGAAACATCTTTTTGTTTTTCTAGCGTTCAAAATGGAATTTCATTATTCTCCTGATACACTTTTCTAGGCTACTTGGTTTATACTCAATGGAATTACCTTTACTAAAGATGAGTCGTGGATTGAAGCGAATTAAGAAATTCTTATGCATCAAAAGGCTAGCTACGCAAACATATTACATTTGGATGCAGGAAATGGATCTGACTGTTTCAAATTCAGAATGTTTCCTCCAAAAGAACAAGCTGGTACAAAAATATGTTGCCTAATAAAGGAGCAATGGAAAAGAAAACATAAAACTGTGAAATTTGTGATTTAGTTTTCTGCTGCAGCAAACGCAGACTCGTATAAGTTCAGTAGACCTGCATTATGGTTTTTTTTTTCATGTATTATAAAAAGTCACACTGCAGTAACACAGTATTAACCCTCCGAGTGATACACACCGAGGGAAAAAAAGTCTCCAAAAATACGCTAAAGTTTCATTGTGTTAGTGACCAAAGTTTTCTAGGATTTTTTACTTGACCCTTTGTCGACTAGATTGGAATACGGGAAACCCACCCTTGTTACTGTCGTTTACTTCCGGTCATAAATAAATATATAAATAGACATTATAGATTGTTAATTTTTAATACACATAATGCTCGTCAAGTCTCGAAGATCATCCCATAAGAAATAATGGGTTCTAAAAGTACAAATAAAAATATTCTTTAAGAGAATGATTTCTATCTTTTTTACGAAAGTCATCCAAGCTATTTAAGTGGTGCAATTAGAGATACATCTGTTACAGCAAACGAAATACTTCGAAATACAGATTTACAAAGCCGTGAAAAGCTATCAGCGTCTTTGTGCCTCAGAGAGTAGGTGTGCAGTTCCTAAACAATCGACCTGACCCTCCTACCTCAAAACTCCATAGGGGAAAACACTGGCAGAAATGTTCATTACATCCATTTTCGGAATGTTTTGGAGGTCGAAAATTGTACGTGACAATCGCTTTGAAGACATAATCGGTTTAGAGGAATTGTCCGTGCGAACCGCTTAGAGGGTTAAATGCACAAATTCTAAATGAGTTTAATTTATTAAGTCAGGACCTGATAAAAAAGGTGTATTTGTAAATATTTCATTAATTACACTTAACAAACTAATGGTTCTTAAAAAGTTTGATGTTTGATTTTAGTTACTTATATCTATGCTTAAGTTTTATTTTTTTATATGTGTACTTTTAAACTCATTTACATGAGTTAGACAAATTTATAAACAAAAACACAAAACAGTTTACAGTGTTCCCTCACCACTTCACGCTTCATGCTTTGAGACTTCAGTGTTTCGCGGGTTTTTCCAAAATATTCATCAATAAAATAAAAATGAAGAAATACAATTGTACCGAGGTACTTTCCCACGGTGGTCTGCATGCATAGCCGCTAGAGGAATTTAGGACTCCAATTGTTCACTTCAAGTTTAGAGACCCCTGCAGAGAAGATAGATCACGGAATGGCAGCGTAACGGTCAAGCTCGCACAGAGCTGTAAGCGTGAGTTATGGGAGCAGGGGCTAAAAAATAATGCCAGCTTGAACAAAAAGGGTCTACTTTAATGTGCCCACCTGCACTCCCGAAGGGCATTTGATGTGGGAAAATTTCCCGAAGACAAGGGATTGGATAAGAAGAAAAAAGAGGCGTTGGGACCGAGGTGAGGAGTTTGGAAACGTAGTGAGAGCGATGAGTCGAGAGAAGTGGGACAAGGATCCACTTGCACCAGCTCGTCCCGTGCGCCCGGACCGAC